>CP092879.1:59844477-59952394 GCA_030710605.1 Cordylochernes scorpioides
TACTTCAAAACTCAATAGAAATCAACAAACAGCTTTAGCAAGACTAAGAAGTGGCCATATAAAAACCTTAAAATTTCAAATGGACAAAAAACCTTCAATAATTGCTTGAAATGTAATAGTGTAGAAGCTTCTCCGCAACATATCATATCATGCTCAGAACTGACAATAGAGGATCTATTTTCCAGGCCTATAACTACCATCACAAAATTGGAGAGGAGTGGACTTCAGGAATTGGTTTAACCATGGAGATAAGCACCACCACTATGTAAGTTATACCATGAATACCAAGTAAATGTACAGTAAGCATATAACATATAAGAAAAACAAGAAACATTATAAGAATAATGGTACAAAAGTGAAAATATGTGTCTACTTGGATCCGATGAATAAATTATATAAGGAAAAGGCATCTCCTAATCATGCAAATAAAAAGCGTTTCATTTTTTTCAGGATGCTCCAAAGACAACCTTTTTGAGTTGGTGAGGTACAGCTTGTACCACGCTGATGAGAGCCAACAGCCCGAAATGCGTACGTGGTTAGCTTTTCTTGATTAATCAAGAATGGGTATTTGGCCAATTCTATAATAATTAAAAATCAACAAATAGTTATCAGTTATTTCGATAGATGGCGCAAGTCATCAGCAACCTTTTGTTACACAATCAAGAGATGCCTTTTTCTTAAGAAATATTATGTTATTAAATTTCTAATTATATTAATGATAAAACAAAGTATTCGAAACTATTATAAACACGTATGATTCTTTTGAAAATTAAACAATTTCTACTGCCTTTACTGCAATGGAAAAATTAATGGGAGGACCTGGCTTATCATTGGTGATTTTTCAATTGCAGTAAAGGCAGTAGAAATTGTTTAATTTTCAAAAGAATCATACGTGTTTATAATAGTTTCGAATACTTTGTTTTATCATTAATATAATTAGAAATTTAATAACATAATATTTCTTAAGAAAAAGGCATCTTCTGATTGTGTAAATAAAAGTTGTTGATGGCTTGCGCCATCTATCGAAATAACTGATAACTATTTGTTGATTTTTAATTATTCCAGAATTTTCCAAATACCCATTCTTGATTAATCAAGAAAAGCTAACCACGTACGCGTTTCGGGCTGTTGGTCCTCACAGCGTAGTGCAAGCTGTACCTCACTGACACAAAAAGATTGTCTTTGGGGCATCCTGAAAAACATGAAACGCTTTTTATTTGCATGATTAGGAGATGCCTTTTCCTTATATAATTTATTCATCGGATCCAAGTAGACAAATAATTTCACTTTTGTATCATTTTAATGTTTTTTGTTTTTCTTCTATGTTATATGCTTACTGTACATTTACTTGGTATAACAGATATAATACTGTATATATAAATATTACACTATTCAACATAAATACGAAATAATTAAGGCGTATATCGCCAATAAATATTAATAATTATTTTTCAACAGAATATAAATATATGTTTTGAAAAATTTTCTCCCCATTGAATATAACATAATATATTTTTAAAACTTAATTCTGTTAACGTTATGTGGCGCTGAGTTTGTTGTTGACACACATTAAATATGTTATAACACCTTGATAAAGGTTGGCGTTCAGCCAACTGAAATATTGGTAAAATTAATGATATTTTGATCCAATATATGCCTTTTTTTTTAAATAAATATTTGTGTGAATATATACGAATAAAAGATTACATGAGGAGCTTCTTTTTTTAGATTTATTACGAACTTTCGAACCTTTCAGTTCTTCTACAGGCATGGATAGCATGAATATACTAACCACATTAATTCATACTATCCATGCCTGTAGAAGAACCGAAAGGTTCGAAAGCTCGCAATAAATCTTAAAAAAAAAAAGAAGCTCCTCATGTAATCTTTTATTCGTATATATTTAAACTAAATTCTACTGAGTTCATGTAGCGGAAAATATGTGTGAATATTCTATATACAGTTACGAGCGTCATGCGTGGCCTCTGTCACGGTTTGCTTTTTTTTTTTTTTTGAATGGCGCCCTCCTATTGGTCGGCTACGATCACGCCACCTTTGCCCCCCCCCCCCCCCCCCCCCCCCCCCTATTGTGTTGGAGCGGGTCGCTCCTTAAATAAATGCATATATTGGTTAATAACCAAATGGAATCCTCTCTTTCTTTTTCCCAGTAAGAGACGCCTACGGAAGCCAACAGTACATAAACAGATAAAGCACATAGGCTATAGTTATTAGCTAAAATATGCATTTATTTAAGGCGCCAATTTATAATTGTAACAAATAGTATTTGAATAAAAACATTCAATCGGGTAAAACACGGGCGTTGCCCGGGTCATTCGGCTAGTATATATATATTCGAAAGAAGGATTTATCACCAATGAGCCAAACTACAATTTATTTTTCCCTTCTATTTTATAAAAGAGAAATTTGTTTTTCATCCATCACACAAAAAAGGAACAAGATTGTAGAATTTACTGTGTGGTATCAGGTAGTTGAATTAAAAAAGCAACTGAGAGGTGCTGATGGCATGCGCCATCTATCGGAATAAATATCAACTTTTATAATATATTTTATAATTTCATAACAATATTTTATAAATATCGTTTAAAATGTTTTTAATTTTATACGATAGCATAATATTTGCATATAGGTCAATAATATAATTTTATTACATAGTGAAAATGCGCGCCATCTGTTAGGCAAAAATAAAATCACTAAAATAAGCAAATTATTAAATTTTTGAAGCCTTACATAAATTATAGATGAAATATACATTTTTATAAAGAAAAAGTGGGAAGAGAAGAGAAATTGTTTCAATAGAGTTGAATCCAAGTTTTACAGTATATACATATATTTTACCCCAATAACTGAATTATAACTTCCTCAAGCCATATATCTTTAATATATATGACCCAGGTAACATTTACCTACCGGTATGTTTTAAAGTTTTCCATTAAATAAGTTGGTTATGCATTATTCTCTCAGATAACATATTTTAAATGCGATTTTTTTGGGGAATGGTTTTTAATAGTTGAATGTTTTCATAGCTCATATAGTTTTTATTATTTATTCCGATTCAAAATCACTTTATCAGGTACCGCTCAACAAGAGCAACCTATTAAAATTACAATTATATTCTCACAATTAGTAAGTATCTTTTTTATTTCAAAAACGCTAGCTTTCAAGCTTTATGATAATTGCAACAGTGAATAATATGTGAAGGTTATTCACATATTAAACAAAATGTTAACGCGGGATTCAATCCCGGTTCATGACTATCGGGAATCGAGGGTGTTACCCACTCGTCCACCGACTTTTTTTTTTTTTTTTATGATTTAAATAGCTTTTATAGTTCAATTAATTTTATAATAAATAGCGTAATAGATCTTCAAACTAAAGACACTTCGGCCAGTAAATCTTTTTAATTTTATTATATTTAAAAAAGATTTTTACTGGCCGAATTATCTTTAATTTAAAGAACTATGAATGCCGGTCAGGCAGCCTCTATCTTTATGATAAAGAGTTAAATAGTTTTTAAAAAACTTTTTTATTAAGAAAAAGGCATCTCCTTATCGTGTAACTGAAAGTTACTGATGGCTGGCGCCATCTATCGGAATAAATATCAACTATTCTCCTTGATTTTTAATTATTCCAGAATTGGCCAATTACCCATTCTTGATTAATCAAGAAAAGCTAACCACGTACGCGTTTCGGGCTGTTGGCCCTCATCAGCGTGGTGCAAGTTGTACCTCAACGACCAAAAAACTGGTCCTTCAGGCATCTTGAAAAATCATGAAACGGGTAGTTGAGGCCAGAATTGCGTGAGATCGCGACACAATGTCAAAATGTGAGGTACAGCTTGCACCACGCTGATGAGGACCAACAGCCCGAAACGCGTACGTGGTTAGCTTTCCTTGATTAATCAAGAATGGGTATTTGGCCAATTCTGGAATAATTAAAAATCAACGAGAATAGTTGATATTTATTCTGATAGATGGTGCAAGCCATCAGCAACTTTCAGTTGTACAATAAGGAGATGCCTTTTTCTGAATTTATGCACCTTATCCCAGTACAATATTTCATTTGTACTATTTTTATATTTTTAGAAAATTTCCTAAAGTCATCAATAAAACTGGCTTCTAAAATTAACAAAAAGCTTTATTAAGACCTCTTGGTCTTATACAGATTCTCCGAGTAGAAGAGGGTATATACAGAAATAACAGTAATAGTAACAATAATCAGCAATGTTATGTATAATGTTACAAAAGAAGGAATCGCCAGACATCATTTGAAGAAGAAACCAAAGTAAACGGCGACGTGTTTCTTTTATTAATGCTGTAAATTCGGCAAGCTTTCTGACTTTGACGTCTTTTAACAGGCAACTTCCCAAGACACTGAAAGATAATATATATATACAGGTAAATATTTACATAATTAGAACTTAGAGAATTTTATGATTATTATATAAATTATTTTTTCTTTATCTATGTAAACAAATTTTTGTTCTAAGAAAAGGATGACTACCTTAGGATGCAGGGAAAGGCAAAAACCACATGTATGTATAATGTATCAAATAAGGGTAAAGAAGAAAGAAAAGGCTTAGCATAAACTTAGAAACTGGTTTCTAAATTCTAAAGCTATGATATTATTAGCTATAATTATCTTTTCATTAGTTATTATGTTTACAATATAAAAAATGTTTAAATGAAAATATGTAAATACACATATTTAGTGAAAAAAAGAAACTATTTCAAACGCGTAAGATTCTTTTTGGAATTAAATAATTTCTACTGCCCTTACTGCAATGGGAAAATTAATGGGAGTACCTGGCTCATCAGTGGTGAACCCTCCCAGCATGGTAGATTAAACTGGCGAAACCGCTGGGAGGGTTCACCACTGATGAGTCAGGCCCTCCCATTAATTTTTCCATTTCAGTAAGGGCAGTAGAAATTGTTTTATTTCAAAAAGAATCTTACGCGTCTAAAATAGTTTTTAATTTTCATAAAAGATGGCGCGCTAGTGCATCGTAACACACATTTAGTGCATTGGTGTTTGTAACAAATAAATTTACTGGCAATGTGTTTCTTTTCAATGATATCACAAAATACTATTTCTACAGAACTTACTGCAATGATATAAGTTATTTAATTAGAGAGCTTGGCTCATCTGTAATGAACCCTCTCAGCAGTATTTCTTTTGGTGTTTTTCTTATATATATTTTAAGAAGATAAAAAAATGGTTGCCTGTAAAGTCGGTTTTACGGGCGAAGATTTTACGTGACAACGGTAGAATATTTATTGATATGAATATAATTAAATTGCACAATAGGAACAAGGAATTGAATGAAAATAAGAATTGCACAAATTTTAACTATAGAAATATATTTTGTTTACTAAAACATTGTACATGTAAACTAAAACTTAACTAATTCCTATTTGAGTGATTTTGTTGAGGATAGGCCGATGATAGGAGAAATATGAAATGAAAGGAAGTGTTTCTGCTGTAATGTGTCTTGCGAAAGTCAAGTCGATAGTTGTTCCTTTTAACGTAGTTGACTTAGAAACGTTTGATACGCAATCAAGATTATACGTATTTTTCATGAATTTAAGAAACGAGTTGTCAGGCTTTACGTTTTTGTTAAAATCACCACACAGAAGAATCGGTATACTAGAATCAACTTGCACGAACGGTGGCACGTACTGGCTGTTGTGAATGTACGGACCGAGTCCTTGCCATAGTAACATTCCAATATCCTGCATACTAGCTCCTGGATGAATATATACAGCACCGAGTATAAACTTGAAGCTAGTATTAGCGGCGAAGCAAGTAACTTCAGTCATGCACATGTCACCCTTGGTTTTAATGACACGAGTTACGTCTGTAATCGCAACTTGGAACACTTCCGCCGTAGATGTCGATGATAATTTACGATAGATCGCCACTCCACCAGCCGCGTTGGTATTTGAAAATCAAAACACTTATTCAGATCGAAGGTTCAAATTTTTGCTAAATAAATTTGAAATTAAATAAAATTTGTAATTGTAAATGATGAAGTTGTAAATTAAAACATTTACATAAATTAGATGTTAAAATTCTTGCTCAACACAGTTTAAATAAAGTTTTCTTATATCTGCCACTTTTTCTTAATATTTGTAATTTTAAAGAATCAATTCGAAAATCAAAACATTTATTCAGATCGAAGGTTCAAATTTTTGCTAAATAAATTTGAAACTATTTAAAATTTGTAAAATAATAATTAATTAATTAATTAATTTTAAACTAATAATTTACTTAACACTATCAACATTTATCAATAGTATGACATAACCTATAAACTCAGTTTCTCAACTTTTGTGTCAATCTAACAATTAATCAATCTATCATAGTTTACGATAAAGAAATATCAGTGTACAATTATTTACCTTTATTGTTGTAGTTGTTGTAAATGACGAATCTAAGCACTCCACATTTTCACTACAGACACAGCTGACGATACTTTAACCACACGTGTGAACTTGTATTATGACGCTTTCTTGTTTTTCCAACGCCAAGAACGTTCGAGAAAGACAAAGACAGAGACAAGCATGCGCCGATTCAATGCGCCTAATTCTCTAGCGCTGCGCGCGCAGCTGCGCGCGCAGCACTCTCGTTCGATGACTCATCGTAACGTTACCGGGCGTTACACTTTTTCATAAGTGACTCCCAGCCGCAACCTAATTTAAGACGTTGTCACGTCAATAAATATTAATTTACAGACAACTTTGATTTAAGATTGATTAGGAGGTCAAAAAACTGATATAAAATCGTTATAATCGTCAAATCGGGGGCCCTACTACACCTTTATCTCATATTGTTTATTAAACCACCTCAGCAATAAATAAGAACGTAGTATATTAAATCTGCTTGAAAACATTGGTACAACAATCTTAACTCAAATAATACTAAATAATAATGGAGATAAAAGTTTTTTTTTTTTTGCTTATTCCTAGTACACGTGATACCCCTCGGCAGAGCTGACTGCTACAGGGCGCGTCCCCAGGTGGTGGATAAGGGAACGACCTTCAGATATGAAGGCCAGCTGTGAAACAAGCAGAATTACTCTGACGAATAAGCAGTCGTGGACCAACAGCAGCATTGTTAGAAGAGGAGTAGACCTCTTTAAAAATTCTGAGTTCAACTGACCCGGTTGATAGACCTCAGTAAGGGTCCCTCTCCAGGAATTACGGAGGAGCTGTGTCTGTACTTATGTTAGAGTCGGCAGCAAAGGCGTCTGCTTCCGTGTTAGGAACAGCCTCAAGCTACAGGCAAAGTCAGATTTTCACCAAAGTGTGCCTGGATCATGGTGCCATGATCAACGAAAGCTGCACCCCTATACCCCATTCCATGAGATCAACACACATGATACAGGCCATGTTAATCATGGTGGGTAGAATTTAGCGACTGTTTTTTACTATAAGTACCCAACGTGTCTACACATGTGAAAAGAATTTCGACTTTGCACTTACAAATGTGCCAGAGTTTGGTTACTTGCACTCGCTGGTGGGGTTTGACTTTTTCAAGAATCGAGGGCCATTGGAGCATTTTTTTAAATCAGAAAAAAGTCCCCAATGCGGGAATCGAACCCAGGTCGTAGTGGTCGAAAACTAACGGTTTAGACCATCCTTCCACCAACCTCCTAAATAAAAAGTAAATGTAATAAAGAAATGAAATATGTAACAAATAAATTCAGTTTATATTTTATCTAATATTTAAAAAAAGGATTGATTTTTTAAAAATAAATTGTATAAAACTGGATTAACCCGAAATATAGAAAATCTTCAATCCAATATTCAAATATTCAAAGAAATTCGACAAACATAGCTTATTTTTGAAAGGTAATTTCCAAAATTTTATCCAAAAAAAAAAAAAAAGATCGAATTTTTGTGGAACTTGTCAATTTTCACACGTGGATTGAAAATGAAGTCAGGGTGACCAAACGAGATAGGAAATATCATAGATAAATTCCCCAGGGGAAATATCGATTGGTAAAATGTCGATCAACTGGCTTGTTGTCATCGTCTGTTGAAAAATGGATGAAAGATGTTCGGCTGCCTCACAAATTTCTTTGACACCGTTGTCGGATTGTTTCCCGATAATTAGTTTCATATATATTTCCTGTGAGGCTGTTCTTTGAGTGGATTTTCAGATATTTTGTCTTTATATATGATCTCTCTTTCTCTCTCCTTTCAGATTAACATTATTAATAAAATATATTTGAGATATTTCAACGATTTTTCTTAATATATTTATATACATCGAAAGAGGCAGTCTTTAAATGTGCATCAGGTATATATATTGTTCTGAGAATATACTATTATTGTGTTTTCTACATGCTTAGGAAAAGCATTTTAAGGCATAACTCATAGTTAGGAGTCTCCAAGCGCCCGCCGCGAGGGAGGGCCAAGGAGAGGGCTGGAGAGGCGACGGCGAGGCCGTGGGCACCCCGGGGGAGAGGAGGGCTAGTGCACGCCGTTTTGAGGGAACCAAGGAAGCACCAAGCACAACTAAGGCGCCGCAGGCTTCAAAAATAGTTAAGAGAGCATTTCAGGGATCGAGACCGGAGATCAAGACCCAGAGCTCAAGAGGTCTGGCTTTAATCGTCTGGCTTTTATCCTTATTGTTCTGAGAATAGAGCAATCCATATTTAATCATTAGATAATAAAAGGCATATATTGTATTGATTAAAATATTAAAAAATAAATATTTTATTCAATCCAATATATGCCTTTTTATTGTCTAATTTATACCCAGAACCAACCAAGAAATGGGTACTTAATAAGAAATGGCCAAATATCAGGAAACAGGTTAAATCAACGTTTAGTTGATTTCTGTTCCATTAGATGGCGCTCTGCCATCTAAAGATCTCATGTGCTCGTGGAACACTCGTGCTCGAATAATGCACAAACACCATTTTTAGCAAATTCAGATGGCAAATGGAAAATTACAATATTCCATAACTTTCTTATCATAACTTATAATAAAAAAATTCTCCTTTTTATAATGTATTCAGTGTTTTAAAAAAATTATACATTGAAAAATACTTCGCTTCTTAGTTAAAAGACCTTTTTAAAAACCATTAACTATTAAACCACGGTGATAGTTATAGGTAGTTAGAGATATATGTTGGTTCACACGGCGGAAGTAATCCATCTTGTAAAATAGGTGAATAAATTTTGGATGGAATTTTTTATTCATTAAAATGATGGATGATCTGGCAATTGGGTTTTGTTTACATAATTAGCCTGTGGCTCCATCTCTTGACAGGAAGGAGAAACTTTTTTGTATAATCCACACACTTTTGGGCATTTTTGCACAATTTTAAAAGGAATAAAAATGTGAAATACAAATACGTTTATAAGACAGCTTCATGCAGCTTGAGGAACTACTATACGACTATATTTACATATATGTAAATAATTAATAAGTTACTTTAGAACTCATTGTAAAACGTAGTTTATATAGCTTACTTTTAATAGCGACACCTAATTTCGCCATTCATTTAATAACGTCATTGAGATTTTGTGATTTATTTTAGATATAGCCTTACCATAGGCTACCTTAGACCCAACCAGAGACTATGGGTCCAGGTATGCTCTTATGAAATATTCGCAGCTAAAATCCCAAACTGATTATCATTTCCCCATCCATCACCTGAATAGTTACCTGGTCGGATTCAACTTCCTCAAGGAATTAAGAATATGGCTCAAGGAGATCATAGTTACTTTATAACTCATTGTAAATAGCTCAACTTGATCAACTTTCTCTCTCCACGATACTAATTATTACATATAACTTCATTAAATCAACTTCCATCATTGCTTAACATATTGTAAATAACTACCTTGCAATTTCTTCTATCTGTTTATGTTGTTGTTTATTTGTTTAATGTGTATGTTTATTCAATGCTCTTTTTCTTAATTGTTTATTTTCTTTTTGATAATTCTGTTACCTACTATACTACAATATGAATTATTGTAAATAGTTTCACGCGCAATTATCCAGATCGGATATAGCGTGTCTTATTTGCAACTGGTAAATAAATAATAATACGTGTATATTAATATTGTTTTTAAATTTTAAATGTATTGAAGACCATTAGAGTGAAGGCTGGTTAACGTTTCACAAAACAATGATGCGAAATTTGATATAAAAATTTCACAGTGATGATTCGTTTGTAGGCTGTTACAAGGATTTTAGACAGATCACTAAATAGCAGAAAGGAGAGGGTAAAAATCTCCTTTAAACTAACTTTATTTAAACATTTTGAAAATAGAGCAATCCATTAATAAATCTTTAATTAAAAAGGCATATATTGGATCAAAATATCATTTATTTTACCAATATTTCAGTTGGCTGAATGCCAACCTTTATCAAGGTATTATAACATTTTAAAGTGTGACTTTAAAATGTTATAATACCTTGATAAAGGTTGGCCTTTAGGCCCTTTCTCTCCCGGGTATCGTTTTATTGAGGCCATTTTGTAGTTAAATATTAGTTTGAATTTATATACAACATAACAACATATAAAATACGACATATCTATATATATATAAATCAATGTTTGTATGTTTGTTGGTTTGTATGTCCGGTATACAAATTCGCAGTAGTTCACTAATTCAAACCAAAATTTCCATACATAGGTAAAAAAATACGGGGAAGACGATAGGCTATTTTAAAAAATATATAAATCAATTATTAAAACTATATATTTTTAGTCAGAAAATGATGATGACGATATTGCTGTATCATGTTTGATTATTAGATACATAATTATATCGGGAAAAATTCCAAAAAGCAGAGACCACGGGTGAAACCAGTTCATTATTTTGTACGCAGGAACAAAATTCTAACAGAAAAACATTCATTCGAGCAGAAAACAAAAGCCAGATCATCTTTCTATAAAAATATCGCTTCTCAGACACAAAGTTTGGAGCGGGACGTTGCACAAAAGTGACATCCACGGTGCCAATTTATATTCGGCTAGTATATAATATATACAAGGTCTTCATTGGTGACTCCGCCACGATGGACTGCGAGAATTCTTTCCCACAGAGTGGGCAGGTCGATGAAGTAGCTGGTGTTACCCACCTCAAGACCAAGATGGTACTTGTAGATGTAGAGAAAGAGGCATTGTTTATTTTATTATATAACATAAAATTCTTTTATAGGTAAAAAATATATTTCGTATAAACTTTGAAGATTCGTATCAACATCGTTATTCGTATAAAAAAACTTTAAATTGTTGGTTAAAAGAAACAAGAAGTGTCAAAGCCTTGGTGTCAGAGCAAAGTCTTGGTGACAAGTAAGCCAAGCATGACACCACGATCTCTGCCTGACAGACATTGATAAGTTCTGAAGAATGATGGAACTGACTTTTAGATACATTGTCTTGTTCATGAACAAACTTTTGTAACTTTTGTTTTTTTATCTTCATGTGCGGTTATTTAAAAGAAAATCATTAGTATACGTATTTTAAATATTGCTTGATAGTTTAGGGAAGACAAACTGAGGATCGCTGAGAAGACCTTGAGTCCTTGGGTATTGTGATTTACATTTTCCAAGGTAACCCAAACGGTGCTCTAGCACATTTATAAGTGCAAAGTCGAACTGCTTTTCACATGTGTAGACATGTGGTGCACTTACAGTAAAAGCAATCGCCTACTTCTTACTACCATGATTATCATGGCCTGTATCACGTGTACTAGGGATAAGAAAAAAAAACATATTCCAAAACTGGCTCCAGGATTCCACTGCCGTGTCAAAGCCAAGACTTCCCTACAAGAAGACGATGTCCCTATTGACGATACGACGCCGAAGCCGCTCTTCACGCCGCAAGAGAAAAGATGCGAAGCTACTAAGGACAAAGTTTCAAGACTAAGGGAATTATTGACAGAAGCACGTTAGATCCATGTCAGTATCTACAATATTTGCAAGCTCTGGGTCACAGCTTCCATAGGGAAGGATCTATGTAGCAAATTATTTATTATATTTTATACTAGACGAAGACCCGGGCTTCGCCCCGAGATTGACCCGTGTGCATATCTACCCGAGTGATATATATTTAGATAAGATTTTTTTAAATAATTGTTTGTTATTAGCATTATCTATTTGTTTGCATCAGCATAATTTAATCTAATCTTTGATAGAGGGCGCTGTTCGTGAGCTAAGTAGAATAATTTGAATATATAGTTTTAATAATTGATTTATATATTTTTTAAAATAGCCTATCGTCTTCCCCGTATTTTTTTACCTATGAATGGAAATTTTGGTTTGAATTAGTGAACTACTGCGAATTTATATACCGGACATACAAACAAACAAACATACAAACATTCATTTATATATATATATAGATATATAGATTATTAATTTCTCGATATTTGTTTTATATTATTTATATTTTGCTACTCTAAGGAAACTTATCTTATTTCTTCCCTTGTATTTTATAAATTTTAGTTAATACTTGTCTCAAATAAATTGCCGTGTCTTCCTGAAGTTTGTCTTTTCTAAATTTCTACATTACAATATTATTAGTATTATTTTTCTTTATACACACGATAATCGCAATTAACTAAAGGAGATATCAACATAAAGTTTCAAAATTACAAGGTTGTCCCACAAAGTTCGTAAACACTTGCAAAATATAAATCATAATATGTTTACAAAATATTTGGTACAACCTTAGTTTCATGTATTCGCGTAATAGCCTGTTAAAGGACATCATTATCCGAAAGCTCGCAACACCTATGAATAAAGAAACGCGTCTACCTTTGTCTCTTCCAACAGTCATAGAATGATAGAGGAAATCAAACACTTGGAAGGTACAAAAACGGCCATTACCTTATCATCAATCCAGGAATTCGAACGTCTCTTTTGGCCCCGTCCCAGCGCTCTGTGAAAATTAATTTGACTCGTCCATCAGCGAGGCATCCTCAAAAAGATCGCCCTGAAGGGGGACGAACCCGCGCTATTTGGGGATCTGCTCCGAATATTCCTACAACTTCTTCAGGAAGATCTAAAATTAGGTGAAGTGTGAAAGTTGATGATGTATAGGTCTTACAATTCTCTCAAATATAGATGATGATACATCGATGATGAGTGGTTACTACTGTAGATGGTATGATGCACTAGCGCGCCATCTGTTATCAAAATTCGAAACTATTTTAAACACGTAAGATTCTTTTTGAAATTAAATAATTTCTACTGCCCTTACTGCAATGGAAAAATTAATAGGAAGGCCTGGCTCATTAGTGGTGAACCCTCCCAGCGGTTTAATTTCAAAAAGAAACTTACGCGTTTAAAATAGTTTCGAATTTTGATGACTGTAGATGGAGTTAACTTTTCTATCTTGGGAGCGCATGTTGAGTGAATAGGTTTAAAATCAATCCTTTCTATGTCTACTCTATAACTATATCTCAAGATATCTACTTCAATCATCAAAATATAACAACAACAAGCCTTTTATTAGGAACCTATGCCCTACGCAGGATTCACACAGATGCATAATTACATAGAAAAGATTAATTAATTCCTTACAGTTTATTGTTTATTTACATATCCATTTACTTTAATTAAAAAGGCATATATTGGATCAAAATATGCCTTTTTAATTAAAGATTTATTTATGGATTGCTCTATTTTCAATACAATACCCATTTACATACGGCTCTCTTAATGTCTCTTCTCTTACACAGCCCTGTAAAACTTGTACAGAACCAATGTATTGCATTTATTCTTTGTCGTTCTAGACAACAGAGCCTCCAGAGCAAAATGATTGCAGTATGGGGTCTGTATGGGTATAGATTTCATTTGTAAAAGGAAAATTAGCGCTACCAAAGTTTAAACCATTTTATTCTATGTATGGTCTATATTATATATAGTTTTTCTATTTATAAATTCAATTGTCCCATCTATCTATAAAATATGTAACAAATATATGTCATAATTTGTATATAATTAAATGCAACCCCGACCCACTATGTATGTACCATGTATGATTTTCAAAGACTTAATAAAGAACAAGGTAACTGGAGGAAAGCAAGTAACAAAAGATATAGGAAGTAGGCCTAAGGCTGGCACGACTATTCTGGGCACCCCTGTGTCAATATTGCAGGGGCAGAGTCCGGACGTCTCTAGTGACCGCAGAAGTTATATTAGGAAAGATGCATTCAATACTTCCTGACAGAGACCGGACGTCTCTAGTGACCGCAGAAGTTATATTAGTATAAAGATACCCCATACTTCCGACCCAAGACCGGACGTATTTTGATAACACGGAAGTAAATAAAGTCAAAATAGCACTCGACACTTCCTATCAAGCAGATCATATCTGTCACCAAAGGAAACCGCCGGCCAATCAGAGGATAGCATCTAAATAGGTCAACCAATAGGGGAAGAGCATGTGATCATCTCTCAACCAATCAGGGAAAAACTGAGGCTTGGTGTTAAATCGAAAAGCAAGAATGGTCAGTAGTGATTCGACTTCCAAGAAGGTGACATCTACTCTCGAGGTCTCTCTCTCCCCTCTGCTCATCCCGTAGCTAAGTACAATCATCACCATGTGATCATATAATTAATAAGTCAAATCGCTCAGCTCTTATCAAGCTTTCTTTCCTCCAACCCGTTGCCTTTATTTTCAAACTCAATCACGTGTCCTGATTATTCCTAACTGTGTGCTTCACTTACCACTCAACGACTGCGCTTCAACCAAATCTCACCATTCGCATCCAACAACAAGAAACCCCGCAACGATATTGCCACAGAACGGTTAAGTCGACAGGATAAAGATTATAGAGCTTAATCAGGATGAAGATGGAAATTAACCCAGGCGCCAGCACAACAAAAGGCAATGATAAACCAAGAGAGAAGAAACTGACAACGAACGAAGCGACAAGACATACCCTGGCGACGGTAATTTTAGAACTGACCGCCGCGCTACAAGGGGCGAGATCCACGCAACTGGAAGCGGTCTTCCGGAGCGCCACCCTCGGGACAGCCGACGCCCGCACCGCCGGTACGTGTCCGAACAACCTGACGTCCACCGAGGAGTCGCCATCCGCCATGCCGTACCCGTACACACGGAAGCAATCCACGCGACACGGGCCCAGTGTACCGACAACGCGATCCACTCGAATGGAAGCAGTACAAATGACTAGATTTCCCTTTCAATTGCGCGGACAGTGCAAAAAGTCCCGACCCGGTCCAACAGATATTCCAAGCCTGCCACCCCAAGCCGAAGACGCCACAGTGGAGACTTTTCGAGACTAAGGTAGGCAATCCACCCAATGACACCATCAAATTGACTTTGGACTTGTATCTGACCCAGGACCTACCATGTACCTTTCTAATTGAACCAGACGCAGGTTCGAACATATTGCCGTATCATTTATACAATAGATTAAAAGCACAACTTCCCAACTTAAGTATTAAAAAACCTTCCCTTGATCTATCCACCCTAAATAGTTTTACGAAAATAATAGGACATTTAACTTTCCCTCTGACAATAGGCCAAATAACCCGTAGAGAGAACTTCCACGTGGTAAATGCATCCTTGCCATTTGGAGTTCTTACCTTAAAAACCCTTTATCAGTATAATTTAAAACTAAATTATAATCGCGGCACTATTTTCCAACTTGGCGTCCCATTGTCTAATACTATCTACCACTTTAAACATGTGTCAAATGAATGCAAGCACGGGCTAGGCCAAAACCTGTCCCAAAGGACTCGCACAGCACCCAAAGCTTTCACACATGGAAACCCTTGCCTGCATTCATTGCCCAAACCCCAAATATTTACATGCCCCCATTCTAATCTCACACCACGCAACTTTTCACTCAACCCAATTGCCAATACTTTATGCCCACCACATATAAAGCCACCACGACTCCAACCTACAATTCCAATAATGCCCAAAAAAGTGTCCGTACACCGACACAGCTCACCCACTTACCACACAAAATTCACACATGACCACACTTCGCCACACCGTAATTACGCAAATGTACCTCACAACATACACGCACCCATACGTCACCACGCGACAAACACGCACAACCCGCACAACAAACGCAACACGCACGCCAAAAGACAACAACAACAAACAAGCGCATGCACAACCGTTAAGAATAATACCATCATTCCGTCTACACAAAACATAGAAAAAATTCACGCCACCAAACAACCACACAATCGAAAAACATTACGATCTTTCCTAAAAGCTGTGAACGTCTTTAAAGAGTTCATTCCGGACCACGCCCGCTTGCGGACGCCACTTGTCAACCTTCTAAAAAGAGATGTCATGTGGGTCTGGGATGACGAATGTCAGAAAGCGTTCACTAACCTGAAAGAAAACCTTACCACACACCCCACATTACAACTTTACCAGGAAGGTCTGCCATGCCAGGTGTACTGTAACACCTCAACATTCAGCATTACAGGCGTTCTTAAACAAGTCTACCCTGATGGGAAGACATACACCGTTCAACATTTCAGCCGATCTCTACGTAGTCACGAGCGAAATTATTCAGACTTGGAACTACAATGCCTAGCCATTGTGGAAAGTGTGGATAATTTCCGCACCTGTCTAATGGGCAGAAAGTTTACAATATTTTCTGACCATCCCGCATTGCAGTGGTTGAAAGAGATCAAAGCTCCGTCAGGCAGATTGTTTCGATGGAGGTTAAGATTGTCAAGATACGAATATGAGGTCCGTAGCATAAATGGAGTACAACAACATGAAACGGGCGTTGGAACTCGTATCCCATTTTGTGGCTTTCTAGATGCGCCACTCATACAGAGCCAACAGTCTTCTCCACCGGGAAAATCTCGCGTGACTATGGATCACAATAAACTGCGCACCATCTCCCGAAAAGGAGTACTTAAAACTATAGTCCCAAGTTCACTTACAACCAGACTTCTTAAGTCCGTACACACACAACACCACCACCCAAACATCTCCAAGACGACGAGACTCATCTCATCACAATATTATTGGCAGAACATGACACAAGACATCGCAAAACAAGTAAAAACCTGTCCCACCTGCCGATTCGCTAGAAGAATCGATGAATACAAACAACCTGCACGTAAAAATACCGACACAGGTACCCAAACAAAACAAAATTCGTACATAAAGCACAGCGTGCACACAACACAAACAATGCCAAAATTACCACATCCACGTCAGAGAAAAGATCACACATCTCAACCTAAACCAATTACCGCCGACATATCTCTAATAAAACCATTGACGATCAAACAGGAGAACTATAAACCTGACAACCAGTTCAATCATATCACACCGCTCCCTAAAGATCTCAGACAGGAGAACTGCGAACCTACCAATCATTCAAATTCTACAATTCATAAGGTTCAAGCAAATATTTCAGAGTCCCCAGTTACAAAAATGTGGACGAACATGGGGCAATATCCTATATTTCATCTGATTCTTATCCTTTGTTTGTTACTTCTGCCATACAACTGTATCCCAATTTTAGTCATCAATTACTTGCTTATCTATACCATGCCCGCTCAGAAAATTTTCAAACTACAAGAGGCAGTTTTTAATTTTGGACAAGCAGTTTTTCATTGTGGAGAAACATTTATAAAACTCCTCATAATTTTAGGAACCATCTTCGCAGAAAATCTAAATAAACTCCGAAGAGATAGCAGTAACTGAAAAGATGACCAAACAATGTCGGAGAAATCACGCTCCAAAAACAAGCCCTGAGCCGCACCAAAAATAAATAGACGGCAGGAAATGAGAATTTGAAACACCACGACAGGAAGTGTAGTCCGCGGCGGTTAAATTCGGCCTCTGTAAACAAAGCGGAACGCCTTCGTCCGATCTCCAATTTCCCTCCCTCTCGTTTGCCCGACACACCCCACTTCCGTATCTCTAATTACAATGAGAAGATCCCCTATTGAGGTCAACTGGGAACCTCGCTATGCCACCGGTTTTGATTCCAGTTCGAGTCTACATATCGATTTTTATCACCCAATTACACATCCACGAAACAACACCTAGAACTAGCTCACACCTCTCTTACACAACCGACTTCTAACATTTTTCACAACACACACACAAAGACAAAAAATTACACATAAAGGTTATATAGATTTCCATGTCTCCTGTACACACAGCATAAACGCACTTGAGGGCTAGAATCACGTTTTTCACCTAAGTGTCACTACAGATGAGACAAAAAAATTTATAGGGCATAATTGAGCAAGTAAAACATTTATAGGGCAAAATGGAGCAACCAATACATGTAGATCAGGGCATGTAGATACCCAAGGGGCTCAAACCAATACACCTTATTTTTCATATTAATCATTTTCATTATTTTCTCTCAATTAAAAATGTAAATATTTAATCAATTTATCAATTTATTCAACTTAGCATCACTTTTAATCATTAACTATCATTTTATTTACCAATTAGTTTATATTATCATTTTCATTTATCAATTATCATTCTATTTACCACTTAGCTTATATTGCCACAACTCAATTATCAACGAAAACCCACTGGTTTTCGATTAAACTAAAAACATTAAATCACCCTTTGTTGTTGAAACCTTTTTATTTTTCATTTTTCTTTTTCAAGCACTCAACTTTGATTTCGTTCAACTTTTATTTTATTTTTATTTTTGATTTCTCAAAAGCCCTAATAAAATTCCCTCGGTTTCCATTCCCAATTCCGAGCTAGAATATGGTTAGGCATTTTTCCTTTTTTTTTCTCACCATTCAACCAAGCACTCAACTTTGATTTCGCTCAAAAAACTTTTATTTTATTTTTATTTTTGATTTCTCAAAAGACCTAATAGAATTCCTTCGATTTCATTCCCAATCTCGAATAGAATATGGTTAGGCATTTTTCTTTTTTTTTTCACCATTCAACCAAGCACTCAACTTTGATTTCGCTCAAAAAACTTTTATTTTATTTTATTTTGATTTCAAAAGACCTTGTGAAATTCCCTCGAATTCTTTTCCAAATTCGAGCAAAAAAAGTAACTAGGCATTTTCCCTTATCACCATGCAACAAAACAATTTTTCTTTTTCAACCAAAAACATTCAATTTTGATTTCATTCAACTATTTTTATATTGTTTTTATTTTGATTTCAAAAGCCTTAATAGAACTCCCTCGAATTCATTTCTTAACTCGAGTAGAATTCGTTTAGGCGCATTTTCCTTTTTTTTTTTTTGCCCACTATGTACCATAACATTCATTGATCTCTTACAATTGTAAATTTTTGATTTCTATTAATTATACTCAACCTATATCATCAACACCATTCTATCTTACTTTTATGTCGCCACCAATGCTTGTATATAGACTCAATACCCACAACTAATTTTCCCACAAAATTATTTTCCACTTTACAGAATTCTCTCAGGCTAACCCCTTCTTGAATTCTTCACATGTAGGGGGCGCATCTGTCATAATTTGTATATAATTAAATGCAACCCCGACCCACTATGTATGTACCATGTATGATTTTCAAAGACTTAATAAAGAACAAGGTAACTGGAGGAAAGCAAGTAACAAAAGATATAGGAAGTAGGCCTAAGGCTGGCACGACTATTCTGGGCACCCCTGTGTCAATATTGCAGGGGCAGAGTCCGGACGTCTCTAGTGACCGCAGAAGTTATATTAGGAAAGATGCATTCAATACTTCCTGACAGAGACCGGACGTCTCTAGTGACCGCAGAAGTTATATTAGTATAAAGATACCCCATACTTCCGACCCAAGACCGGACGTATTTTGATAACACGGAAGTAAATAAAGTCAAAATAGCACTCGACACTTCCTATCAAGCAGATCATATCTGTCACCAAAGGAAACCGCCGGCCAATCAGAGGATAGCATCTAAATAGGTCAACCAATAGGGGAAGAGCATGTGATCATCTCTCAACCAATCAGGGAAAAACTGAGGCTTGGTGTTAAATCGAAAAGCAAGAATGGTCAGTAGTGATTCGACTTCCAAGAAGGTGACATCTACTCTCGAGGTCTCTCTCTCCCCTCTGCTCATCCCGTAGCTAAGTACAATCATCACCATGTGATCATATAATTAATAAGTCAAATCGCTCAGCTCTTATCAAGCTTTCTTTCCTCCAACCCGTTGCCTTTATTTTCAAACTCAATCACGTGTCCTGATTATTCCTAACTGTGTGCTTCACTTACCACTCAACGACTGCGCTTCAACCAAATCTCACCATTCGCATCCAACAACAAGAAACCCCGCAACGATATTGCCACATATATTTACTGGAAAGGTGTTTCTTTTCAATGATATCATCAAATATTATCTCTACAGACCTTACTGACATGATTAAAATTATTGAATGAGAGAGCTTGGATCATCAGTATTGAACCCTCTCAGCGGTTTCTCCAAATTAATCTCCAGACCGCTCTACTATTGTATTGGATTGATTTGGGATATACCTTGCATTTTCTATGGAAGGCAGCTTAGGGGTGTTTAGTGAACTTATGGACCCATAGTTTCTATATTCTCTATTTATATTCTATATTTTATTGTGAAAAACACTTATATTTTTCATATTTTGTATTATTACCAAAATAATATTATTTTAGAAAACATTCACCAAGATTTGAAGCAATTTTTTTTTTTACTATCGTAATTTCTATGTCCCACTTTTTATAAGCTATTGTTGGAATACTATACAGAGTAACAATGGCTATAGGTGAGCTCGTGTTTGAAAAGGAACTTGTGTGTATATAATAATTATCGTTTTTGTTGTTTTCATGTAGACATATATACTAAGATTTGTTTCATATAATTGCTATTAATAATAAATAATATGTAAAGTTAAATTGGTTACGGATTCATCCTTTTAACATACTTTAATTAACATAACAGATATTATGGATATTGATCATTTTAAACCACGTAGAACCCGACCATTTCTCTTCTTTCTTTTTTTTTTCTTTTGAAAATATCAAATAATTCTCTCTCAAAGAATTTTCTAAATATTCTGTGAATATATTTCAAGATATTCTTTTAAAGACAATCGGCAACACATCTATTTCATATCAAAAGACGAACATTAAAATTCTATTCTCAGCAAGGAACATTACAATATATCCGCTTCCAGAATATTTCAACTTGATTTACCCAAGAATGGATTCTGTACAATTTAATACAAATTCTCAGTTTTATTAAAATATTTCAAAAATTGTTGGTCGAAGTATAAGATTCAATTGAAGAATTGTGATTTTTTATCATAGTTGAAAATCTATTTTTTATATATTTATTCCTGAATTATTTATTTATTACCAGTTGCAAAAATAAGACACGCTATATCCAATCTGGATAATTGTGTGTGAAACTATTTACAATAATTCATATTGTATTAGAGTAGGTTAGAGAATTATCAAAAAGAAAATAAACAATTACAAGATGTAAATGTTGACAGAGGAAATTTAAACAGTTTAAAAAGACAGAGTTCTTCTCCTCTCGCAGAAAAATGCAGAAACAAAGCGCCATCGTTTAGCTACACAATCAAGAGATGCCTTTATCTTAATTTATCCATCTCAGTACGATTTCACTTTTGTACGATTTTTTTCATATCGTTCACTATATTGCCACGTGGAAAATTAGGGAAGACCAAAAACTTCAGGAGGAGACAACAATTTATTTCAGGCAAGAACAAACTATGAATGGTAAACAAAAGATAAGCTACGAGGGAAATTTACAGAGTAGCAAAATATAAACATAAAAATGACCACTCTGTTAATAAAATTAATAAATACTTTGTTATAATATTGTTTCATTTCTTATATAAAATGATGGTTCGCTAATGTCTTAGGTTTAAAGAGAAGAATATAGCTAACACTGTGGAAATATGTTGGAAAGTGTAGGATTTCAAATAGACTTTCGACAAAATATATATATATATGTTAATAGGCTAATCCCCTAATAGAATGTTCAAATCAATAAGCTTGAGGGATAAGTATCTTTCAAAAGATATTGAAAGATACTTATACAAAGCAATAACGCGCCATCTATACATATAAAATAAAAGGATTTAAAGCGCGAATGTTTCTTTTATACATAAAACGAACTTCCACTGTCCGTAATGCGATGAGAAAATATATTGAGAGGGCTTGGCTCATCGCAGTAAGGACAGTGGAAGTTCGTTTTATGTATAAAAGAAACATTCGCGCTTTAAATCCTTTTATTTTATAAGTAAAGATACTTATCCCTCAAGCTTATTGATTTGAACATATATATATGTATGTATTTTCAACTCTACTTTTTCCTTTGAAATATAAATACAGTTAAACCTGTCTATAACGCCCCCTCTAAATAACGCCTTCCTCCCTATAACGCCCGATTTTAAATACCTAGTACACGATGCGATTTACATTAAAAGTGACCTGTCTATAACACCCCCTCTCTTTAGCACTCTATTTTGGTGAGACCCAAGAATGGGCGCTATAGATAGTTTTAACTGAATTTAAATTTGTTTATATAGCCCTTATCTAGTGATGATTAAGGAGTTGAATGAGAGAGAGCATAGATCATCAGTTATGAACCCTCCCAGCGGTTTCGCTATTTGGGAGAGTTCACCATTGATGAGCCATGCCCTTCCTCTTTTAATTTTTAATCATACACATTACGGGATATATAGGCTGTAGAACTATTTTTTTTCGTTCAAAAGAAACATTTGCGGGATAATTGTCAAATGTCATTCTATAAATTTAATTATATATATTTTTTTTTTAAGAAAAAGAAGAATTTAAAATATGTTTATAATTTTTATCAATAGAGATGGAGCTATTTCAGACTTCCAGACGACGATAGAAATCTTCACGACTCTGTGCGCCGTGTCATCAATGGGTTATATTTAGTCACACTGTCATTTGTCAACCTTTCCGGGGAGGATCCGCCCACTTCCGACACTTCAGGTGATTGATTAATTCTGTCACTTTGGTCACATGACCTCACTACGGAGGTCTTCCCATCGTGAAAAAGAAAATGTAATTTGCATATGGATAGATTGGAACAGAAATATCTTTATTTGCGAGGCTGCTAACCAAAATAAAATGATTTTTGAGCCCCAATGGTCGCGTAAAGCGGAATATATACGAGTACAAACGTACAAACCACTATGACCAGGTTAGGGACAGGATCTCCGTCAGGGAAGAGGCAGGTTAGGCCGGATTGGGTCCGCGGAGGTCAGGAGGCAGAAAGAAGGCGGGAGGACTAGAACTTTGCAGCTCTGGCTCTGGCTGGGCAAGACATTGATCTTGCCTCGTGGTCGGCAGATAGGCCCTTGGCAGAGCAGTTGGGGTTCTTGGCCATGCGCGGGTTGACGAGAGTTGGACAGCTTCGGCCTTGGAAATGGGTAGATTGATAAATTAATAAACTTATATACATACCTTGACAATGATTTTGAAAAGATTATTCACCAGAATATGTGAAAAAATACAAAGTTGTCCCAAAAAGTTCGTAATCATATTATGATTTATATTTTGCAAGTGTTTACAAACTTTTGGGACAACCTTAGTAATATTGGTAACCTTGGTGAAATTATAACAGAATTCTTATAGAAGGATGATTTAATCTCTGATGTTCTATATCAAGGATGGCCAATCAGCAGGTGGGCCAAGTTTCAGAATTACAAGGATGTCCCAAAAGTTCGTAAACATTTGCAAAATATAAATCATAATTTGTTTACGAACTTTGGGAACAACTTATATGTGCAATGGATTTTTATCTCTAGTATGTGTGGTACAGGCCATGATAATCATGGTGGGTAGTATTTAGCAACTGATTTTATTGTAAGTGAACCACATGTCTACACTTATAGAAAGAAATTAAACTTTCACACTTACAAGTGAGCCCCAATGGTGGGTTGGATTATTCTAAAAATCGGGGGTCATTGAAACTTTTTTTTCTTCTTTAAACCAGTATATTTATAAATGCCTGAGCAAAGTCACAAACAGTATAGAAGTATTGAGGGGGGTCGGTGGAAGGATTATCTAAAACCGTTGGTTTTAGACAGCTACGATCCGGGTTCGATTCCCACATTGGGCACTTTTTTTCTGATAATAAAAATGCTCCAATGGTCCCCGATTCTTGCAAAAGTATAACCCCACCAGCGAGTGCAAGTAACCAAATGGGGCTATGACATATTTGTAAGTGCAAAAGTCGAACTGCTTTTCATATGTGTAGACATGTGGTGCACTTACAGTAAAAGCGGTCGCCAACCTCTACCCGCCATGATTATCATAGTCTGTATTACGTATACTAGGGATAAGCGAAAGAAAAAGAAGTATTGCTTACATTTTGGACACAAAGATTGTAGGAATGGAGAAACTTTGTTGCATTCATGTTAGAACAATGGAACGTCGCAACACTCCAAGAAGCCGGGAACACAGCAATTCTGAAACATTGATTGGAGAAAATTAGAAGATAGAAAGATAATTGGGCAATTTCCCCCAAAAATAGAACATTTTGCTCATTATTTTTTATTTCCTGAAAAAAAAAAAACTCAAAGATTCATATATTAAAATACTTAAGAAATATGCATTTTATTTTCTAATAGGTAATAAATGAGCAAATCTTTAACAAAAAAGTAAAATTGAGTTTAAAAGGATTTACTTTTCAAACTTTTTATATTTTTTTATTATTTTATTTCAATTTAAAGCTATGGGGACTTACAACAACAACAAAAAGCCTTTATTTAGGGTCACTGACCCTATATAGGATTCACCAGAGGTATGCATAAGAACAAAGCAGTGAGACAAAGGAAATAACGATATAGACCGAAGAAAAAGAAAGGAGAAAAAAAAACAAGAAAGAGAAAGAGGGAAGCAAGAAAAACAACACAAAAAGAGTAGCAGTAAGAAAGTGAGGAGTGAGTGTCACTTGGCCTTCTTCTGAGATATGGACTTGTGGAAACCATAAAACGCTGTAGCAATATACTTATTCATATTGTCAATTATTGATGGAAGTGAAGCACAGAGTTGCCCAGTTTTGAGCATAGGGCTATGGGGACTTAAGGTTGTACCTCTACGACCAAAAACATTGTAACAAAGTATTTATTAATTTTATTATTTTTATTAATAGAGTGGTCATTTTATGTTTATATTTTGCTACTCTGTAAATTTCCCTCGTGGCTTATCTTTTGTTTACCATTCATAGTTTGTTCTTGTTGTTTCCTCCTGAAGTTTTTGTCTTCCCTAATTATCCACGTGGCATTTTGGTGGAGATGCTGGGTAAGTTAGGGAAGACAAACTGAAGACCGCCGAGAAGACCTTGAAGCCATGGCTGCTGTGATCTACATTTTCGGAGACTGACACCAGGATTCCACCGCCGTGCTAAAGCCAAGACTTCCCTCGAAGATGACGATGTCCTTATAGACGATTCGACGACAAAGCCGCTCTTCACGCCGCAAGAAAAAGGACGCAAAGGTACTAGGGACAAAGTTCCAAGACTTCGATGGAATCCTTGGCAGAAGCACGTCAGATCCATGTCAGTATCTACAATAATTGCTAGCTGTGGGTCACAGCTCCCATAGGGAAGAAGCTATGTAACAAAGTATTAATTTATTTTATTATTTTATTAACAGAGTGGTCATTTTTATGTTTATATTTTGCTACTCTGTAAATTTCCCTCGTGGCTTATCTTTTGTTTACCATTCATAGTTTATCCTTGCCTGAAATAAATTGTTATCTCCTCCTGAAGTTTTTGTCTTCCCTAATTTTCCACTTGGCAATATTTTGGTTCCAGAAGCTCCTTGAGAAATCAAGAAATGGATATTTAAGGCCAAGTTTGCGTAAATATGCTGTTCATGTGAAAAATTAAGAAAAAATAGATAAAAGTCAGATGTTGATATTGAAGTATATATATATAATATATCATTAATTACAAGCTGTATAAGTAAAATTAAAAGAAATGATTCAACATATACAAAATTTTCTTTAATTAAAAGCTAAATTTTGTTTCAAAAACATTCCTTTTTTTTTTCAGAAATTGGTATTACGAAAGGTTGTGAAGCGAAATAATTTTTCTATATATAACTCTAAACTATTTAATTTTACTTGTGAAAAAAAAATTCTATTTGAGAAAAATTTCTTTTAAATCATTATTTACGACATTGGGGTAAACCCTTTCAATAAAGAGCGCTCAGTAATTATTAATCAGTGATAAATCAAATAAATCACAGAATAATTCAAGTGAAGCTCTCTTGAAAAATGAAGCTCTTCTCTTAGAAAAGACTAATTGCTTTAAGGAAAATTAGTTTTTCTGGAAATTTCTTTCTTTTTCCCAACATCATCAACATTAAGAAAGTTTGTTTTCTGTCTCCAATTCATGTAAACATTCTGATTGTTTTTTGTTTTTTAGACTGGAGATGAAAAGTGACACTTTGATAAAAAATAAACATCTCTTTATATGAAGGTTTACTTTGGCAAATTGATTCTAAATGCATCGAAGACTCATTTTAATCGTATTTGTGAAATTATATTAAAAATTGGAGAGAAAAACGCGAGCGCAATCATTCATTCAATAAAATTAAGATCTAATACATTTTTATGTAGAAATTTATTGCAGATTTTTCTTTATATATTTTATATTTAATGATGTATATGATGGGTTCCCCGGTTTGGATAGTTGAAAAGGGAGGATACACGATGTGACTTATTAAAAGTTTCCTTACTTAAGTATATATATATATATAGCAAATTAGGCCAACAACCCCATGTATATAACCCGCAGGAAGACCTTAATGTTGTATAATAGCAGCACAGCTGTCAGTGATGCACTATCGGCATATGTCTTTACATCATCACATTCACAAGAAAAAAAAAAAACTCTGTAATTGATTAAGGGTTGAGCTAAAACAAGGTTCGAGCATATAATTTTGTCAGAACAATGGTCTAAAGATGGAAACAGCCGCGACACTATTATACAATTTCATCAGATAACCCACGAAATCGTTATTAAATTGGGCAATCTATAAAACACTGAAACACAGACACTCGCGGCAATGTATGTGGCCGGTAATTTATGGGAGACTTGATTATTAGTAACATTCCCTTCAAATAGGTAATAAACATACAACATTTCATTTAAACAGTTGGAATACACCATAAGGCAAATTATGTATGAAATAGGTAACAGAAAAAACAAGAAAATTTCTCTAGATATTTATTTAAATATCTTAAAATTTGAGAACATGTCTATACTGACGAGATATGCTATTTACATAGTAAAATTTAGATAGAGGTGACCTGAAGTTACTTTATAGCCCTTTAGGGCCCATGCGAAATCTAGGTTGGCTACTACACAAAAAGGGGGGGAAGGCGCTAAGTCATAATGACAAATGGCTTACCTTTTCTCGAAAGTGCCGGCAAAGGTCTGGTCTCCTCTACGTCTCAGGCCCGTCTAAAAATCGTCCTTCTCACTGAGCGACTCCGATCGAATCTCCTGCCTTTTGGCAAAGAACCTTCTTTTATATCATCTCATTCTCCATTTTCATTCGCCGAAAGAAACACCAATCAAAATGGCCAACGGCTCCAGTATCAATTTCATAGACGCCCCAGGCCTCTCCCCTTCAAAATAGAACATATAGTATTACCAAAACAAAAAAATCTAAAGAGAGAAACAACCCCTGCGGTAGTGTAAGATTTCAGACTCCAGCCCCCCGTCTTTCCACATGGGTTGAAATACGATCCTCCCTTTTTCTCGGGATGGTATATATATCGCCCCCCCGTCTTGGCTAAAATTGACCCAGGCCCTTTTTACCTGGACTGTAATGTGATGCTTTCCTTTCTCTGGAAGGATATTTTATAAGTTTCAGTCTTTAGAGATCTTCCTTCTCCATTTTTCTCCTTTTTTTTTTTTTTTCTGGTCACCTTTACCTAAATTTTTGGTGAGGGGAATATATGTACATATGAAACAAGGAGGACTGCAAGGAGGACAGAGTTTCCTGGTATTCCCTCTTATCTGGCACGACCGGTCGGGGTGAACAGTCGCGTCACGTGAAAGGAGGAAATATCTGAGTTCCCCCCTCTTGCTCTAACTGTTGGGTCGATTTGGCTCATGTAAATAGTAACTCTTATACTATATCTAAAATCTCTCATATAACTTATTAAATAAAACGGTGTAAAAACGGTGTTCTATACAAGGATAAGGTTGTGACAATTTTCTCTAAATGACACACTAATATTAAAACAAATTGTGAAGATCTTTAAAGATGGCAACAAACACTACAGTAAGGTTGTGAGACGGTATTCTGCACAAAGACAAGGTTGAGACAAATAACACACAAACCCTGAAACATGGTGTTAAAGCTCCTTTCAACACTTAGCACTAGAACACATGTTTAAAAAAAAAAAACTGCAAACTGTTTAAAGTTCACCCTAACACTAAGACATATTTGCTATTTAATATATAACCTAATATTGTAATTAATAAAGACCCATCTATATTAATTAGTGTGTACTGTTGCTGAAACTTAGGTAGATCAGCTTACACAAACCCCCAGTGCATATATGTATTATTTTAAAAGAAATATTTCTATCGAGGCGATATTGCGGCCGACAGCTACGCTTTACACATTAAGTGTACTTTCTTCTATCAACCTTTATCTACTATTTACAAAACTCTTTATCCAACCCTTTCCAATTCTTTCTCTTTCAACATCTTTCTGCATCTCTCTATCTCTTTCTCATCAACATTCAATGCTTTCTCACTCTTTTTATCACTTTCAACACCTCTTTCATCACCTCTCTCTCCTCTCTCTTCCATCATTTTCTACACATTTCACTGCCTTTTCATCCCTCTGGTGTTTCCTCGAAACCCGTCATCGGGATCTGGATCCCGATCTATTATCACTCTTAATTTTGAACTATTAATTATTACTAGTGTAATATTATTCCAACAGCCTATGACCTTTAAGCTTTATAACTCCATATACACTCGGCGGGGTAGTTACCTTGTTAAGAAAACCTATAATGTCATAGATCATTTAGAGAGAGAACATAACAAATTTGTGCGAATAGTTTGCTTCAACTATTGATTGTAAGCCTATTAAACTCGTTCTCTCTAGGTTGGCTCGCTCATTAATCTTCAATCTACGTTCAATAGTCATATTGAGTTCTCATGGATGCTAGATGTAAACTGTATCAAAATAGTGTAGTTTTCTAGTTTCCGAATTATATGACAGTTAGGAAAAAAAAAAAAGAAACAAACATTCTGGAAATATCTCGCACTGGCTACTATAAAAAAAATTGAATGGGGTACAGCTCTGATCTTACAGGATACCTCATGGCTCATAGAATTGAATCGCTCATTTCTCACTAAAATATTCACACAGGGTATGGAGGTCTCCAGCGGTTCTATAGCTATTGGTCAACTAAATTAATTAATTACAGGAATTGAAGTTAGTTTAAATGCTCATGTGCTGTTTTGTCATGCGTCTTTATGTCATCTGCACAGGAAAGTGTCGCCTCAAAGGACCTAATTCTGGGACTAACATCCGCTGCACATTTCAGGAAGGAGTGGTCGTCCATACAATAGCAAGATATCATTTTGCTGCCAATGTACAATGTTGAGCATTTTCTATGTCGTCATTTTGTCGATCCCCAATCTTCTAGGGTGTTTCTTTAAGCATTTCTTGATATCGTTTAATGCTTTATGCGATCCCGCCCGGCATTCAATAAGTATTATTTGATCGTACCATCTCCAGGAGACCATCCCATTGCGGCCGAACCATTTCCACCCAACTTATAACGCCGTCCATATCGCGTAATTGAAATTAGTGTAAAACTCAAAGAATAAGACCTTAATCTCTTAATTCTTTACTAATTTCAGTTGGCTCAACATAAATCTTCTCAATTATTATCTTAGTACAGTGGCGTGACATGTCACACTTCTTCTAGTTCTTTCGCAAGCTCGATTAATCCCAGTGAAAGCCCGTCCTGGCGTCAATCCCGTGCTAACCCGTCATGCATGACTTCAAATTTGGAAATTATTAGACCTGAATATTTGCAGTGGCATCTGCTTCCACTGAAAGTTTTTAAGACACAAGGCTGCCTCTTATCTTGTTTAAATCACTGTCTTAACTCCCATATGCCTGTGTTAACTTTAACCATGACCTTATCAATTCTCAAAATTCTGCCTATCGAATATCCTGAGGATCAATGTTCTTCTTGTCTACGGCGGATTAACACAATAATTGTTCTCTAGAGTTATCTGCGTCGAGTGGTCAGTCTGTACTACTAATTCTCCACTCTAACTCCAGGATTCCTTTATCTACTCAGGCTGTTCAAAAATTTTCAAGACAGTTGTTCAAATCCCCAATGATAATCTGCTAAATTTCGATAATTATTGGAATTCTCATTAAACAGAATAACTACACCTTTCTGACACAGAAATATCCAGCATCAAGATATAGCGCACCGTCCAATTTCTTTATTTCAAGACGGTGTCAAATTACAACTGAAGGAACATACTAAACATGTAACTGGTTTAAATTTCATGTAATCTCATCATGCCTTCTGCTGGCAAATTTATTTACTGTAAAATTCAATACTATCAAGATGGTTTTATTTGTCTTCATCCAAAAAAAAATGTTTCAGAAATAGAATCTTGGAAATCTCTACTATAGACAAAAATTGTACATTTGTCAATTCAGGATAACCTTCCCTTGTCAGAGTGTATACAGGATATTTAAGATCATATGCAGTTGGCGGCATCATGAGAAAAAAAAAAAAGTCGGTTGCAATAGACGCAACGTTATTAATCAAGACAATAGGTCTCTAATTTTCCAATACTGCAAAGGAACAGGTCACACTTTCGCATTAGGAGAACCTAGAATACATTACAATAACATAAACAGCAAATATCAAAGGCTTATAATTGATTCTCTATTATTCAGAAAACACAATAGCATTAATAGAAATAGATTTGCCCGAAACATATAACACAATATATCCTAGTACCAGCTAATAATATCAACAATAATATAAGTAACTTATATGTAATAGCCAATAACTATTATAAAACTACTTAAATAATAGAATTTCTAACCTATAAGATAATTCATAGAATATAGCAAACAATAGTAGAATATGTGTAATACCTTAATCCAAAAAAATATGTCTTAAGAAAACAAATAATATGCAAAACTTTCTAATGTATATATATATATATGTACATAGAATCATAATAGTTTTAGCATCAGGCGACGTTATATTTTCTTGATATATTGTATATGTTTCTCCTGTAGAAGGGCGGACAAGCTCGAAAGCTCGAGAAGACCAGAATAAAAGATACTCATCCCCATAGACGTTTTACTTTGATATCAGAAATCAATGATAATATTAAGGTTTTTGCCACAAACAATGTGAATCGTAAAAGACAGCGGCGAGAGATGCGGTATACACCGCTTCAACATAACTTTCATTGCCTGATAAAATGCCCGTGAAACGGAAAGCATAAATTAAAATTCACGATTTATAATAGACTGTTAATCTCAGGATGCGTGGACTACTTCACCAATACTTAAAAATAGTATGGCTTTTCATTAGGTATATGTTTCTAAAGTATAGGGGAAGAAACATATACTAAATTCGAGCCCCGCGGCGGGCGACATTGATGGGTTCCCCGGTTTGGATAGTTGAAAAGGGAGGATACACGATGTGACTTATTAAAAGTTTCCTTACTTAAGTATATATATATATATAGCAAATTAGGCCAACAACCCCATGTATATAACCCGCAGGAAGACCTTAATGTTGTATAATAGCAGCACAGCTGTCAGTGATGCACTATCGGCATATGTCTTTACATCATCACATTCACAAGAAAAAAAAAAAACTCTGTAATTGATTAAGGGTTGAGCTAAAACAAGGTTCGAGCATATAATTTTGTCAGAACAATGGTCTAAAGATGGAAACAGCCGCGACACTATTATACAATTTCATCAGATAACCCACGAAATCGTTATTAAATTGGGCAATCTATAAAACACTGAAACACAGACACTCGCGGCAATGTATGTGGCCGGTAATTTATGGGAGACTTGATTATTAGTAACATTCCCTTCAAATAGGTAATAAACATACAACATTTCATTTAAACAGTTGGAATACACCATAAGGCAAATTATGTATGAAATAGGTAACAGAAAAAACAAGAAAATTTCTCTAGATATTTATTTAAATATCTTAAAATTTGAGAACATGTCTATACTGACGAGATATGCTATTTACATAGTAAAATTTAGATAGAGGTGACCTGAAGTTACTTTATAGCCCTTTAGGGCCCATGCGAAATCTAGGTTGGCTACTACACAAAAAGGGGGGGAAGGCGCTAAGTCATAATGACAAATGGCTTACCTTTTCTCGAAAGTGCCGGCAAAGGTCTGGTCTCCTCTACGTCTCAGGCCCGTCTAAAAATCGTCCTTCTCACTGAGCGACTCCGATCGAATCTCCTGCCTTTTGGCAAAGAACCTTCTTTTATATCATCTCATTCTCCATTTTCATTCGCCGAAAGAAACACCAATCAAAATGGCCAACGGCTCCAGTATCAATTTCATAGACGCCCCAGGCCTCTCCCCTTCAAAATAGAACATATAGTATTACCAAAACAAAAAAATCTAAAGAGAGAAACAACCCCTGCGGTAGTGTAAGATTTCAGACTCCAGCCCCCCGTCTTTCCACATGGGTTGAAATACGATCCTCCCTTTTTCTCGGGATGGTATATATATCGCCCCCCCGTCTTGGCTAAAATTGACCCAGGCCCTTTTTACCTGGACTGTAATGTGATGCTTTCCTTTCTCTGGAAGGATATTTTATAAGTTTCAGTCTTTAGAGATCTTCCTTCTCCATTTTTCTCCTTTTTTTTTTTTTTTTTCTGGTCACCTTTACCTAAATTTTTGGTGAGGGGAATATATGTACATATGAAACAACAGTTTCCAGCTCGGATGTCTCTGGATGTCTTCTTCTTTACCAGGCATCAGCTTTCGGCATGGAAGTCTGGTGTCATCTGTTGTCTAGGTTTCTGGGCAAAAAGAATGGTCTGTAAGTCTATGTGGGAGGGAAGCCATGTATCCATTTGATTTGATTATACATACGCCTTCTGTTGGGGTATGGTTACAAAAACGTGCCCCAACATATACAAAAAATATAAGTAATTAGGAAAATAGAGAACATCTTTGATCTTTTTAAAAGTATATATTCATCATTTTGTGATTCTTTTTTTGGGTAATTCATCTCTGAGTTTGTATTTTTTTATTCAACTAAGTGTGCATTTTATCTTGAAGGGGAATTATATATTTAACCAGCCGAATGATCCGGGAAACACTCGAGAGCATTTCTTGCCTCTACGCCGTCATTACGCCTTATGTCACTCTTGTGAAACGTCCCCCCTCCACCAATCCCCATCGCGCCATGGGGAGCCCCACGTGGGTCATCCTCCCGTAGCTGGATTCCACCCATCTTCCCCAAATTTACTTCTCTCAGTTACCGCAGTGAGGCGCTGTTTGCGAATGAAATAGAGAAAATTGTCAATAATTCCATTAATAACTCCAAGGATATTCGAGATAGAAGCCTGACAATTTTTTTGCCTTTAAATTTCAAGATTCAACTCTATATACTGTTAAAATCTAAGCCAGATTAGATACGTATTGTGGACGTGTATAGCCGATAAACATATATACATATATGCATACATACACTGACATATATGTATATTTAATATGCAAATATATTATTCTGTTTATATATAGTTAGTTTGAGATGTACCCTCACTCCATTGAAGTCTTCAAACAGACTGAATCCTAACTTCCGAATAAGGGAGTAGAGTATATCGCTAATTTTATCAAACTCAAACCAAATTAAGTAAATTTAATTATCCTAGTTGGTAAGATTCTATTCATCTCTAACATGTTTATTTGCATATAAATTCTACATCTCATACAGCCATATGTACCACATATATATATGTTATATTAAAGTATTATTTAAAAATATATATATTTCATAGATACAAATACTCTGTTCAATCGACCGCTAGAGGTCACGCTTCCCCTAAAAAAACTCATTGTTGTTGTTTCCCGATGGCCGGCTCAAATCTTTTGTACATTATGTAAATAAGTTTTACATTTTTTTTATTCTTACGCCTTAAGTTAGGCATATCTTTCTCAAATTATGTTTTCTATATTCCTTTAGCTCAATTAAATTACTGATCAAAATTATCTTATTATTCCCACGACTGCAGAGCAATATCTCTCGTAAAATACTCATGTATAAAAATACCAAGCAACAGCTAATAATTATATAACTAATTCCAAAATACAACAGAAAATCTCATTCATCTTTATTTATAACATATATATAGATGAAAATTTTGCCGGGAGGATATTGATCTAAAGAGACTAAGGTCACCTCTCCCGTCAAAATAGACGTCAAAACTAGAAGCCATATATTGACCGTTTGCGTTGTTTACGGCGACGGTCAATAGATGGCGTCTAGTTTTGACGTCTATTTTGACGAGAGAGGCGACCTTTGTCTCTTTATATATATATATCCTTGTACTATAAACTGCTGTAGATGATTCAAATGGTCGTAGCGTGTAGAGTTCGTATAGAAAGATTGGTATCTGCTATGAAATATAATTATAATAATTAGTATAGTTACAGTAGAACCTCTCTGTAAAGGACAAGACCTAATTGCAGAGGCAAAGTGTCTTTTAGAGGGAAGTTTCCTCTTACTGGAGAGTTACTAAATAGTAAAAATGGTAATTTTGAAACTGAAAACTGTCCTTTGTAGAGAGGTGTCCTCTAGCGTGAGTGTCCTCTCATGGAGGTTCTACTATACATATTTAATACGTCATCCGTTTTTTTCTCGCGCTGATTTGCTTTTTTTAAGGTCATCTAAGCGACGCAATTCTGTCACTCTTCGTGTGTATAAGCAATGTTTTAGTGATTTGTCAGCTGACGGTAAGGTACACCTGTTGCTGCTGATTGGTCAGTATGACGCATGCGCAAGATTGCCGACCAAGTATTGTAAAACACAAGTTATATTAAAACAATTAAAGTTAAATTAAAACAAAATACAATCCAATATGAAGTTAAGTGTGATTAATAAATTACAAAATTTCACTCTCATTTGTTTATAAGTTAAAGTTTATCAAATAAGCACTATTTTTGTATTTAGGCTTATAAAGACTCAATCTCTCAGTATCACGTGCCGTAAGCTAATGCTCTGGTCACTTACACCGGGAGATTACATCCGTCATGTCCAGGGTCACTGCCTCTCTAGCCTTGCTCAGGCTGATCTGGTTCTTCTGCTCAGAGCTAATGCTCTGGTGTATGACTGTAAAGATTGACCCAAATTTTAAACACGAAATATTCAACACTTTAATTTCTTGATGCTTTTTTTTCAATGAGTCATCAAAACTACACTAATGGACAAAACTTAAGGAAGTGGAAGTCTTTGATGTTGCTGGTCGCCTTTTATTTTTTTAAGGAGACAAAGGCAATTGTGTTCACACTTGGTTATCTCGTGTGTATTCAATAAAGGTCACTGTGTATCAAATATTTTACAGAGTGATTTTCTGAATCCCGATATACATACTAAAAGGTACAACTTCCTTAAGTTTTGCCCATAAGTATCTTTCAGAGTTATTGTCTGAATCCCGATATACATGCTAAAAGGTGCAACTTCCTTAAGTTTTGTCCATGAGTATCTTTCAGAGTTATTGTCTGAATCCCGATATATATGCTTAAAGGTACAATTCCTTAAGTTTTGTCCATGAGTGTACACGAGATAACCAAGTGTGAACAAAATTGCTTTAGTCTCCTTTAAAAAGAAAACACGACTAGCAACATCAAAGACTTTCCACTTCCCTAAATTTTGTCCTTGAGTGTAGATGGAATATAAAAGTTAATGTGTTGTGTCCAATGAAGAGCCTCAGATGTCTCCATACATCTCTATGACAGCAGTCGCAATGTCCTCTATCTTGGGTGCCTAAATTTTGGGTCTATGTCAATTTTCTGCAATGCTGAGGCCAATGCTGGACATGATAAAAGTTAATATAATGCTTCAATGAATATTTTTTGAATTATTTTCAATTTAATAAGTATATGCCACAAAAATTTGCTTTATTAAAGAATTATAACTTTGATACGTATTATTGTATTCATTTTTAATAGAAAAATAATCATTATGAAGGGTGCATTAGCGTGTTAACAGACATCTTAAATAAATTGAAATTTCACAAAATGTCCAAAGACTTTTCTACTTCCCCAATAATTTGATTCAGCGAAGTATTAAGAAGAAAAAGGACCAAGAAAACATTTGAGTTACTCAGTTCTTTAATCTAATTTTCCAAACATTTCAGAGACAGATAATCAAATTATTTCAATTTTTTAAAAGAATAAAATTCGTTTTGTAATTAACTTTTGACACATCTCAAATCAGTTATATATTTTTAGAGTTTTGCGTGTTTTTGTTTACTTCAAAAGATGTTTTAAATCTATTTTGTAAAGTGGAAATACATTCCTAGACAAAATCTGAAGAATTTTCATATTTTGATATCGCTGGTCGTCTATTTATATATATATATATATACTAGCGGGTGTACCCGGCTCCGCCCGGGTTTTACTCGAGGGAATGTTTGTAGTCTAGTATGTTGATATAATAAATCTATCTGAATATTAGGAAAGGTCAGGTAATATTTTAGTAGGGTGATGCTCTGAAAAAGAACGCTATACCACTTTATCACTAAACAAATTGGCGAGTCAAAAATAAGCAACCTAAACAATCCATTAGCTTTGCAAGATAATAAATAGAGAAATGCATGCAAAATTCTCAACACAAATCAAAATCTTTAATCCTCAGAAGTAATGTATATTAGGTAGGATGAGGTTTATTTTGTTTCTATTACATTACATCATCTTTAAATCTCAAAGCAGAGCAAAACTGGCATACCCGAGACATTTGGCCTATATCGACAGATGCATCAGCTTTATAATCAATATGGGCATTATACTGCAAACCTGAAAACGGCTTATGAGTCCAAAGCTGAATACGCTGAACAGGAACTTGCATAGTTTGTGTAGCTGCGACGCGGGCTTCAGAATACCTAAGACGGCGAAGCGCACGACGCGTCTCACTTTGAAGTGGTGTCTCAATAGCTCTAGCATTCCTATATCTCCTGGAAGCAGCCGTATTCCTACCAAGTAAACGTCGGCTGTGGCGAGGCATATTCTGAAAAAAATTTTAGATTGAGATTAATAACAAAAGCTTCAAAACCAGCAATTTCTAAACAAAGCATAAAAATTTCCTGTCTTTTTGAGGTAAAAATCAAAATTTTTAAATTTTTTATTCAAAATAACCTTCAGATATGTTAAAAAGATTTTAAAAACTAAAATCATAATATTATATATTACCAAAAAATTAATGTACAAAACCAGTTATCATTAAAAAGCTTCAAAAATAGACCAACCGCTGGATACGGCAATGAAAAAGCATGCTTTTTTTGAGGTAAAAAATAGAAATAATTTTCTAAAATACAAAATACAACCCCTATATGTTAAAAAAAACTATAAATAATCTAAATATAAAATATTTAATCAAATAAATTAAAATATCTTTTAAAAAATTTTGAAAAAGGACTTCAAAAAGACAAATAAATGAATCCGTAAAAGAAATCCCTTGCTTATTTAAAAATATAAATAACCTATTTTTTAGATACAACCCATATATGTAGAAAATATAATAAATAAACTGTATTTAAAAGATCAAAGCAATAATTAAAAAATTCCATAAGAAAATTTAAAAAAGGACCTCAAAATGACCCATAATTGAACACAATGAAATTGCTTGCTCTTTTTTGCGATTAATAATTTTAAAAAAACCAAATATTTTAAAAAACACGACACCTATATGTTATAAATACCACAAATAATTTGTATTTGAAATATCTAAATAATTAAATAAAAATTTCTTAAGAAATATTTGAGAAGGGCCTCATAATGACAATCACATAAACATATCAATAAAATATCTTACATCTTAGTGAAAAAAAATAGAAATAACCCAAAATTTGTTTACAAAACAACCCATATATGTGGAAAACACCATAAATAATCTACTTTTAAAATATCTAAGCAATTAATTAAAATTTTGTTAAGGTCCTCAAAAAAGACATAAAATTGAGCACATTAATGAAATTTCAAGCTTTTTAGTGAAAAAAAATAGAAATAACCCAAATATTTTTTACAAAACAACCCATATAATTGGAAACACCATAAATAATCTGTTATTAAAATATCTAAACAATTAATTAAAAATTTTGTTAAGGTCCTCAAAAAAGACATAAAATTGAGCACATTAATGAAATTTCAATCTTTTTTTGTAAAAAATAATATAAATAACCTTAGTCTTATAAAAATACTAACCACGTAAGTTAGAACTAGCATATATAATCTGTATATAAAATAAAAAAGAAATAAATTAAAATTAGCCTAAAAATTTATCTAAAATATAAAATTGATCTCATCAAGTAAGGCTTCAACTTTTTTTGGTATAAAATATGAAAACTATAAAAAAAAAGTATCTTACCATGTATAAAAGTTATTAAAATATATATAAAAAAGATTAAAACTAATTTTCCAAGAAGCGCAAAAGTGTAAACACTTTTGAAAAGCCTAAAAATTTATCTAAAATATAAATCGATCTCATCAAGTAAGGCTTCAACTTTTTTTGGTATAAAATATGAAAACTATAAAAATAAAAGTATATTACCATGTATAAAAGTTATTAAAATATATATTAAAACTAATTTTCCAAGAAGCGCAAAAGTGTAAACACTTTTGAAAGTGTAAACCCCTTAACTCTGTTGAATTTTTTTGTATTTTATCGATAACAGCAAAGTTATGTATGTTAAAATTAGGAAAAATATTTTGATGTTAAGCAAAACCTGCTCCATCTCGTTTTACATAAATGTTGAAAATTTGGTCGAAATTGATGCATTGTAACGAAAGTTTTTAGTGATGTCCACTTATGAAATTTCCATTTTATTAATATAGATATGTGGTAATTTAAGAATTAAAAATACCTGTGTAAATACTCACCACCTCTTCTTACACTCCCTACTCTAATATGGTCTTTTAATCATTGTACCCAATTCTCCATTAATCAATTTAACTTTGTATGTATCGTTTTTATGTGTTCAATTAAATAAAGAGGTACGTCTAGAGGGAACGTAGAAACCAAAAGGGCTTACCCCGCAGACAATGCGGTGAATCGCCCCGTCAACGCGGCGCCAATATAATGACGTAACAGGATTACCCGCAGCCAAATAAGGTCAACCGTCCCCTCGACGCCAGGGCGCCAGACGTCCGGTGACGTAAGACTTGAGCATATAAAAAGGGCTTGCCCCGCAGTAGTCAGTGAGTTCAGCCGATTCCGGATAGCAGACAGCAGCAGCAGGCAGATCGTTAGTAAGTGGCCCGCCGGCCGCAACTGGGTCTCTGCGTTCCCTCTCTCTGATGCCTCGGATTCCCCTGTGATTCGTCTCTGTGTGCCTTACCACTCACCACCATCACGACTGCGCAATCATCATCTTTCCCCACGACTCAATACAACATACCAGACCCCCGGAATACCACAGCTAAAGAAGAAAGTCGACAGGATTCGACATAGAGTCGACAGGATTCGACATAGAGTCGACAGGATTCGACATATATATATATTTATTTATTTTTAAATAGACAGAAGCAATTTTTCTCACACTTGGTTATCTCGTGTATCTTCAATAAAGGTCACTGTAATATCTTTCAGAGTTATTGTCTGAATCCCGATATACATGCTAAAAGGTACAACTTCCTTATGTTTTGTCCATGAGTGTATATACACTTGGTTATCTTGTGTATCTTCAATAAAGGTCACTGTAGTATATTTCAGAGTTATTGTCTGAATCCCGATATACATGCTAAAAGGTACAACTTCCTTATGTTTTGTCTATGAGTGTATATACACTTGATTATCTTGTGTATCTTCAATAAAGATTACTGTAGTATATTTCAGAGTTATTGTCTGAATCCCGATATACATGCTTGTAGGTACAACTTCCTTAAGTTTTGTCCATGAGTGTATATACACTTGGTTATCTTGTGTATCTTCAATAAAGATCACTGTAGTATATTTCGGAGTTATTGTCTGAATCCCGATATACATGCTTGTAGGTACAGCTTCCTTAAGTTTTGTCTATAAGTGTACACCAAGGACAAAATAAAAGTATTCAAATAGATAGCCTATTAATATTCTTGTTTTATTCATATTACACATTGAAGATTTTAAAGCATTAGTCCACAACAGCATATGCGATGGAAAAATCAAGTACTTCTAAACCAAAATTATATTTTATACAGTCTTTAAACTCAAAACAGTTTACGCTAAATTGTTATTTATTAATATTTGGTTTCAGATTGGATTAGATTTTTGTTCTATTTATCTTTTTTAAATATCGTAAATTCAACTTTGTTTGGCCCACTTTAATGAGTAGACTCCTGTATTAGACCAATTGACTGGTGATAAGGCGCATGCGCTATACCGACCAATCAGCAGCAGAAGGTGTACCTTACCAGTAGCCGGTGTCGGGCGACCAATCTGTAAGACGCCCACTAGTGTGAACGCAACAGTCATAAAGAGAATGAATGTCGCATACCTCACCTAAATGAAGCTGGTAAACAGTAGAGAGTCACTCAGCGCTATAGGCTTATAGCGACCAATTAGCAGCAGAAGGTGTACCTTACCAGTAGTCGGTGTCGGGGGACGAATCTGTAAGACGCTCACTAGTGTGCACGCAACAGTCATAAAGAAAATGAATGGCGAATGCGTTCCCTAAATGACGCTGGTAAACAGTAGAGAGTCACTCAGCGCTATACGCTATACCGACCAATCAGCAGCAGAAGGTGTACCTTACCAGTAGTCGGTGTCGGGGGACGAATCTGTAAGACGCCCACTAGTGTGAACGCAACAGTCATAAAGGGAATGAATGATGCATGCCTCACCTTAATGACGCTGGTAAACGGTAAGTAGAAAGTCACTCAGCGCTAGAATAAAAGGAATACTAAATAAATATAAGTTAACATATTAAAGAGATAAGAAAAAAGTATGTTTATTATTATAACAATTTTTTCCGTCCTAAATTGTAATATTTTGTCAATTTCACACATGTCTAGGTATCATTAAAGAATTAAAATATAGAAATTTATTGTCACAAGTCTTTCTATTCTTTAAATTAGATTATAGCTTATCAAATGGCATTCAATTACACCCAGTATTTTCCAATCTGTATCTATTCTTTGTGGTTTTCCCTAATCTGTTTTAAACTTCAGTGTTTCTTCGTGTATAATTTAATATTAAGCTTAATTCAATATTTAGATATTACAAAATCAATAACGAATCTAAGGCTTGGTATCTTTTTACAATTCTTTTATTTCTCGAGCTTCGTGCTAACACCCTTCAACATGGAAACCTAGTACTTCTAGTACTTCAGTAAAGTAGTACTTCTAGGTCTCCGTGTGTTGAAGGGCATGTTTGCCCCGAAAGCTCGAGAAATAAAAGAATTGTAAAAAGATACCAAGCTCTAGATTCCTTATTGATTTTTTCAAAGTATAAAAGCAGGGAATAATTTTTATTTAGATTTTTTTGTTTACTATTAAGGTGATCATATCAAGCTTTCAGGAATAAAGAACCCTGCTAGTGTAAACAGATATGAAGAGATCCCCGAACCTTATGTGTCTCTTTTAACTTATTATTATTATTTTTTTTTATAATAATCGCAGTCAACTTCATTTGTTTCTTATTTTTGTTTCCTTATATTTTGTTTCAAAAACATTTTAAAAAATACTGCATTCTAAAAAGCCTTCAATTTTCATAATATTTTATTGTATTATTATTTATTTTTTTATGTATTATTATCAATAATTGTTTTTGACCAATGAAAAATTTGTTTTCTTGTGTAGATATAATTTGTAAATTTATATTTCAGGAATGAGTTTCTTTCAAAAATGTATAATTCACAAATCTTCAGATTTCAGCCATGAAATCCCTTATACAACAACAAAAAAGCCTTTATTTAGGGTCACTGACCCTATACAGGATTCACCAGAGGTATGCATAAGAACAAAGCAGTGAGACAAAGGAAATAACGATATATACAGAGTAAAAAGAGAAAGAGAGAAAAAAACAAGAAAAGGAAAAAAATAATAAGAAGAAGAAAGAGGGAAGCAAGAAATCAACACAAAAAGAGTAGCAGTAAGAAAGTGAGGAGTGAGTATCACTTGGTCTTCTTCTGAGATATGGACTTGTGGAAACCATAAAACGCCGTAGCAATATACTTATTCTGGGTGAAATCCCTTATACAGTAGAAAACAAGTTATATAAAAAATCGCTTATAAGACAAGAATTAAAACATAATCCGAGTATCTCATTATAACTCGTGTCCTATTGGCTATTTATGGAATCGTCTTTTATCTTATAGAAGGACTTTCACATGTCCGAAAGCTATAGATTTGTGAATTATACATTTTTGAAAGAAATTTATACCTGGAATATGAAAAAAATTGTACAAATGTGAAATTGTACTGAATTCAGGAGGATAATTTAAGGAAAAGGCATCTCCTGATTGTGTTACTAAATGTTCTGCTGATAGCTTGCACCATCTATCGGAATAAATATTAACTTATCGTTGATTTTTAATAATTTCATAATTGGCCAAATACCCATTCTTAATTAATCATGACAATTAAAATAATTTTATTGACATCTTATCAATACATACAAAGTGCACAGTCTGCACTATTTAAAAAATAATAATATGGATTATATATAAACTATGTACAATGAATATGGCGCCTCTGCCAGCGCTGCAGAGTTTGGTGGAGAATCACCAGTGGGTCTCCAGCGACACCACGTATTTCACGATCTACGAAGAATACGTAGATCGCGTACTTCGCCGCTGTGGAGATGGTGATGGCGTGGTCCTCGAGACTAACTGGAAAGATAACCAAGTACGCGTTTCGGGCTATTTGGCTCTCATCAGCGTGGTGTAAGCTTGAGTACACGCTTTTAGCTGTAAGATCAGGAGACGCCTTTTTTCTTAATAAATCCACCTGATCCCTGTACAATATAAGATTTGCACTATTTGTTTCAAATTGTTTAGCGTTCTCACTTACTTCTTGCCTTAAAAACCCGTTTCATGATTTTTCAGGATGCCTGAATGACCAGTTTTTGGTCGTTAAGGTACAGCTTGCACCACGCTGACGAGGGCCAACAGCCCGAAAGGCCTACGTGGTTAGTTTTTCTTGATTAATCAAGAATGGGTATTTGGCCACAATTCTGGAATAATTATAAAATCAACAAATAATTGATATTTATTCCGAAAGATGGCGCAAGCCATCAGCAACTTTTAGTTAAAGGATAAGGAGATGCCTTTTTTTCTTAATTTGCCCCTAAAGAGCTTGCTATTTCCATCGTGATATATATTTTTATTTATTCCAAGTACACGTGGTACAGACCATGATAATCATGGTGGATAGAAGTTGGCGACTGCTTTTTACTGTAAGTAGACCACATTGTCTACACATGTGAAAAGCAGTTCAACTTTGCACTTACAAATGTGCCTAAAGCCCCGTTTGGTTACTTGCACTCCCAGGTGGGGTTGGACTTTTGGAAGAATCGGGGACCATTGGAACAACCTCAATAATGACACAAGGGATTATTTAATTGAATATCAGTTTGCTATCTTTCTATTTTTGCAATGTAAATAAAATCTCTATAAAAAAGTTTATAAATTGAACGGTGACCCCATTTCTTCCATGCGAAATCCTCTTCCCTATAAAACCATTTTGAAGTTCGATAGCGGGTCAAAAATAAACAAATTTAACTTTCCCGTCACACACTCACTGAATAAAAAAAAAAAGCAGCCGACTATGTAAATGAAGTAGCTCTTCTAAATTGTGGCGGGAAATTAGCCTGGCGCCATTCCAGAATTTGTAGGCATACGATACTTGATCTAGTGGAGGGTTTCTGAATATTCTGGTAGAATTTAAATATAGAACCCCTACATATCTATATCCCAAAATAGAAACATTTTTAATTGTCGGTAATTAATTTGAATAACGAATGAACAAATTAAGATGCGAATGTTTATTTCCACAAATAAATCAAATTTCTACTGTCCTTACTGCGATGAAAAAAATATTGGGAGGGTTTGGTTTATCAGTGGTTAACCCTCCCAGCAGTTTCGCCAATTTTTTTTTTTTTTTTTTTTTAATCTACCAGACCGCTTCTTTAGAGATCTAATCGGTGTATAAATTAAGAAAAAAAAGGGCATCTCCTTATCGTGCAACTGAAAGTTGCTGATGGCTTGCATCATCTATCGGAATAAATATCATCTATTCGTTGATTTTTTTAAAAATTATTCCAGAATTGGCCAAAAACCATTTTATATTAATAAATAAAAACGTACGTGGTTAGCTTTTCTTGATTAATCAAGAATGGGTATTTGACCAATTCTGGAATAATTTAAAAAAATCAACGAATAGTTGAAATTAATTCCGATAGATGGTGCAAGCCATCAGTAACTTTCAGTTGTACGATAAGTAGATACCTTTCTTTTTTTTTCTTAATATATCGCTTTTGTCTAAATTTACCAAAACTGTGATGTTGTCGCTCCTTCTGTATCATTACTTTTACGTTTTGTACTGAGATGATAAACATTTTAAAGGGAGAGGTGTCTATTTTTGTACATATACATAGGGAGTGTCAGAATTTCACTACATCCAGTCACATGTAAAATACAAACAAAAGATGGAGGCAAAGAAAATGACTTCTGCCAGTAGTTAATTGTTCTCTTTCAGGTGACACTTGACAAATGCCGTTGTCAACCCAACAAAGAGGACTCTCAGTCCTGCAATCCTTCTCTACTCCTATTGGCTGGAATTGCCCGCTTGTGATTGGTTCTCAGTTTGTATTTTATCTAGTTTGTATATTATACACCAATACCTCGCTTTGCGTCGTTTCGTTTTGCGTTTTTTTCGAAGTTGCGTCGCTGCTTAATTTTTACTGATTTTCACTGTGCGTCGTTAGATTTTCGAAGTTGGGTTGTATTGGATTCGAGTATTTAATTTTTTTTTTTTTAATTATTTTTCCTAAAATATGGCAACACTTTTGTTTTTGATTGCGCCTTCACATATTTTCACTTTGCGTCGTGTTTTTTTAGAACGTAACCCCGACGCAAAGCAAGGTATGGGTGTATATCGTGTTGATTATTTGTTTATTTTTTAAAATATTTTTTTAATTGAATCATCTAAAAACTTGTTTAAAGCGTGATAAACTCATCTTATGAATGCCTCTAAACGCTGCAAAGATGGATACTGCCATCTATCGGAATAAATACCGAATTATAAGAAATTGAAACTATTTCAGACACGTATGATTCCTTTTAAAATATTAAACAATAATCTACTGTGATGCATTAGCGCGCCATCTGTTATGAAAATTCGAAACTATTTTAGATGCAGAAGATTCTTTTTGAAATTAAACTGGCGAAACTACTGGGAGGGTTCAACACTGATGCGCTAGGCCCTCCCATTAATTTTTCCATTGCAGTAAAGGCAGTAGAAATTGATTAATTTCAAAAAGAATCATACGCGTCTATAATAGTTTCGAATTTTATTAATCTACTGTCTTTTCTACAATATGATAAAATAATGGAAGGGCAGTCTTATCAGTAGTGAACTGTTGGCCCTCATCAGCGTGGTGCAAGCTGTACCTTAACAACCCTATTTTTACTTATTCTTCATAATTTCTATAAAAAATAGACACTTCAGCCAGTTGGAGTTTTTTATTTTCTCAACGTTTCGACAAAAAATCTTTTGTCTTCGTCAGGAGAAGTAAATAAAGCATTTGACAAGGCGTTAAAAATTGTTCTGAGGTTTCAAGGGCGTTTTCACGCGATTTTTTGAATTTAGTACAACATCTAAAGCACGAGTCGAAAACATTTTTTTTATTTCCATAGTTTTTGACGAGTTTAATATTTGTTTTTGACTCGCGCTTTAGATGTTGTACTAAATTCGAAAAATCACGTGAGAACGCCCTTGCAAACCTCAGAACAATTTTTAACGATTTGCCAAATGCTTTATTTTTATTTACTTCTCCTGACGAAGACAAAAGATTTTTGTCGAAACGTTGAGAAAAATAAAAAAACTCTAACTGGCCGAAGTGTCTATTTTATATATAAATATGAATGCTGGCCAGACAGCCTCTATCTTCACGATATTCTTCATAAGATAACTCTAATAATACTAAGACACGAAATTCCCTATGGCTAAAGACTTGATTCGGTTAATACTCAAATACATCAAAATCTATGCTTGTAAAGAGAATTGAATTATTTTTAATTATAGGGTAATAACGCGCCATTTATATATTTGAAAGGAAAACGTTTAACCATGCAAGTTTCTTTTTTAACATAAAAACACACTTCTACTGTCCTTACTGAGATGAAAAATATATTGGAAGGGTTTGGCTCATCAGTGATGAACCCTCCCAGCGGTTTCGCCAATTTAATCTACCAGACTGTTTCTTTAGAGTTCTAATACTGTTTTGGATGATTCTGCTTATATATGCTACACTGAAGGGTAGAATCTTAGATAAGGTATTTAAGTAAACTATGTGTGGATTTAGAGCTCTAATACTGTATTGATCCATTCTGCTTATATATGCTACACTGAAGGGTGAAATCTTAGATAAGGTATTCAAGTAAACTATGTGTGGATTTAGAGCTCTAATACTGTATTGATCCATTCTGCTTATATATGCTACAATGTAGGGTGAAATCTTAGATAAGGTATTCAAGTAAACTATGGACTTAGAGCTCTAATACTGTATTGATCCATTCTGCTTATATATGCTACAATGTAGGGTGAAATCTTAGATAAGGTATTCAAGTAAACTATGGACTTAGAGCTCTAATACTGTATTGATCCATTCTGCTTATATATGCTACAATGTAGGGTGAAATCTTAGATAAGGTATTCAAGTAAACTATGGACTTAGAGCTCTAATACTGTATTGATCCATTCTGCTTATATATGCTACAATGTAGGGTGAAATCTTAGATAAGGTATTCAAGTAAACTATGGACTTAGAGCTCTAATACTGTATTGATCCATTCTGCTTATATATGCTACAATGTAGGGTGAAATCTTAGATAAGGTATTCAAGTAAACTATGGACTTAGAGCTCTAATACTGTATTGATCCATTCTGCTTATATATGCTACACTGAAGGGTGAAATCTTAGATAAGGTATTCAAGTAAACTATGGACTTAGAGCTCTAATACTGTATTGATCCATTCTGCTTATATATGCTACAATGTAGGGTGTAATCTAAAAAATTGTACTTTTAAATGATATTTTCGAATGTGTGTTAACGAAATCTGTCTTTTGAATGTATGAAAAAAAAAACTCGAACACATTCTATACAAATAAAATTGATCGGGATAAAGATTTCAAAAGATTATCATCTCGCAATCTATTACCAAAAATATCAAATTATTATAATTATTTTGGTTCCTATATTTTTCAAACGATAAAGTTTTGTTCATTTTATAAATACAGATGTATTTATATTCAATATCCACATATTATTAATCTATAATAAATTCTCTCTATATCTCTCGAACCAGACGATCCTCAGTGGGATTCGTCTGATAAAAATAATATTTAATTTTACTTTTTTAATTCTTCTATTAACCTTATCTCTCTCTCCAATATAATTCAGTATTTAACCTTATATAATCTTATATGGACATTGTAATATATCAGTTTCAATCTCAATCTCTCTCCAATAAAAAAAAAATCAATTCTTTATTTGAATTTATTCATATCCAAAGCATTTTTTCTAAATAATTTAGCAGACGATAATGACTGAAAAATATCATTTAAAATACTATATTTTAATACATCCTCAATTAATTATACAATCACATATCATTAAATAATATTGTATAAATTTTAAAATGGTGATAAATACATATTTTAGAAGTTACAATGATCAAATGATACCACAGCGTAGAAATATAATTGTTAGGCGGGAAATTAATGGCGGGAAAAGAGAATAAAACGACAGACGACATCGTTAGGGACAATGGCGGCCAACACACACTGAAGAAGAATTAACAGGAAATAAGAATCTTTGATAAATGATCTTATGCCTTAAAAATACTCTATCCCAAACTTTTTTATTTTCTTTCATTTGCTTCTTTCAATAGAATACTATTATATTTCATTTATAGAAAAATGTAACACAATTTTAAATATTTATGTCGTTTTTAACTCTTGAATAATTCTAAATGGATTTTATCTATAGTAGAATCGTTTTAGATCATAAATATTGGAGAATATTATATATATATATATATATATATCATTTATATCTAAACTAAAAAGATATGCATTTATATTTCTAAAGCATATACTGCTTTGAAAAATAGAGTAAATTTACAACAACAACAAAAAGTGTTAACTGGAAAGCAATAAGTGCTTTTTAGCTAAATTTATGTACATATATAACTTGTGATAAAGTATATAAAGCAAATTGGCAAATAGACAAATATTCAATTTATAAAACGTATGTGGAAAATGGAAAAATGTTATCCCTATATATATATGTGTTATATAAAAATATGTTTTTCAAATATATTTCATAGATTCAAATACTCTGGTTAAATCGACCGCCAGAGGTCATGCTTCCCCTATAAAAACTCGTTGTTGTTTTATCCCAATGGCCGGCTCAAAACTTTTGTACATTATGTAAATAATCTTTTATTTTCTTTTTTATTCTTACGCCTTAAGCCAGGCAGTACTTTTATCAAATTATGTTTTTATATATCTTATAATCTCAATTAAAGCAATTTCTAATCTTTACTATTTTTTATTATTTTACTTTCAAGATTATTGCCACGACTGCATCACCAATACCATTTAGTACTAAAAAGAACCAGCAAATAACTAACATAGTATAATCCTCAACATGATCAAAATACAACAGAAAATCTCATTATTTTTATATAACATATATAGGTCAGTGTATGTATGTATGTATGTGGGTATCTATTTCGGCTATACACGTCCACAATACGTAACTAATCTGACTGAAATTATAACAGTATATAGAGTAGAATCTGGAAAAACTTATATAGTGAAAATTTCAGGTGTCTATCCTGAATATTCTTCGAGTTATTTGCAAATAGCAGTGAAGATGGGAGGTAACATCAGCTGACCTAATGTACAGGTAAAAAGTGTTTTAACAGGACATAGAGAAAATTCTGGAAGAGATATTTATCGAATTTTCAGCCAAGAAAAATTTAAATTGACAAGTTCTGGGCAAAAATAGTTGTTTTTAGTCAGAAAATGATGATGACAATATTGCTGTATCATGTTTGATTATCAGATACAAAACTATATCGGGAAAAAATCCAAAAAGCAGAGAACACGGGTGAAACCAGTTGATTTTTAGTGTGCAGGAACAAAATTCTAACAGAAAAACATTCATTCGAGCAGAAGACATAAAGCCAGATCATCTCTATAAAAATATCGCTTTTCAGACACAAAGTTTGGAGCGGGACGTTTCACAAGAGTGACATCCACGGCGCCAATTTATAATTGTAACGAATAGTATTTGAATACAAATATTTAATCGGTTAAAACCCGGGCGTTGCCCGGGTCATTCGTCTAGTATATAAAACCACATTTCAAAGCATTGTTCCTTTATTACCATTTTTCATTAATATTCATTTAAAATATCTTTTTCGTCTTGATTTTATAGATAGATCGTTTAAAATGTATAGAAAACGCGTAAGATAGTGTTATATGTTTAAGATGGGAAATGGCCAACACTTTGTATCAATACCAATCTAACAAAGGATTAGTAGTTATAAAGGGTTCTCTCCCATCCTATAATTAGAGAGATAATTATCTCACCTACTAGATAACTATCTGGTTAATTACAGCTATTTATTGCAGTATCTACCCGCATCCACCTTGCTGTGTCAAATACAGTTAGATCTTGGATTGTTTCACCTGTATTCTAGCTTGGATACACAATCGAACTTATGTCACTGTGAGTTCGGATCCTGAAGCTTACCATTAACTATAAGATTGTCCCAAAAGTTCGTAAACCGCCTCTCCCGTCAAAATAAACATCAAAATCAGACATCATCTATTGACCGTCACCGCAACTAGCGGCCTCGAGTCGGTGAGAAAGCCACAACACCAGCTTTGGCAAACTGAGAAGCGTCCAATGGACGGATCCAATGCTTTCCTTTACACCTGAGGCACAGGGGAATCGCTCTACCTTTAGCCTCCGTTATCTGAGCGGCGTGCGTCCTGGCTATATTTTGGCCATAGTTCCTTCTTAGGGATGATTCTCCAAACCCCTCCTTCATATATTCAAGCCGTTGGTCCCCCTTCACTTCTCTCCTTAGGAACTCGAGAAGTCGTTCCAATCTTTGGTCGATGGTTATGGGGAGTTCAAGTTCATCTCCACCATACCCTGCCAGTGCACTTCTCTGCCATATTCTCAACAAGTCTTCTGGCAGACTTGACTCCACTAGGGGGTACAAAAAGGAGGCGTTCTGTTGTGTAGTGACGCCCAAGGATTCTAAGGCTCTTAGATGTGATTCGACCTGGTCGTACAAACCTTCCAGCGTTAAGGTCTTTTTTCGTGCATTATTTATCACCAGTTTCAATAGTTGGCGCACATAGACCTCGGTCAGTATCACTTTATCCCCAAACCGATCTTGCAAGGCCTTAACCACCTTTGGATAATTTTCTGTGGTCAGCGGGTAACTCTTGACCAATCTATCTGCTCGGGTACCAACCTTCATTGACTGCACAAGGTACTGGAACTTTTCCACCTCCGTCAACACTGCACTCTCGTGGATCATTTCAAATCGCGACCACCATCCCATCCACTCGAGACAGGTGCCATCAAAAACCGGGAGTGCCATCTTAGGCAGCTTGCAGGATGGCATACCCTCCTGGGCGCTCCTAGCCTGGTCCAGAGTGTCCCGGCCTTGTTGCCCATTTTCCCTGACCTGGAGATATTTAGCCACCCTAAGTTCGGTTCGTACAAAGCTCTCCTCATACTGGACCACCATGTCCTGTTCCTTCTCCAGATCAGGTGAAGATATTGCCTCATCCTCCAACATCAGATTCATAACCTGCACATTTGCATCCCTAAGTTGGTTCTCAGTTGTCTCCAACACTCTAAATTTTATCCCGATTGTCTCACGAGATGGAGATTCCTTTTCCAATTCCGCCTCGATTTCCCTTATATTCTTTGTTGCAGATGATCGCAATAGAGTTCGGAGTTTCAGATTCTTTTTCATTTTGAATTCTTAAAATTTCACTTGATTAAATAATTTGCAAATTTCCTTTTAACTTTCAAACAAATTTTAATTTCTTCAGAGGTATGCAAATTTTCTGTCTTTAGAATTCTTTTTTCTTTTTTTTTTCTTCCCTAAGTTTCTCAACTTCCTTTGAATCCTGCTCGATTAGGACCAACAATGTTTTAACCTGGGCTGGAGGAGGTGTTCCACCTGAAAGGCTCTAACCCGTTATACCTCGCTCCGCCGCCTATAGAGGACTGTATAGTTGATTTGCTGTTTGAGGGAAGATCCGAACTGCCGGCGACCTAGAGGATAAGGGAGGCTGTGTTCTCTGGAGGATGCGGTACTTGGCCCACGGGAGTACGTTCACCAACTGACAACTCACAGAAGGATGAGGCCGACACGAACTGACTGGTGACTCACAACTACTTTATTTTGCATCACAATATATACAGTTTAAAATAGGCACGTGACCAGACGTCCGTGGCCAAATCCAATTAAAACAACAAAAATAATAATAAATTAAAATAAAATAAATATATAACAAAATCCAACAGTTAAACTCAAATTAATTCAGCGCTTTGGTTATAAAGTTGAAAGCCCTATAGTTGCAGCATCAAAAAGAAGACTTAAAAAAGAAGAAACCGTGGAAAGATTATTTTAGAGATAAAATTAGATTATTAAATCAAACAAGCCTCAATAATGTCGAGAAGCTAAAAATGTTAACGGATGGATTGCCATTAGATTGGAAAAATTATCTCGTAACAGCCCAGCCTAAAGATCCATCACATTGGATGCAGATTGCCATGGAGATTGAACAAAACAATAATCAAATAAGGCAACAACAGAGAAGTAAAACCAAGGTTTTTAATATAACTACACCTACAATCTAAAAAAATTGCCCATATTGGTGTCCTATTTGTAAGAAAAAAGGATTGTATTTTAAACATTGGATAAGTTATTGCAAAGATTATGATCCTAATTATAAAGACAAGCTTAAACACCAAGCAACTAATATCACCACAGATGTTAAACAAACCATAGCTGATTCACTTTGCATAGCAAATACCAATTTTCCTTATAGATTTGTTAATGTTGAGGTTTTACTTAATAATATTCCAGTTTGATCTTTTATTGATACCGGGTCAACTATTTCATTAATGAGCTGTTCGCTTTTAAAACAACATAAGTTAAAATTGAATGTAAACGATAGAATCAAAATTAAACAAGTAGATAGTTTTGCATATACTTTAGGATCAGTAGAAGTATTTTTGAAAATCCATTCTAAACTTGTCGGGTGTAAGCTTCATGTAGTGAAAAACTTTAGCTATCCATTGCTTATTGGACTTGATGTGGCAGTAAAAATTGGATTAATAATTGACACAAAAGACAAAGCGGTGTATGTTAAAGGAAATGAATGTTTTTATATATCTCCTGAAACGCATCTTCCATCTGTTCAGCAAAAAGAGCTTAATCAATTACTTAAAGAAAATCAAGCATTGTTCAGCCAGCATGAAACTGACATCGGAAGGATTGCTGTTCAACACAAGATCCATACAATTGAACATCCACCCATCAGTTTTAGACCATATAGAAGACCACTTGCCGAATATGATGAAATAAAAAGACAAGTTGAAGAATTGAGTAAAAAGGGACTAATAAGAGAATCTCAGTCACCTTGGGCCTTCCCCGTAGTGTTGGTCTCTAAAAAGGATGGTTCACAAAGGATGTGCATAGATTACCGAAAACTGAATGCAATTACAATTGATGACAAGCAGCCTCTTCCATACATCCAAGATATGTTTGATCGCTTACATAATGCGAAATACTTCACAACACTTGACATAGCATGGGGCTATTGGCATGTTGAAATACATCCAGACTCTGTTGAGAAAACTGCTTTCATTACAAATGACGGGCATTATGAATTTTTGGTTATGCCATTTGGCTTGAAAAATGCTCCAAGTACTTTTCAGCGAATAATTCAGCATATTATTGGAAATCTTCTTTGGAATGGTGTTTGTAATTATCAAGATGATATTCTAATTTACAGCAGTACTTTTAAAGATCATATTGAACTCATGAAGAAAATATTTGACAAGCTTAAAGAAAACAATATCAAACTCAAGTTGAAGAAATGCTCCTTTGCAAAACAAGAAATAAGATATTTAGGTCATATCATAGGACATAACAAGATTAAACCTGACCCTGAAAAAACAAAGGCAATAAATGAGTTCCCTCAACCTAAAACAGTGAAGCAAGTAAGGCAGTTTTTGGGTTTAGCAGGTTACTACAGGAAATTTATTCCTAAATTTAGTGAAATTGCAGATCCTTTAACAAGCCTCACAAGAAAAAATAAGTTATTCAAATGGACTACTGAAGTTAACAAATCATTTCAGGAACTAAAGTCTCATTTATCCACAGATCCAGTTATTTCTACATATGATCCTTCATTACCATGTAAGCTTTATACAGATGCATCTAAACTGGGAATTGGTGCTATTTTATCTCAAATTGGAAATGATAATCAAGAACATGTAATTTCCTATTATTCAGGGAAACTTCTACCACATCAACAGAACTATTCTGCATTTGAGTTGGAATGCTTTGCTGTAGTTCAATCAGTTGAATACTCTGAAGTTTCTCTTGAGAACAATACATTTGAAGTCATTACAGATCATTCGGCTTTGGAATGGCTCTTCAACGTAAAGAAACCAAAGGCAAAATATCTCCGATGGATAATTGAATTATCAACCAAGTCAATGAAAATAGTTCACAGATCAGGATCAAAGCAAACGCATGTTGATGCATTGTCAAGATCACCAGTGTCATTTCATATATCAATCCCCACTCTTCGACTACACCAACAAAAAGCGGATCTCAGTTTTGTAAAGAACTCTCATAATCATCGAGATCTTATTATGGTGAAACATAATGGAGTTCTAAAAACAGTTGTTCCAGAATCATTCCAAGAAGAAATTCTCAAAGAATACCACGATAATCATTCTCACCCCTCAATTAACAAGACAGTAAGATTGATAACACCATTTTATTGGTGGCCGAATGCTATCAGATGCATCAAAGACTATGTTCGCTCATGTAAAATATGTCAAATAACTAAATGCAGTCATAAACCATTTATTGGAGAATATGTTGCACCAAACTCTGATCTGAAACCACTGGAATTAATATCAATGGATACTATTGTGCTAGGCTCTGCAGCAAATGAAACCAAGCACAAATACATTCAAGTAATAATTGACCACCTAACAAGATTTGTTTGGGCTTTCCCTACTGTCACCAACACTTCTCAAGCATTAATTCAATGTTTAGACAAAATCAACAGAACTGTTCCCCAAATCAAATGTATTTTAACCGACAACGGAAATAATTTTACATCAAAAGAATTTAACAAGTTTTTGAATGAGCATCAAGTTCAACACACCTATTCGACGCCATATCATCCGCAGAGTAATGGACTGTGTGAAAAGATGAATGACACTATACTCACCAAATTAAGAACAAACCTTCAAGAGAATCCAAGACTAAAATGGTCATCATTACTTGCCAAAATTGTGAAAGATTATAATAGCACACCCCATGATGTCACTGGGTTTTCTCCAAATTTCCTACTTTTTGGTGATTGTGCAATACCAGAATTTTCTGAATCACCACATTTCACCATAGAAAATGCAAGGAAGAAAGCAATAGAAAATAGCGCAAAGCATAGAGAAAAGTGGAAAGCACGACACGATGCAAAACATCCGCAGTCGTCACTCAAAGTTGGTGATCTGGTCCTTCGTAAAATAGCTAGTAATGATCCAAGTATGGTCAAAACATCCCCAAAGTATGAGGGTCCTTTTCAAATAACAAGAATAATATCTAGTGTTACGTGTGAATTATTGAAAGATGATTCCTCCTTGGTTAAAGTTCATGTGTCACAATTGAAACCATTTATTTTGCGAAAATAAATCCTTCAAGCCGAGGGATATGACACGTTTCTGAATTTTGTAATTAATTTTGTAATTAGTTTTTCATTGATTTTTAATGTGTGATCAATAACTCTTATCATCATTGGAAAAAAAAACAATTAATAAACAAAAGAACAACAACATGGTAAATTTGCCTCTTTATTTAAAACAAACAAACAAATAAGATAAAGATTTAAAATAAAACATTTCTTAAAAAGTTAAAGCAAAAATAAAACGTTACAATAGTTACAGTAGAACCTCCCTGTAAAGGACAACACCTAATTGCAAAGGCAAAGTGTCTTTTAGAGGGAAGTTTCCTCTTACTGGAGAGTTACTAAATAGTAAAAATGGTAATTTTGAAACTGAAAACTGTCCTTTGTAGAGAGGTGTCCTCTAGCGCGAGTGTCCTCTCATGGAGGTTCTACTGTATATATTTAATGCGTCATCCGTTTTTTTTTTCTCACGCTGATTTGCTTTTTTTTAAGGTCATCTAAGCGACGCATTCTGTCACTCTTCGTGTGTATAAGCAAATTTTTAGTGATTTGTCAGTTGACGGTAAAGTACACCTGTTGCTGCTGATTGGTCAGTATGACGCATGCGCAAGATTGCCGACCAAGTATTGTAAAAAACACAAGTTATATTAAAACAATTAAAGTTAAATTAAAACAAAATATAATCCAATATGAAGCTAAGTGTGATTAATAAATTACAAAATTTCACTCTCATTTGTTAATAAGTTGAATCAGAAATCAGAAAGTTTATCAAATAAGCACTATTTTTGTATTCAGGCTTATAAAGACTCAATCTCTCAGTATCACGTGCCATAAGCTAATGCTCTGGTCACTTACACCAGGAGATTCCATCCGTCATGTCCAGGGTCACTACCTCCGTAGCCTTGCTCAGGCTGATCTGGTTCTTCTGCTCAGAGCTAATGCTCTCGTGTATGACTGTAAAGATTGACCCAAATTTTAAACACGAAATATTCAACACTTTAATTTCTTGATGCTTTTTTTCAATGAATCATCAAAAGTACACTAATGGACAAAAATTAGGGAAGTGGAAGTCTCTGATGTTGCTGGTCGCCTTTTATTTTTTTTTAAGGAGACAAAGGCAATTGTGTTCACACTTGGTTATTTCGTGTGTCTTCAATAAAGGTCACTGTGTATCAAATATTTTACAGAATAATTTTCTGAATCCCGATATACATACTAAAAGGTATAAATTCCTTAAGTGTTGTCCATGAGTATCTTTCAGAGTTATTGTCTGAATCCCGATATATATGCTAAAAGATACAATTCCTTAAGTTTTGTCCATGAGTGTACACGAGATAACCAAGTGTGAAAATATTGCTTTAGTCTCCTTTAAAAAGAAAACACGACTAGCAACATCAAAAAACTTTCCACTTCCCTAAATTTTGTCCTTGAGTGTAGATGGAATATAAAGGTTAATGTTGTTGTTGTGTCCAATGAAGAGCCTCAGATGTCTCCATACATCTCTATCACAGCAGTCGCAATGTCCTCTATCTTGGGTGCCTAAATTTTGGGTCTATGTCAATTTTCTGCAATGCTGAGGCCAATGCTGGACATGATAAAAGTTAATATAATGCTTCAATGACCTTTTTTTGAATTATTTTCAATTTAATAAGTATATGCCACAAAAATTTGCTTTATTAAAGAATTATAACTTTGATACGCACACAATTATGTATTCATTTTTAATAGAAAAATAATCATTATGAAGGGTGCATTAGCGTGTTAACAGACATCTTAAATAAATTGAAATTTCACAAAATGACCAAAGACTTTTCTACTTCCCCAATAATTTGATTCAGCGAAGTATTAAGAAGAAAAAGGACCAAGAAAACATTTGAGTTACTCAGTTCTTTAATCTAATTTTCCAAACATTTCAGAGACAGATAATCAAATTCTTTCAATTTTTTAAAAGAATAAAATTCGTTTTGTAATTAACTTTTGACACATCTCAAATCAGTTATATATTTTTTAGAGTTTTGCGTGTTTTTGTTTACTTTAAAAGATGTTTTAAATCTATTTTGTAAAGTGGAAATACATTCCTAGACAAAATCTGAAGAATTTTCATATTTTGATATCGCTGGTCGTCTATATATAAATATAAATATATATATGTAATAAGTTGAGGTTTGGTTGTTGACTCTCGCTATACTGTGTTGACCGAGAGGAACAGTCAGGATGGGGAGTTTTCCAGTACCTCTCTGCACCTTGGAAGACCTTTTACAATTCTCACAAAGTACAGGCAGTCGTGGTCGAGGCAGAGTGGAAAGCTTGGAAATGTCCACACAAAAAAACGAAGACACAGTTGCACTAAGAAAGTTCCGTGAACAGATAGAGTTGAGCTAGGAGCGAAAGATGGGGAGGTAGAAGTTTTCTTACTATTCTACATGATGGATGAGATGGCTTTAAGGGACGACCGACGTGGGCTCACACAGATGCTGCACTCCCTGTGAAGTGACTGTAAAGGGACTGTATTTATAGGTTAAGACGGGGGGGCCTTATGCGACAGGGGCCGTTTCTGAGAAAGGGGGCCTTGCATGTCACCAGGTGTGAGAGGGGGCTTTGCATTCCACCAGATGTGGAGTGTGGGTGGTCTTAGTCCATTTTTAGACCTTGTTGTGGGAATTCTAAATCTATCTCGATTTTGACGTTATGACTTCTATCTCTTGCTTAGCTCAACTCTTAATCTATTACAGATTATTATTTATTTATCCTCAGTTTGTAAAATTACATTACATATGATGACGTAAAGACACATGTCAATAATACGTATAATCATTTACAGATGTGTTTCTATTATACAACATTAAAATCTTATTATAAGTTATATACAATATGGGGTTGTTGGCTTAAATTACCATATATATATATTTTTAAATAGACAGAAGCAATTTTTCTCACACTTGGTTATCTCGTGTATCTTCAATAAAGGTCACTGTAATATCTTTCAGAGTTATTGTCTGAATCCCGATATACATGCTTGTAGGTACAGCTTCCTTAAGTTTTGTCCATGAGTGTATATACACTTGGTTATCTTGTGTGTGTCTTCAATAAAGTTCACTGTAGTATATTTTGGAGTTATTGTCTGAATCCCGATATACATGCTTGTAGGTACAGCTTCCTTAAGTTTTGTCTATAAGTGTACACCAAGGACAAATAGCTATAGGATAAATAGCTATATAGCCTATTAATATTCTTGTTTTATTCATATTACACATTGAAGACTTTAAAGCATTAGTCCACAACAGCATATGCGATGGAAAAATCAAGTACTTCTAAACCAAAATTATTTTTATACAGTCTTTAAACTCAAAACAGTTTACGCTAAATTGTTATTTATTAATATTTGGTTTCAGATTGGATTGGATTTTTGTTCTATTTATCTTTTTTAAATATCGTAAATTCAACTTTGTTTGGCCCACTTTAATGAGTCGACTTCTGCTTTACACCAGTTGGCTGGCGAGAAGGCGCATGCGCTATACCGACCAATCAGCAGCAGAAGGTGTACTTTACCAGTAGCCGGTGTCGGGCGACCAATCTGTAAGACGCCCACTAGTGTGAACGCAACAGTCATAAAGGGAATGATCGGCGCATGCGTCACACAAATGACGCTGGTAAACAGTAGAGAGTCACTCAGCGCTATACGCTCTACCGACCAATCAGCAGCAGAAGATGTACTTTACCAGTAGTCGGCGTCGGGCGACGAATCTATAAGACGCTCATTATTGTAAACGCAACAGACATAAAGGGAATGAATAGCGCATGCGTTACCTAAATGACACTGGTAAACAGTAGAAAGTCACTCAACACTATACGCTATACCGACCAATCAGCAGCAGAGGATGTACTTTACCAGTAGTCGGTGTCGGGTGACGAATCTATAAGACGCCTACTAATGTGAACGCAACAGTCATAAAGAGAATGAATGTCGCATACCTCACCTAAATGAAGTTGGTAAACAGTAGAGAGTCATTCCGCGCTATACGCTTATAGCGACCAATCAGCAGCAGAAGGTGTACCTTACCAGTAGTCGGTGTCGGGCGACGAATCTGTAAGACGCCCACTAGTGTGCACACAACAGTCATAAAGGGAATTAATGACGCATGCGTCACCTAAATAACGCTGGTAAACGGTAAGTAGAGAGTTATTCAGCGCTAGAATAAAAGGAATACTAAATAAATATAAGTTAACATATTAAGGAGATAAGAAAAAGGTGTGTTTATTATTATAACAATTTTTCCTATCCTAAATTGTATTATTTTATCAATTTCACACATATCTAGGTATCATTAAAGAATTACAATATAGAAATTTATTGTCACAAGTCTTTTTATTCTTCAAATTAGATTATAGCTTATCAAATGGCATTCAATTACACCCAGTATTTTCCAATCTGTATCTATTCTTTGTGGTTTTCTCTAATCTTTTTTTAAACTTCAGTGTTTCTTTGTGTATAATTTAATATTAAGCTTAATTCAATATTTAGATATTACAAAATCAATAAAGAATCTAGGAACTAGGTTTTCTTTTTACAATTCTTTTTTTTTTCTCGAGCTTTCGGGTAACATGCTCTTCAACATGGAGACCTAGTACTTTTAGTACTTCAGTAAAGTAGTACTTCTAGGTCTCTGTGTTGAAGAGCACGTTTGTCCCGAAAGCTCATGAAATAAAAGATTTGTAAAAAGATACCAAGCCTTAGATTCTTTATTAATTTTGTCAAAGTGTAGAAGAAGGTAAGATTTTTTATTTAGATTTTTTGTTTACTATTAAGGTGATTGAGGCAAGAAGTTGAATATTCTTTGAGTATCAAAGCTTGTAAAAAATAGGAACTTACCTAATTTATATCGTTTTCTAAGAGTTGGATCTTCTTGGGTTTTGTCTGATACCAAGACGTAATCTAATATTGAATTTTCTATTAATAATATTTCTCCCATTTCCTCTTCCTTCTCCCCTTTTTCAGGATTTGGAAATCTTGAAAGAAAATCTGCAAGAGGTATTTCAGTTCCCTTAGTAGTTCTTCAAAATCTAAGCCAAAGTTACACCTATTAGCCTGTTTTTTTTTTTAATTTAAGGACATAATCTTCTATTTTTTCGCCATGTTCCTGAACCAATTGGCTGAATTCATATCTTTCAAAAATGATATTTAGCTTCGGTATAAAATGAGCAATTAAAACACTCACAATTTCTTCGAATTCTAATGCACAAACATTTCTAGGTGCGATCAATTCTTTTAGAATACTATAAGTATTCGCTCCAACAGACATAATAAAAAAGGGAACAATCTTCTTACCTTCGATTTCATTCACAAAGACGTACTGTTTGAATCGTTAAATATAATTTTCAAAAGGTTCTTCTTTCATTATATATGGTTCGAACGAAATCTATTATTAATTTTTTTTTGTCGTTTGTTCTTCACAAGTTGAATCTGGTTAGAAAATGTATAAAAATTAGATGAATCTTTTGTTGCCTTAAATACGAGATAATTAACTCGTTTCTCTCTCTATATCTGAACATGTTTAATGTTGAATAAAATAATTTTATAAATCTGAGAGTTGTCCTCAAATACGATCCAACAGTGATCATATCAAGCTTTCAGGAATGAGTTTCTTTCAAAAAGGTTCAATTCATATATCTAGATCTTTCAGCCATGAAAGCCCATCTACAGTAGAAAACACGATATAATAAATCGCTTAGAAGACAAGAGTAATAGTATAATCCGAGTATCTCATTATAACTCGTGTTCTATTGGCTATTTATGGAATCGTGTTTTATCTTATAGAAGGGCTTTCACATGTCTGAAAGCTAAAGATTTGTGAATTATACATTTTTGAAATAAATGTATACCTGGAATATGAAAAAAATTGTACAAATGTGAAATTGTGCTGAATTCAGGAGGATAATTTAAGGAAAAAGCATCTCCTGATTGTGTTACTAAAAGTTCTGCTGATGGCTTGGGTCATCTACCGGAATAAATATTAACTATTCTCGTTGATTTTTAATTATTCTATAATTGGCCAGATACCCATTCTTAATTAATCATGACAATTAAAATAATTTTATTGACATCTTGTCAATACATACAAAGTACACAGTCTGCACTATTTAAAAAAAAAAGATAATATGGATTATATACACTATGTACAATGAACATGGCGCCTCTGCCAGCGCTGCAGAGTTTGGTGGAGAATCACTAGCGGGTCTTCAGCGACACCACGTATTTGGTGATCTACGAAGAATACGTAGATCGCCTACTTCGCCGCTAAGGAGATGGTGATGGCGTGGTCCTCGAGACCAACTGGAAAGATAACCACGTACGCGTTTCGGGCTGTTGGCTCTCATCAGCGTGGTGCAAGCTTGAGTACACGCTTTTAGCTGTAAGATCAGGAGATGCTTTTTTTCTTAATAAATCCACCTGATACCAGTACAATATCACATTTGTACTATTTTTTATATTGTTTAGTGTTTTCACGTACTTCTTGCCTTAAAAACCCGTTTCATGATTTTTCAGGATGCCTGAATGAACAGTTTTTGGTCGTTAAGGTACAGCTTGCACCACGCTGACGAGGGCCAACAGCCCGAAATGCGTACGTGGTTAGCTTTTCTTGATTAATCAAGAATGGGTATTTGGCCACAATTCTTGAATAATTAGTGTCGCATACCTTGGGATATTTGCATGGTATTGTTTTTTAAAACAATAATAAACAATAAGAGGAGCTTCTTGTGTAAATTTCTTTATTACCGCAAGCTTTCGAACAGAACGTTCTTCAACGGGCGTGGATAGTTTTACTATCCACGCCCGTTGAAGAACGTTCTGTTCGAAAGCTTGCGGTAATAAAGAAATTTACACAAGAAGCTCCTCTTATTGTTTATTATTGTTTTAATGATCGTGATTTTAAGAGTTTAATTTCTACAATGGTATTGTTTTATTTTGTATATTTGTATATTCTGTATATTTGCATATTTACCTTTTGTTTCTTTAAAAGGATGGTTGATTTGCATGTCCGCGTGAAGCACGATGTGTATATATAGGTCAAGAGAGTAATAAAGTCAGAGTTTCTATTGTCATAGGATCTTCTCTTATTCATTCTTACTCGTTCTTTAATATAGAACGTTACAATTAGAAAATCAACAAATAATTGATATTTATTCCGAAAGATGGCGCAAGCCATCAGCAACTTGTAGTTAAACGATAAGGAGATGCCTTTTTTTCTTAATTTATCCCTAGAGAGCCTGCTATTTTCATAGTAATATATATTTTGATTTATCCCAAGTACACGTGGTACAGGCCATGATAATCATGGTGGGTAGAAGTAGGCGACTGCTTTTACTGTAAGCACACCACATATCTACACATGTGAAAAGCCGTTCGACTTTGTACTTACAAATGTGTCAGAGCCCCGTTTGGTTACTTGTACTCCCTGGTGGGGTTGGACTTTTACAAGAATCGGGGGTCATTGGAACAACCTTAATAATGACACAAGGGATTATTTTATTAAATATCAGTTTAATATATTTTTGCAATGTAAATAAAATCTCTATAAAAAGTTTATAAATTGAACGGTGACCCCATTTCTTCCATGCGAAATCCTCTTCCCTATAAAACCATTTTGGAGTTCGATAGCGGGTCAAAAATAAACAATTTTAAGTTTCCCGTCACACACTCACTGAATAAAAAAAAGCAGCCGACTATGTAAATGAAGTAGCTCCTCTAAATTGTGGCGGGAAATTAGCCTGGCGCCATTCCAGAATTTGTAGGCATACGATACTTGATCTAGTGGAGCCTTTCTGAATATTCTGACAGAATTTAAATATAGAACCTCCACATATCTATTTCTCAAATATATAAACATTTTTAATTGTCGGTATTTTTTTTTAATAATAAATTAAGTAAGACACGAATGTTTCTTTTCACAAATAAATCAAATTTCTACTGTCCTTACTGCAGTGGAAAAATATTGGGAGGACTTGGCTCTTCAGTTTTGAACCCTCCCAACGATTTCGCTAATTTAATCTACCAGACCGCTTCTTTAGAACTCTAATACTGTATTGGATCATTCTGATTTTATATGCTACACTGAAGACTGGAATTTTAAGAAATGGTATTTAAATAAACTATGGACATATGGTTTTAGGACAGTAGAATTACATTTAAATATTTGTATCGAGCAATGCTCTTCCGCAAACAATATGGGTGAAATAAGGATAACCCAGGCCCCTGGAGTGCAAGAAACGCCAACCGCTCGGCAAACAATAAAGACAAGGCCGTTTTTAATTAATTATATATCATTAACACGCCATCTATGTATAAGAAAAGAAAACATTTAAGCACATAAATACATTTTAAAAAGCATAAAATTGCTGAAGAATAGTATTCATGTATCAAAAGTGGTACCTCTCCCTTTAAACATGTGTAGGGGACATGTGTAAAAATTATTGTTTTGTATTTCTATTTTATGTAAATTTTATTTGCTTTGAAAATTCATATTTTTTTGTTGCGAATATGCAAATTTTTATTATCTAATTTATATATTTTTTTCTATTGGATTCCTTCTATTTTTTTTTTTTTGTTGTCTGAATATAATAACAATAACGAGGTATAACCTTAGTGATAACAATAAAACAAAACTTGATTTTGCAAGAAATGTTTATGTGGATTATTGCTAATTAACCACTACACATGCATTAAAACAAGGCATTTAGTTTTTCACCCAGTACAAAACATAAAGGTGGTAATAAAAATGAGCCATAAAACCAGTTTCAACAAATTCAGGCATATATAGCTTTTGTGGAAAAATAGTACAAATGTGATATTGTACTGGGATAAGTTGCATAAATTAAGAAAAAAAAAGGGCATCTCCTTATCGTGCAACTGAAAGTTACTGATGGCTTGCATCATCTATCGGAATAAATATTTATTCGTTGATTTTTCAATTATTCCAGAATTGGCCAATAAAAAAAACCATTCTATATTAATCAAGAAAAACGTGGTTAGATTTTCTTGATTAATCAAGAATGGGTATTTGACTAATTCTGGGATAATTAAAAATCAGCGAATAGTTGATATTTATTCCGATAGATGGCGCAAGCCATCAGTAACTTTCAGTTGCACGATAAGGAGATGCCTTTTTTTTTTAATATATAGCTTTTGTCTAAATATACCAAAACTGTGATGTTGTCGCTCCTTCTGTATCATTATTTTTACATTTTGTACTGAGATGATGAACATTTTAAAGGGAGAGGTACCTCTTTTGTACATATACATAGGGAGTGTCAGAGTTTCACTACATCCAGTCATATGTAAAATACAAACAAAAGATGAAGGCAAAGAAAATGGCTTCTACCAGTAGTTAATTGTCTTCTTTCAGGTGACACTTGACAAATGCCGTTGTCAACCCAACAAAGAGGACTCTCAGTCCTGCAATCCTTCTCCATTCCTATTGGCTAGAATTGCCCGCTTGTGATTGGTTCTCAGTTTGTATTTTATCTAGTTTGTATATTATATACCAATACCTCGCTTTGCGTCGTTTCGTTTTGCGTTTTTTTCGAAGTTGCGTCGCTGCTTAATTTTTACTGATTTTCACTGTGCGTCGTTAGATTTTCGAAGTTGGGTTGTTTTGGATTCGAGTATTTATTTTTTTTGGAATTATTTTTCCTAAAATATGGCAACACCTTTGTTTTTGATTGCGCCTTCACATATTTTCACTTTGCGTCGTTTCAATTTGCGTCGTGTTTTTTAGAACGTAACCCCGACGCAAAGCGAGGTATGGGTGTATATCGTGTTGATTATTTGTTTATTTTTTAAAATATTTTTTGAATTGATTCATCTAAAAACTTGTTTAAAGGGTGATAAACTCATCTTATGAATGCTTCTAAACGCTGCAAAGATGGATACTGCCATCTATCGGAATAAATACCGAATTATAAGAAATTGAAACTAATTTAAACACGTATGATTCATTTTAAAATATTAAACAATAATCTACTGTGATGCATTAGCGCGCCATCTGTTATGAAAATTCGAAACTATTTTAGACGCGTATGATTCTTTTTGAAATTAAACTGGCGAAACTACTGGGAGGGTTCAACACTGATGAGCTAGGCCCTCCCATTAATTTTTCCATTGCAGTAAGGACAGTAGAAATTGTTTAATTTCAAAAAGAATCTTACGCGTCTAAAATAGTTTCGAATTTTAATAATCTACTGTCATTTCTACAATGATAAAAATAATGGGAGGGCCTGTCTTATCAGTAATGAACAGTTGACCCTCATCAGCGTGGTGCAAGCTGTACCTTAACAACCCTATTTTTACTTATTCTTCATAATTTATATAAAAAATATACACTTCAGCCAGTTGGAGTTTTTTTATTTTCTCAACGTTTCGACAAAAATATTTTGTCTTCGTCAGGAGAAGTAAATAAAGCATTTGACAAGGCGTTAAAAATTGTTCTGAGGTTGCAAGGGCGTTTTCACGCGATTTTTTGAATTTAGTACAACATCTAAAGCACGAGTCGAAAACAATTTTTTTTTATTTCCATAGTCTTTGACGAGTTCAATATTTGTTTTGACTCGCGCTTTAGATGTTGTACTAAATTCGAAAATTACGTGAGAACGCCCTTGCAAACCTCAGAACAATTTTTAACGACTTGCTAAATACTTTATTTTTATTTACTTCTTTGACGAAGACAAAAGATTTTTGTCGAAACGTTGAGAAAAATTAAAAAAACTCTAACTGGCCGAAGTGTCTATTTTTTATATAAATATGAATGCTCTCTCTGGCCAGGCAACCTCTATCTTTAGGATATTCTTAATAAGATAACTCTAATATTACTAAGACACGAAATTCTCTATGGCTAAAGACTTGATTCGGTTAATACTCAAATACATCAAAATCTATGCTTGTAAAGATAATTGAATTTTCTTTTTTTAATTATAGGGTAATAACGCGCCATTTATATATTTGAATGGAAAACGTTTAACCATGCAAGTTTCTTTTTGAATATAAAAACAAACTTCTACTGTCCTTACTGCAATGAAAAATATATTGGGAGGGTTTGGCTCATCAGTGATGAACCCTCCCAGCGGTTTCGCCAATTTAATCTACCAGACCGCTTCTTAGAGCTCTAATACTGTATTGGATCATTCTGCTTTTATATGCTACACTGAAGGGTGAAATCTTTGATAGGGTATTTAAGTAAACTATGGACTTAGAGCTCTAATACTGTATTGATCCATTCTGCTTATATATGCTACAATGAAGGGTGGAATCTTAGAAATGGTATTTATAAATGATATTTTTGAATGTGTTAATGAAATCTCTGTCTTTTGGATGTATGAACTCGAACACATTCTATACATATAAAATTCATTGGGATAAAGATTTCAAAAGATTATCATCTCTTAATCTATTACCAAAAATATCAAATTATTATAATTCTTTTGGTTTCCCCATATATATTTTTCTAATGATAAAGTTTTATTCATTTTATAAATACAGATGTGTTTATATTCAGTATCCACATATTATTAATGTATAACAAATTCTCTCTATCTCTCTCGAACCAGACGATCCTCAGTGGGATTCGTCTGATAAAAATAATATATTTTTTTTTAATTCTTCTACTAACCCAATATAAACTTATAGGTACAATTAATAAAAGTATATTCACAATCTCTATCTCTCTCTCTCCAATATAATTTTGTATTCAACCTTATATAATCTTATATGGACATTGTAATAAATCAGTTTCAATCTCAATCTCTCTCCAATAAAAAAAATACAATTCTTTATTTGAATTTATTCATATCAAAAGAATTTTTTCTAAATAATTTAGCGGACGATAATGAGAGAGAGAGAGACTGAAATATCATTTAAAATACTATATTTTGATCCATCCTCAATTAGTTATACAATAACATATCATTAAATAATATTGTATAAATTTTAAAATGGTGATAAATACATATTTTAGAAGTTACAATGATCAAATGATACCACAGCGTAGAAATATAATTGTTAGGCGGGAAATTAATGGCGGGAAAAGAGAATAAAACGACAGACGACATCGTTAGGGACAATGGCGGCCAACACACTGAAGAAGAATTAACAGGAAATAAGAATCTTTGATAAATGATCTTATGCCTTAAAAATACTCTATCCGTAACTTTTTTATTTTCTTTCATTTGCTTCTTTCAATAGAATACGATTATATTTCATTTATAGAAAAATGTAACACAATTTTAAATATTTATGTCGTTTTTAACTCTTGAATAATTCTAAATGGATTTTATATATAGTAGAATCGTTTTTAGATCATATATTGGGGAATATTATATATAATGTCATTCATATATCTATATAAACTAAAAATATATGCATTTATATTTTTAAAGCATATACTGCTTTGAAAAATAGAGGAAATTTACAAAAAAAAAGTGATAACTAGAAAGTAATAAGTGCTTTTTAGCTAAATTTGTGGACATATATAACTTGTGATAAAGTATATAAACCATTAAGCATATTGATAGACATAGAATCCATTTCTAAAATGTATGTGGCAAATGGAAAAGTTTCATATTTATATATATTAAAATCAAAAAAGGCATATCCTGACCACGTTCACGTAAACTTTTAGATGGCTAAACATGTAAAAAATATATAAATACACCTATCCCCCTATTTACACGGTAGATACGTTCCTGAGAAAAACGTGTAAATCGGGGGATAGGTGCAAAATGCATTGACAGGTTAAAATATGTTGTCAGCACATAAGCTCGGGATTCCTCGTGAGATGTGTACACAGCGCATGTGTTCAATCACAGTAGCATTTAGTATAGTGCGATAAAAACAAAAACTTATTTGGAAAACCGTGTAAAAGCGAAAACGTGTAAAACAAGTACCGTGTAAATCGGGGATAGGTGTATAAAATTTCTTGATTTATCAGGAAGCCTTTGGGAACATAATGTTTTTGGTCGTAGAGGTACAGTCTGCACCACGCTGACGAGGGTCAACAGCCCGAAACGCGTTCGTGGTTGACTTTTCTTGATTTATCAATAAATTGGGTTGGCTAAATATCAGGGAACAGGTCAAATCAACCCTCGGCAGAGCTGATTGCTACAGGGCACGTCCCCAGGTGGCGGATCAGATATGAAGGCCAGCTGCGAAACAAGCAGAATAACTCTGACCAATAAGCAGTCGCGGACCAACAGCAGTATTGTTAGAAAAGGAGTAGACCTCTTTAAAAACCCTGAGTTCAACTGACCCGGTTGATAGACCTCAGCAAGGGTTTCCTCTCCAGGGATACAGAGGAGCTGCATCGGTACTCATGTTAGACTCTTCAGCAAAGGCGTCTGCTTCCATGTTAGGAACGGCCTCAAATTACAGACAGACTTTCATCAAGGTGTTCCTGGATCATTGTGCCATGATTAACGAAAGCTGCACTCCTACACCCCATTCCATGAACTCATGGAATTCATGTAATCTTTACACAAGGGAATAAGAAACAACAACAGGTTAAATCAATGTTAAGTTGATTTCTGTTCCACTAGATGGCGCTCTGCCATCTAAAAAGCTCAGGTGAGCGTAGTCAGGATATGCCTTTTTTTAATATCAATACCAACACCTAACCATTTTTTTTTTTAATGTTTTTTCGTATATATGGTTAAGTACGTTTAAAATATTGTTCCTTTTTATTACCTTTTTCTTTTAAGTGCAAAAGTCGAACTGCTTTTTACATGTGTTAGACATGTGGTGCACTTACAGTTAAAAGCAGTTGCCAACTTCTACCCATCATGATTATCATGGCCTATATCACGTGTATTAAGAATAATAAAAAATTACCTTTTTCATTATTATTCATTTAAAATATCTTTTCCGTCTTGATTCTATAGATATATCGTTTAAAATGTATAGAAAATACGTAAGATAGTGTTATATGTTTAAGATGGGAAATGGCCACCACTTTGTAACAATTCCAATCTAACAATGGATTAGTAGTTATAAAGGATCTCTCCCATCCTATAATTAGAGAGCTAATTATCTCACCTACTAGATAACTATCTGGTTAATTACAGCTATTTATTACAGCATCTACCCGCATTCACACCTTGTTAAATACAGTAGAACCTCCCTGTCTTATTCTTCTTCTTTCTTATCTCCACTCAATTATATTAGGGTGTCAAGCTTGTAAAGCTTATTGATGGTGTCTGTTGACAACCCTCATGATTGGGTGAAGTAAAATGCGTCTGCCTTTGTCATTAAGACTGGGAGCACTACTCAGTAGCAGGCCGACTTAGCTCCAAAAGAAATGGCCGCCTCTGACATGAGGAACAGAAGCCATGTGCAGCCGCTCCTAACATGGAGTACAAACGCTGCTCATCCTGTATCCCTGGATTAGGAGCCCTTACAGGGTACTATCAGCTGAGCCCAGGTTTTTTTAGTGAGCTTGTTACTGCTCCCCCTCCTCCTTTTTCATCCGGGCTTTGGACCGGCAAAGGCGGAGTTTAGAACCTCCCTGTAAAGGACAATACCTAGTTGAAGAGCAAATATATTCTTTACAGAGTGGTGTCCTCTTACTACTTAGTAAAACTGATAATTTTGGTAATAAAACTGTCCTTTATAGAGGGGTGTCCTCTAGCGTGAGTGTCCACTTATGAAGGTTTTACTGTAGTGTCAAATACAGTTAAATCCTGGATTGTTTCACCTGTTTTCTAGCTTAGATACACAATCGAACTTGTGTCACTGCGAGTTCGAAGTCTGAAACTTACCACTTCAAGTATTTGGATGCAATCTCTTGTAAGATTATTTTATTTTAAATAAAAGACAATCTGTTTTGTGGGTGAAAATCTTCTTTTACACAACACCAATACAAACTTTCGGGTGTAACAGCCCTTCAACAGGTGCAATTATGATATTAAAACTTGTAGAAATTAAATAAATCCATATATATATACATGTTATACAAAAATGAGATTTTATGTTGATTTTTGAATATTAGTGTTATATAGATTTATTGATTATTTTCTTGATCCCGGAATCCATGAGCATGTGACACTGCAGTCATGGCAATAATTAAATAAAATTAGTTATTAAAAATGGCTTTAATTGAGCTTAAGGAAAATAGAAAACATAATTTGAGAAAGGTACTGCCTGTCTTAAGGCAAGTAGAACTAGGAAAAACAAAAGATTATTTACATAATTACATATGGTTTGAGCCGGCCATCGGGAAACAACAATGAGTTTTTATAGCGTAAGTGTGACCTCTGGTGGTAGATATAAACAGAGTATTTGAATTTATAAAATATAATTTCAAATAAAATATTATATATATATTTTAATATAACATACATATATCAAAATTCGAAAATATTATAGACGCGTATGATTCTTTTTAAAAATGAAAAATGTCTACTGTCCTTACTGCAATGAAAAAATTAATGGGAGGATCACCCCTGATGAGCCAGGCCCTCCCATTAATTTTTCCATTGCAGTATAAATTGTTTATTTTTAAAAAGAATCATACGCGTCTATAATAGTTTCGAATTTTGTTAACAGATGGCGCGCTAATGCATCATATATACATATATAAAGAGGCGGTAAATACGAGAGATGGATATGCAAATACTAATCAACATAATACAGCAAAATCATAAAACTATGAATTTATTTAATTTCCAAAGTTTGTATCGTAATTGTACTGTCAAAGTACTGTTACATTGTATATCAAATATCTTTCAGAGTTATTATCTGAATCCCGATATACATGTTAAAAGGTACAACTTCCTTAAGTTTTGTCCAAGAGTATCTTTATGAGTTATTGTCTGAATCTCGATATACTTGTTAAAAGGTATAACTTCCTTAAGTTTTTTCCATGAGTATCTTTATGAGTTATTGTCTGAATCTCGATATACATGCTAAAAGGTACAACTTCCTTAAGTTTTGTCCATGAGTATCTTTATGAGTTATTGTCTGAATCTCGATATACATGCTAAAAGGTATAACTTCCTTAAGTTTTTTCCATAAGTATCTTTATGAGTTATTGTCTGAATCTCGATATACATGCTAAAAGGTATAACTTCCTTAAGTTTTTTCCATGAGTATCTTTATGAGTTATTGTCTGAATCCCGATATACATGCTAAAAGGTACAACTTCCTTTTGTCCATGAGTATCTTTCAGAGTTATTGTCTGAATCCCGATATACATGCTAAAAGCTACAACTCCTTTTTGTCCATGAGTATCTTTCAGAGTTATTGTCTGAATCCCGATATACATGCTAAAAGGTACAACTTCCTTTTGTCCATGAGTATCTTTCAGAGTTATTGTCGAATCCAGATATACATGCTAAAAGGTACAACTTCCTTTTGTACATGAGTATCTTTCAGAGTTATTGTCGAATCCCGATATACATGCTAAAAGGTACAACTTCCTTTGGTCCATGAGTATCTTTCAGAATTATTGTGTGAATCCCGATATACATGCTAAAAGGTACAACTTCCTTTTGTACATCGGTATCTTTCAGAGTTATTGTCGAATCCCGATATACATGCTAAAAGGTACAACTTCCTTAAGTTTTGTCCATGAGTATCTTTCAGAGTTATTGTCTGAATCTCGATATACATGCTAAAAGGTACAACTTCCTTTTGTTTTGTCCATGAGTATCTTTTAGAGTTATTGTCTGAATCTCGATATATACATGCTAAAAGGTACAACTTCCTTAAATTTTGTCCATGAGTGTATATACACTTGGTTATCTCGTATGTCTTTAATAACGGTCACTGTAATATCTTTCAGAGTTATTTTCTGAATCCCAATATACATGCTAAAAGGTACAACTTCCTTAAGTTTTGTCCATGAGTGTATATACACTTGGTTATCTCGTATGTCTTCAATAACGGTCACTGTAATATCTTTCAGAGTTATTATCTGAATCCCGATATACATGTTAAAAGGTACAACTTCCTTAAGTTTTGTCTATGAGTGTATATACACTTGGTTATCTCGTGTGTCTTCAATAAAGGCGTCACTGTAATATATTTCAGAGTTATTATCTGAATCCCGATATACATGTTAAAAGGTACAACTTTCTTAAGTTTTGTCTATGAGTGTATATCACATTTTATAATATTAGCACAATTAAGAAACAGACGATAGTGGATTTCTAAAGCAGTCGATGCACGTTTCATAAAAAAAGAAGATAACAAGCAATACAAAAATAGTGAAATGATATTTAGTGATTCTAAGCAAAAGAAAAAACACTAAACTATATTTTAAAGAAAGATATTCATTTAAACTTAAAATCATAAAAAATAGAATATAAAAATGTTTGTTTACGACTTTCAGTTGGAATCTTACAAAAATAGCTTTTTTAAAAAGTCAAAGATTCTAATGTAGTGCAAAAACGGGTGTATTTTATATGCAGACTTTTTGTCCTTTCTCTTGTTCCATGTAAGTTTTTAGAGACTTTGTGGAGAATTTGGATTCAACTCTGTTTTCTCAAAGACGAATATATTTTTTCGTTAAAATAATTCTCTGATAAAAATTAATTCTAACACATGTTATATATACACTCATGGACAAAACTTAAGGAAGTTGTACCTTTTAGCATGTATATCGGGATTCAGACAATAACTCTGAAAGATATTACAGTGATCTTTATTGAAGACACACGAGATAACCAAGTGTATATACACTCATAGACAAAACTTAAGGAAGTTGTACCTTTTACCATGTATATCGGGATTCAGACAATAACTCTGAAAGATATTACAGTGACCTTTATTGAAGACACACGAGATAACCAAGTGTATATACACTCATGGACAAAACTTAAGGAAGTTGTACCTTTTACCATGTATATCGGGATTCAGACAATAACTCTGAAAGATATTACAGTGACCTTTATTGAAGACACACGAGATAACCAAGTGTATATACACTCATAGACAAAACTTAAGGAAGTTGTACCTGTTACCATGTATATCGGGATTCAGACAATAACTCTGAAAGATATTATAGTGACCTTTATTGAAGACACACGAGATAACCAAGTGTATATACACTCATGGACAAAACTTAAGGAAGTTGTACCTTTTACCATGTATATCGGGATTAAGACAATAACTCTAAAAGATATTACAGTAACCTTTATTGAAGACACACGAGATAACCAAGTGTATATACACTCATAGACAAACCTTAAGGAAGTTGTACCTGTTACCATGTATATCGGGATTCAGACAATAACTCTGAAAGATATTATAGTGACCTTTATTGAAGACACACGAGATAACCAAGTGTATATACACTCATAGACAAAACTTAAGGAAGTTGTACCTGTTACCATGTATATCGGGATTCAGACAATAACTCTGAAAGATATTATAGTGACCTTTTTTGAAGACACACTAGATAACCAAGTGCATATACACTCATGGACAAAACTTAAGGAAGTTGTACCTTTTACCATGTATATCGGGATTCAGACAATAACTCTGAAAGATATTATAGTGACCTTTATTGAAGACACACGAGATAACCAAGTGTATATACACTCATAGACAAAACTTAAGGAAGTTGTACCTTTTACCATGTATATCGGGATTCAGACAATAACTCTGAAAGATATTATAGTGACCTTTATTGAAGACACACGAGATAACCAAGTGTATATACACTCATAGACAAAACTTAAGGAAGTTGTACCTTTTACCATGTATATCGGGATTCAGACAATAACTCTGAAAGATATTATAGTGACCTTTATTGAAGACACACGAGATAACCAAGTGTATATACACTCATAGACAAAACTTAAGGAAGTTGTACCTTTTACCATGTATATCGGGATTCAGATAATAACTATGAAAGATATTATAGTGACCTTTATTGAAGACACACGAGATAACCAAGTGTATATACACTCATAGACAAAACTTAAGGAAGTTGTACCTTTTAACATGTATATCGGGATTCAGATAATAACTCTGAAAGATATTACAGTGACGCCTTTATTGAAGACACACGAGATAACCAAGTGTATATACACTCATAGACAAAACTTAAGGAAGTTGTACCTTTTAACATGTATATCGGGATTCAGATAATAACTCTGAAAGATATTATAGTGACCTTTATTGAAGACACACGAGATAACCAAGTGTATATACACTCATGGACAAAACTTAAGGAAGTTGTACCTTTTAACATGTATATCGGGATTCAGATAATAACTCTGAAAGATATTACAGTGACGCCTTTATTGAAGACACACGAGATAACCAAGTGTATATACACTCATAGACAAAACTTAAGGAAGTTGTACCTTTTAACATGTATATCGGGATTAAGACAATAACTCTGAAAGATATTACAGTGACCTTTATTGAAGACACACGAGATAACCAAGTGTATATACACTCATAGACAAAACTTAAGGAAGTTGTACCTGTTACCATGTATATCGGGATTAAGACAATAACTCTGAAAGATATTACAGTGACCTTTATTGAAGACACACGAGATAACCAAGTGTATATACACTCATAGACAAAACTTAAGGAAGTTGTACCTGTTACCATGTATATCGGGATTCAGACAATAACTCTGAAAGATATTATAGTGACCTTTATTGAAGACACACGAGATAACCAAGTGTATATACACTCATAGACAAAACTTAAGGAAGTTGTACCTGTTACCATGTATATCGGGATTCAGACAATAACTCTGAAAGATATTATAGTGACCTTTATTGAAGACACACTAGATAACCAAGTGTATATACACTCATGGACAAAACTTAAGGAAGTTGTACCTTTTACCATGTATATCGGGATTCAGACAATAACTCTGAAAGATATTATAGTGACCTTTATTGAAGACACACGAGATAACCAAGTGTATATACACTCATAGACAAAACTTAAGGAAGTTGTACCTTTTACCATGTATATCGGGATTCAGACAATAACTCTGAAAGATATTACAGTGACCTTTATTGAAGACACACAAGATAACCAAGTGTATATACACTCATAGATAAAACTTAAGGAAGTTGTACCTTTTAACATGTATATCGGGATTCAGACAATAACTGTGAAAGATATTACAGTGACCTTTATTGAAGACACACGAGATAACCAAGTGTATATACACTCATAGACAAAACTTAAGGAAGTTGTACCTTTTAGCATGTATATCGGGATTCAGATAATAACTCTGAAAGATATTATAGTGACCTTTATTGAAGACACACGAGATAACCAAGTGTATATACACTCATAGACAAAACTTAAGGAAGTTGTACCTTTTAACATGTATATCGGGATTCAGATAATAACTCTGAAAGATATTATAGTGACCTTTATTGAAGACACACGAGATAACCAAGTGTATATACACTCATGGACAAAACTTAAGGAAGTTGTACCTTTTAACATGTATATCGGGATTCAGATAATAACTCTGAAAGATATCACAGTGACGCCTTTATTGAAGACACACGAGATAACCAAGTGTATATACACTCATAGACAAAACTTAAGGAAGTTGTACCTGTTACCATGTATATCGGGATTCAGACAATAACTCTGAAAGATATTATAGTGACCTTTATTGAAGACACACGAGATAACCAAGTGTATATACACTCATAGACAAAACTTAAGGAAGTTGTACCTGTTACCATGTATATCGGGATTCAGACAATAACTCTGAAAGATATTATAGTGACCTTTATTGAAGACACACTAGATAACCAAGTGTATATACACTCATGGACAAAACTTAAGGAAGTTGTACCTTTTACCATGTATATCGGGATTCAGACAATAACTCTGAAAGATATTACAGTGACCTTTATTGAAGACACACGAGATAACCAAGTGTATATACACTCATAGACAAAACTTAAGGAAGTTGTACCTGTTACCATGTATATCGGGATTCAGACAATAACTCTGAAAGATATTATAGTGACCTTTATTGAAGACACACGAGATAACCAAGTGTATATACACTCATAGACAAAACTTAAGGAAGTTGTACCTGTTACCATGTATATCGGGATTCAGACAATAACTCTGAAAGATATTATAGTGACCTTTATTGAAGACACACTAGATAACCAAGTGTATATACACTCATGGACAAAACTTAAGGAAGTTGTACCTTTTACCATGTATATCGGGATTCAGACAATAACTCTGAAAGATATTATAGTGACCTTTATTGAAGACACACGAGATAACCAAGTGTATATACACTCATAGACAAAACTTAAGGAAGTTGTACCTTTTACCATGTATATCGGGATTCAGACAATAACTCTGAAAGATATTACAGTGACCTTTATTGAAGACACACAAGATAACCAAGTGTATATACACTCATAGATAAAACTTAAGGAAGTTGTACCTTTTAACATGTATATCGGGATTCAGACAATAACTGTGAAAGATATTACAGTGACCTTTATTGAAGACACACGAGATAACCAAGTGTATATACACTCATAGACAAAACTTAAGGAAGTTGTACCTTTTAGCATGTATATCGGGATTCAGATAATAACTCTGAAAGATATTATAGTGACCTTTATTGAAGACACACGAGATAACCAAGTGTATATACACTCATAGACAAAACTTAAGGAAGTTGTACCTTTTAACATGTATATCGGGATTCAGATAATAACTCTGAAAGATATTATAGTGACCTTTATTGAAGACACACGAGATAACCAAGTGTATATACACTCATGGACAAAACTTAAGGAAGTTGTATCTTTTAACATGTATATCGGGATTCAGATAATAACTCTGAAAGATATTACAGTGACGCCTTTATTGAAGACACACGAGATAACCAAGTGTATATACACTCATAGACAAAACTTAAGGAAGTTGTACCTGTTACCATGTATATCGGGATTAAGACAATAACTCTGAAAGATATTACAGTGACCTTTATTGAAGACACACGAGATAACCAAGTGTATATACACTCATAGACAAAACTTAAGGAAGTTGTACCTGTTACCATGTATATCGGGATTCAGACAATAACTCTGAAAGATATTATAGTGACCTTTATTGAAGACACACGAGATAACCAAGTGTATATACACTCATAGACAAAACTTAAGGAAGTTGTACCTGTTACCATGTATATCGGGATTCAGACAATAACTCTGAAAGATATTATAGTGACCTTTATTGAAGACACACTAGATAACCAAGTGTATATACACTCATGGACAAAACTTAAGGAAGTTGTACCTTTTACCATGTATATCGGGATTCAGACAATAACTCTGAAAGATATTATAGTGACCTTTATTGAAGACACACGAGATAACCAAGTGTATATACACTCATAGACAAAACTTAAGGAAGTTGTACCTTTTACCATGTATATCGGGATTCAGACAATAACTCTGAAAGATATTACAGTGACCTTTATTGAAGACACACAAGATAACCAAGTGTATATACACTCATAGATAAAACTTAAGGAAGTTGTACCTTTTAACATGTATATCGGGATTCAGACAATAACTGTGAAAGATATTACAGTGACCTTTATTGAAGACACACGAGATAACCAAGTGTATATACACTCATAGACAAAACTTAAGGAAGTTGTACCTTTTAACATGTATATCGGGATTCAGATAATAACTCTGAAAGATATTATAGTGACCTTTATTGAAGACACACGAGATAACCAAGTGTATATACACTCATAGACAAAACTTAAGGAAGTTGTACCTTTTACCATGTATATCGGGATTCAGATAATAACTCTGAAAGATATTATAGTGACCTTTATTGAAGACACACGAGATAACCAAGTGTATATACACTCATGGACAAAACTTAAGGAAGTTGTACCTTTTAACATGTATATCGGGATTCAGATAATAACTCTGAAAGATATTACAGTGACGCCTTTATTGAAGACACACGAGATAACCAAGTGTATATACACTCATAGACAAAACTTAAGGAAGTTGTACCTTTTAACATGTATATCGGGATTCAGATAATAACTCTGAAAGATATTCCAGTGACCTTTATTGAAAGCACACGAGATATCCAAGTGTATATACACTCATAGACAAAACTTATGGAAGTTGTACTTTTTACCATGTATATAGGGATACAGACAATAACTCTGAAAGATATTACAGTGACCGTTATTGAAGACATACGAGATAACCAAGTGTATATACACTCATGGACAAAACTTAAGGTAGTTGTACCTTTTAACATGTATATCGGGATTCAGACAATAACTCTGAAAGATATTACAGTGACCTTTATTGAAAGCACACGAGATAACCAAGTGTGAACAGCCTCTGTCTTCTTCTTCAAAAAAAAAAAAAAAAAACAGATGACCGGCGACATCAAAGACTTTCCACTTCCTTAAGTTTTGTCCATTAGTGTATTGGTACAAGTGACCCTATATAAGATTCATTATATTGTAGCATCCTCTCATTGATTCCCATGAGAAAGGCGTGTTTGTAACAAATAGATATAAAATATAGCACTCTCATTACATTTCTTCCCTATTTTCTCTTTAAAAAAAACAGTACAACAACAACAACAAAAAGCTTTATTAAGACAATTCAGTCTTATACAGATTCTCCAAGCACATAAATGTAGGGTACATACAAGAATAACAGTAGTAACAACAACAAAAGTCCCTGTTATGACCCTTTGGTCTTATATAGCTTCTCCAAGTAGAAGAGGGTATATACAATAGTTACAATAATCAGCAATGTTATTTACAATGTGTCAAGGGAGAGAGAAGCAAGAAAGGGGTTGCTGGGGAACTAGAGTATTATCATGGGTAGATGTTATTATATCTCTTGAGGAAAGATTACGCGACTGATGTAAATGGACTTATAAAAATAATTAAATATTAAATAATATTATATAAATATAATATATATATAAAAATATATAAATCTATATTAATAAAATGGAAATTTCATAAGTGGACATCACTAAAAACTTTCGTTACAATGCATCAATTTCAACCAAATTTTCAACATTTATGTAAAACGAGATGGAGCAGGTTTTGCTTAACATCAAAATATATTTCCTAACATTAACATGCGTAACTTCGCTGTTATCGATTAAATACAAAAAAAATCAACAGAGTTAATTTTATTTATATATAAATACAAAATTAAATTTCAACAGAGTTAAATAAACAAAGTTAAGATAACACCATATGTAAAACAGTCGGCCAAGAAAACAACAACGTTATTACATCTTTCTCACATATTCACACACAATCTTGATTAATAATTAAAACTAATCTTTAACATTGTTTATTATACTTCAACTTTTATTTCTACATTTGTTTTTAAATACCCAATTGTTTTATCATGTTTCTAATTTCGCCTAACAAATATACAAATTTATAGTGACCAACATATGCAAATTTTATCTTTGCTTTTATTTAACTTGATATCGTAAACATAACATCCATTGTGAGCATTTTTCTGTTCACCTTCCGTGGTTTCTCTTTTCTCTGATAGTTTTTAGGTGTAGTATATTTTCTTATTACTAGACTACAAACATTCCCTCAAGAAAAACCTGTGCGAAGCCGGGTACATCCGCTAGTATAAAATATAAATAATAATTAAATAATTAAATATTAATTAATTTATTTATTTTTTGGATTTTGACGAAGTTAAAAAAAAAATAAAAAGATTCTGTCGAGAGATACGTAAATTTTGATTGTTTAATTTTTGGATTAAATTTGTTTTGTTATATTGTTTTTATGTAAATATTTTAAAAGAAGATAAATAAACTTATTTTATTTTATAAGTTCTTATATCTTTTATTTTGTTTAATATAAATGTGTTTATACTATGTTTCAAATAAATTATTTAATGAGCAAAATAAAAGCGACAATAAAGTTGAGATATCCAGCAGGTTAAGAAAGTCTCCAAGGTTAAAAAAAAAACAGTATGTTTATCTCAATTTATATATTCTGTGTTTTTCCTAATTAAAAATAAGTAAAAGAATTAATATAAAGCATTAACGCGCCATTTATGTATAAGAAATGTAAGTATTTAAGTATGATGCTTCTTTTTCACATAAATCAAGCCTCTCTACTGTCCTTACAGTGATGAAAAATATTGGGAGAGCTTCGCTCATCAATGTTGAACCCTCCCAGCGGTTTCGCCAATTTGATCTACCAGCCCGCTTCTTAGAGCTCTAATATTGTATTGGACGATTTTGCTTATACACCCATACCTCGCTTTGCGTCGGGGTTACGTTCCAAAAAAACACGACGCAAATTGAAACAACGCAAAGTGAAAATATGTGAAGGCGCAATCAAAAACAAAGGTGTTGCCATATTTTAGGGGAAAAAAAATAAAGACTCGAATCCAAAACAACGCAACTTCGAAAATATAACGACGCACAGTGAAAATCAGTAAAAATTAAGCAGCAACGCAAATTCGAAAAAAACGCAAAACGAAACGACGCAAAGCGAGGTGTTGGTGTATATGCTACATTGAAGGGTGGAATATCAGAAATGGTATTGAAATACACTATAGACATAGACTTTTAGGACAGTATAATTAAATATAAATATTTGCATTGAGCAATGCTCTTCCGCAAACAATAAGGACAAGTTAGGCATAAATTAATATAAAGTAATAACACGATATAAATTCAATATTTTTTTTTTCACACACACAAAAACCTTTATTAAGACACACAGGTCTTACAGAGGATTGTCCTTGGGGTTACAAGACGGAGAAACCCATGAAAGTGGGAAATATACAAAGGGTTAAAAATGGAGAAAGATTATATACACATGGTAAATATATACAGATTATTATTTGAATAATCCTATGGGAAATAAGAATATGGATTTGAAAAAAAAAAGAAAAAATATATATATGTCATAAAAATGATGTATTTTAGGTACGTTACCAATTCATTCATGCAGTCGTGGATTGAAGTGAAACGATAACTTTTATATTCAAAATTGTATTTTTTTTAATGATTATATTTTAAGAACAAAAAGTTTGCATACATACAATTTTATAAATATTATCTAAGTATATACAAAAAACATCTTGGGTTGTACTCCTTTTGTTAAGAATTTTAAAAAATTAACTCTGTGTTAATTCTATGATTATTTAAAATATAATTATATTAATGAATAATAAAAAAATATATTTTATTATGTCATATATATAAAGTCAATATTAATACATTTGGTTAAACATCACATATAATAAAGCGTTTGTTCGTTGAAGCCGAATAGGATTGGTCCATTCTGTGTCACGTGTTCAAGTTACGTAGTCTGGATGTTTGTTTGTTCCCTAACTCCTCTCTTAATATTTTTATTTTATACGACAATATTTCGTATACATATTGCATTTAGTCCCGGAATTATTCAGGTAACTTCAAAATTATATTTAAACTTTTAAAAATAACGCAGTTAGCAAAAATACGCATTTAGCTCGACGTTAAGCTCGACGTTAGCGACACGCTCGGCCATTGATTGAAATAAAACGAAATAATTTGATATATAAATATTCGTAATTTACATCAGCCACATATTTGATAATATTCATAATTTACACTTAAAAAAAAAATACTTTTCATACTTGCATTCTCTTTTCTAATTTTTATAGTCTAAATATTTAAATGCGTACTTTTAACGACGACATTTTTCATTTTAGTAAATCTTAGTAATCTTTAGTAAATTTTACACTTTAATAACATTTTTCATTTTAGCACCGTTTTTATTTTGTTAAGGTCATTTTTCATAAAATGTCTGTTTGTCTGTATGTATGTTTGTTCCCTAACTACTCTCTTAATATTCTATTTTATACGCCAATATTTAATTACGCCAGAAATTGGCTATTTTAATATTGCTTATATTAAATATGCCTATGCGTATTTTTTATTTTATTAAATATTTATATTCTTTATTCGATATTTAGTTAATATTCATTTCGATATTTAGTGAATATTCAAAATAGACGCTCAAAATAAAATAGAATAAAATTTCAATATATATCGAAAATTGATCTATGTCACATTGTTATATTATATAGTGTTATATAGTGTTTATTTTAGTGTAACGTTTTTTTTTGCATTTTTACACTATACATTTTTACACTATACTATAAAATGTTGATATTATGCCGTGAGAGTACAACTGAGAGTACACACTAAATAAAATAGTAAGAATAATGTTATTTCGAATTAAGGTTTTTCAATAACGAAAACATATTGATGTTAGAGTTTCAAAGAAAATCTAAAAATGAAAATGTTGTTAAAGTAAAAAATTAAATTGTACTGTCTTATATTATTGTTTTTTATTGTGGTCTCTTATAAATGTCTTAAAGTTGCAAAACCTATATATAAAGAAAAAAGAATGACCGTTTCTCTTTATTATATTAATTAATATAGCTCAATTGTTTTTGACTTATAACTTTATATTCGATATTTATCATCATATTTGGTTTGTTTGGTAACAAAAAACTGCGAATATATTTTTTTATCTCTGGCTCACTGTTCTTTTTAAATTATAATAACAATTTTGATGTCGATTTGAAAAATTATAAAATATATAAAATATCATTTTAACTAATAGAAAAGTTAACATATTTACCTTTTACCTCGAACGCTTCCGATTAAATATTATTAAGTATCAAAAAGGAATGTGAGAAATAGAATTAGGAATCCACCTGCTCTAGCTGTCCTTGGACGGGCTTTTCTACTAGTGTAAACATATTTTATAATCACAAATTGTTTTATAATTTCAATGCCATCAATTTATGAAAGTTTCTTTAAGTTTTTGAGAGAGGTGGATGTAAGTGTGGATAGAAGAATTTATAGAGAGATTTGTTGAAAGCTATTTTTGAGTTGCATTGTCTCATTCTCAATTGGTCAACTCTACATTGTATCTGATGGAGCAAAATATCGAGTAGATCATGCATATCCTATGTAACCTCTTATCCCCTAATTGTCATATTTCTATGAAGGTGGAAGCTATGATTCAAAAGTAACTTCCTTAAGTTTTGTTCATGAGTATAATAAGCAATGATTATAATACAATATAATGTGGCTTATGATTGTAGAACGACATTTGAAAATTATCCCGCATGTGTTTCTTTTGAACGAAAAATCGAAATTTATTTTAACGAGAAATAACAATTATGTCTAACCTTAAGGATGAAGTATGAAATGATGAATTGTGAAGTGTAATGATAACCGAAAAAGTAAAGTGTCCAGGGATGGGAATTTTCGTTTATCATTACTCTTCACAATTCATCCTTTCATACTTCATCCTTAATGTTAGAAATAATCGTTATTTCTTCTTAAAATAAAATTTCGATTTTTCGTTCAAAAGAAACACATGCGGGATATTTTCAAATATCGTTCTACAATCATAGGCCGCATTATATTGTATAGAAATCACATTTGGTAAATCATGTGAACATATTATATAATCACAAACTGTTTTATAATGTCAATGTCATCAATCGATGAAAGTTTCCACTTCCTTAAGTTTTGTTCATGAGTGTAACAAGCAATGATTATAATGATAAATTCGTTATTTAGTATATAGATGGAACTGTGTTGTGTTTTGATGATAACTAAGTTTGTAACAAATCTTTGTTTGTTTACAGATAATGGAAGAGATCGATGCATATTCTTCTTTTGGAATTTGGGGAGGTAAGTTGACTTCTTCCATCTAACACAGAAGTTTTATAGATTCTGGTCGGGAGGAAATTGATCTATAAAACCATAAGGCGCCTCTCCAGTCAAAACTAAACGCCATCTATTGATCGTTGCTGCAAACTAGCGGCCTCGGGTTGAAGAGAAAGCCACAACACCAGGTCCTTCAACGGATCCTTTAAGATGTCCTCGAAGGTCCTTCATAATGGGTCCTTAAAGGTCGTTCAACAGGTACCTCAAGATGTCCTTAAAGGTCCTTTACAATAGGTCCTTAAATATCCTTCGACAGGTACTTCAAGATGTCCTTAAAGTTATTTATAATAGGTCCTTCAACAGGTACTTTAAGATGTCCTTAAAGGTCCTTTAAAAGGTACTTTAAGATGTCCTTAAAGGTCATTTAATAGGTCCTTAAAGGTCCTTCAACAGGTACTTCAAGATGTCCTTAAAGGTCCTTCAATACGTACTTCAAGATGTCCTTAAAGGTCCTTTAAAAGGTACTTCAAGATGTCCTTAAAGGTCCTTCAACAGGTACTTCAAGATGTCCTTAAAGGTCCTTCAATACGTACTTCAAGATGTCCTTAAAGGTCCTTTAATAGGTCCTCAAAGGTCCTTCGACAGGTACTTCAAGATGTCCTTAAAGGTCCTTCAACGGGTACTTCAAGATGTCCTTAAAGGTCCTTTAATGGTTCCTTAAAGGTCTTTCAACAGGTACTTCAAGATGTCCTTAAAGGTCCTTTAATGGTTCCTTAAAGGTCTTTCAACAGGTACTTCAAGATGTCCTTAAAGGTCCTTTACAATAGGTCCTTAAATATCCTTCGACAGGTACTTCAAGATGTCCTTAAAGTTATTTATAATAGGTCCTTCAACAGGTACTTTAAGATGTCCTTAAAGGTCCTTTAAAAGGTACTTTAAGATGTCCTTAAAGGTCATTTAATAGGTCCTTAAAGGTCCTTCAACAGGTACTTCAAGATGTCCTTAAAGGTCCTTCAATACGTACTTCAAGATGTCCTTAAAGGTCCTTTAAAAGGTACTTCAAGATGTCCTTAAAGGTCCTTCAACAGGTACTTCAAGATTTCCTTAAAGGTCCTTCAATACGTACTTCAAGATGTCCTTAAAGGTCCTTTAATAGGTCCTCAAAGGTCCTTCGACAGGTACTTCAAGATGTCCTTAAAGGTCCTTCAACGGGTACTTCAAGATGTCCTTAAAGGTCCTTTAATGGTTCCTTAAAGGTCTTTCAACAGGTACTTCAAGATGTCCTTAAAGGTCCTTTAATGGTTCCTTAAAGGTCTTTCAACAGGTACATCAAGATGTCCTTAAAGGTCCTTTAATGGTTCCTTAAAGGTCCTTCAACAGGTACTTCAAGATGTCCTTAAAGGTCCTTCAACAGGTTCTTAAAAGTCCTTCAAAAGATCCTTAAAGGTCCTTCAACAAGTTCTTAATGGTCCTTGTCCGAGATTTTGCCACATTTTGAGTATTAATATTATAAAATTTCCCGTAGAAGTTTGGATGATTTGAAAGCTTATATAAAAAGAGCTTGGAAATGAGTATTTGTGTTTGTTATATATTTACAAGAAAACATATACAATCTCTAAAAAGAAGGTCTATAGCACGAGCCCCCTACATATCGCAACAAAACAACTCATAATTATATAATGCTTTAATTAACTGCTAAAAGCTTTTATCCAATTACTCTTCCCTAATCACTCGCATATCATTAACTCAATAACGTCATGTTATAACCCTGTTATAGAATGGAGGAATAATTGAAGGATAAATGGTGCAAAAATATCATTATTTATAGATTACCATATTTTGTTATATCCACTTTTATTCTCTATATCTCTTCATTCTCTATAGAATACTCATGTCAAATATCACCATGTTATCGTTCTCTATAGAATTCTGGCAAAATTTTAACACTACTTTTATATATCGGAAGAATTCTCTGAAATTTAAATTATAATAAAACGCAGTCTACAAAGATGCCTTTACATTTGTCTATACATTGATTTAACCTGTTTCCTGATATTTGGCCATCCCAATATCTTGATAAATCAAGAAAAGCCATCCACGAACACGTTTCGCGCTGTTGGCGCTCGTCTTTTCTTGATTTATCAAAATATTGGGTTGGCCAAATATCAGAAAACAGGTTAAATCAATGTTTAGTTGATTTCTGTTCCACCAGATGGCGTTCTGCCATCTAAAAAGCACATGTGCTCCTGGTCAGGATATGCTTTCATTATTTTTACTATCAACACCTGACCCTTTTATTTTTTTTTTTCTATTGTCTTTTCATATATATGTTATATAAAATAAAGAGATGTCTGTTGATTTTTGGAATTATTTTTAAGATTTAGATTATGATCTTGAGATTTGATATATTTTGGAATATATTAGTATTAGGTCAATGGTATTGGTATGTAGTCGTGGTTAAAATCTTGAAAATATAATAATAAAAATTGTTTTGATCAGTAATTGCTTTAATTGAACTAAAGGAATATATAAAAACATAATTTCATAAAATTACTGCCTGGCTTAAGGCGAGTAGAACAAGGAAATCAAAATATTATTTACATAATGTACAAAAGATTTGAGCCAGCCATCGGGAAACAACAACAATGAGTTTTTATAGGGGAAGCGTGACCTCTGGCGGTCGATTTAACAGAGTATTTGAATCTATGGAATATATTTTAAATAAAATAATATTTTAATATAACATATATATTTACATATAAAATAAAAATGAATTAACCTATATATAGAGAAAGAGAGATATAAAAGAACAATTTCTTAGAGGCTCAAAGAATCTTTCATTAGTCTATGAAAAGAGAAATTCAGAGATATTCTCTTTGAAAAAGAAATTGAAGAAAAGAGTTGGAAAAGATCAATTTTGAAGACGTTGACGTTAGCATGTTTGGTCAAATATTTAAATTTGCTCAGCGCCATTCAACGTATATATGAGAAGAGAAAAAAATCAATTGAGTTTGTGATGCTGAAATTTCTGTTCTGTTAAGCCTTTTTCTAATATTTTATTTTATTGATTCCTCTCTAAAAGTATTATGAAATATGTCATTTTTAGCTCTTTTATAATATAAAAGAATCGAAAGTAAATAATGTTTTATAAAATGTTATGAAAAAGTCTGTGAAATAAATTTTATTCGTAGATATTTTCATTTATTAAAATAAATTTGATAATGCTGTTTTTTTCTCTAAACAAAAGCCTAATCTAAATATGTATGATTATTGTGTAGAAATAATTCAAATTATAATAATATAAATAATATCTCTTGAAAATGAAGATACTTCGGCCAGTGAATCTTTTTATTACCTCGACGTTTCGACAAAAATCTTTTGTCCTCGTCAGGAGCAAACAAAAATTAAACATTCAGCAAGGCGTTAAAAATCTTTAACGCCTTGCTGAATGTTTAATTTTTGTTTGCTCCTGACGAGGACAAAAGATTTTTGTCGAAACGTCGAGGTAATAAAAAGATTCACTGGCCGAAGTATCTTCATTTTCAAGAGATATGAATGCCGGCCAGGCAGCCTCAATATTTACGATAATATAAATAATAATTATTATTAAAATTGTGTACTCAATTGTAAAACTATTTTAGAGGCGTAATATTCTTTTTAAAATAAAACAATTTCTACTGTCCTTACTGCGATGGAAAAATTAAAGGGAGGGCCTGGCTCATCAGTGGTGAACCCTCCCAGCGGTTTCGCCAGTTTAATCTACCATACCGCTGTTATATTGCATTTTTGGAACTTCCTTTTATAGGTGACTGTTGTAAGACTCTTGGAATGGGTATTTTAGAAGAACTATGGACATAAGTTTTTAGGACAGTAGAATTAAATATATATAGTGTATATGGCGCTCTAGTACATCGTACTCAATTGTATATATATATATGTGACAATATCGTTGCGGAATTTCTTGTTGTTCGAATTGAATGGTGAGGATTGGTTGAAACGCAGTCGTTTGAGTGGAAGTTGAAGCATACAGTTAGGAATAATCAGGACACGTGATGGGGTTTGAAAATAAAAGGCAACTGGGTTGGAGGAAAGAAAGCTTGAGAAGAGCAGAGCGATTTTGATTGTTAATTATCTGATCACATGGCGGTGATTGAACTTAGCTGTGGGATGAGCAGAGGGAGAGAGGCCTCGAGAGTAGATGTCACCTTGTTGGAAGCGGAATCACAACTGTAGGTGTTGTTCCTATGAGAGCCAAATCACTACTGACTATTCTTGCTTTTCGATTTAACACCACAAGTTGGCTTCTTTCCCATTGGTCGAGGGATAGAACGTGCCCGTTTTCCTATTGGTTGACCTATTTAGTGGAATACTTTCTGATTGGTTCTGCGGCGTTCTTTGGTGAAAGATACCGCCGATCTTGTCAGGAAGTATCGGGTGTTATTTCGACTCTATTTACTTCCGCGTTATCAAATACGTCCGGTCTTGGTCCGGAAGTATGGGGTGTCTCTCTACTTTTATAACTTCTGGTCACCAGATACGTCCTGCTTTGCCAGGAAGTATTGAGTGTTTCTCGACTAATATAACTTCTGCAGCCACCAAATACGTCCGGCCTTCTGTCAGGAAGTATTGACTGTACAAGTTATTTATAATTGTGCCCGCTTTAAACCTATTTCCTATGTTTTGTTACTACTTTCTTTCCTCCAGTTACCTTGTTCTTTATTAAATCTTTGAAAATCATACATTGTACATGCATAGTGGGTCGGAGGTGCATACAATTATATACAAATTATGACAGATGCGCCCCCTACATGTGAAGAATTCAAGAAGGGGTTAGCCTGAGAGAATTCTGTAAAGGAAAAAATAATTTTGTGGGAAAATTAGTTGTGGGTATTGAGAGGCTATATACAAGCATTGCTGGTGATATAAAAGAAAAATAGAATGGTGTTGATGATATAGGTTGAGTATAATTAATAGAAATCAAAAAAAATTTTAATTGTAAGAAATCAAAATGAATGCTATGGTACATAGTGGATTTAAAAAAAAGAAAATGCGCCTAACTAATTTCTACTCGAAATTGGAAATAAATCGAGGGAGTTCTATTAGGGCTTTTGAGAAATCAAAAATAATATAAAAATAAAAAGTTGGAAGAAATCAAAATGAATGCTTGATTGCATGGTGAGAAAAAAAAAGAAAAATGCCTAACCATATTCTGGCTCGAAATTGGGAATGGAAATCGAGGGAATTTTATTAGGGCTTTTGAGAAATCAAAAATAAAAATAAAGGTTGGAAGAACTCAAAGTAAATGCTTGGTTGCATGGTGAAAAAAAAAATAGAAAAAAAAAAGAATGTTTTTGTAAATCAAAATGAAATATAATATCCAATTTTGAAAGAAAACCAATGAGTTTTCGTTGATTGGAAACTATGATAACATAACTAAGTGGTAACTATATGATAATTAATGATTAAAAGTGATGCTAAGTTGAATAAATTGATAAATTGATTAAATATTTACATTTTTAATTGAGAGAAAATAATGAAAATGATTAATATGAGCGATAAGGTGTATTGGTTTGAACCCTTTTGTGTATCTACATGCCCTGATCTAAATGTTTTAATTGCTCAATTATGCCCTATAAATTTTTTGTCTCATCTGTAGCGACACTTAGGTGAAAACGTGATTCTACCCCTCAAGTGCGTTTATGCTATGTGTACAGGAGACATGGAAATCTATATAACCTTTATGTGTAATTTTTTGTCTTTGTGTGTGTTGTGAAAAAATGTTAGAAGTCTGTTGTGTAAGAAATGTGTGAGCGAGTTCTATGTGTTGTCTTGTGGATGTGGAATTGGATGGTAAAAATCGATATGTAGACTCGAACTGGAATTCAAAATCGGTGGCATAGAGAGGTTCCCAGTTGACCTCAATAGGGGACCTTCTCATTGTAATTAGAGATACGGAAGTGGGGTGTGTCGGGCAAAAGAGAGGGAATGAAATTGGAGATCGGACGAGGCGCTCCGCTTTGTTTGCATAGGCCGAATTTATCGCCGCGGATTACACTTCCTGTCGCGGTGTCTCAAAATTCTCACTTCCTGCCGTCTAATTTATTTTGGGTGCGGCTCAGATCTTGTTTTTGGAGTGTGACTTCTCCGACACTGGTTGGTCATCTTTCAGTTACTTCTATCTCTTCGGAGTTTATTTAGATTTTCTGCAAAGATGGTTCCTAAAATTATGAGAAGTTTTATAAATGTTTGTCCACAATGAAGAACTGCTTGTCCACAATGAAAAACTGCTTGTCCAAAATTAAAAACTGCCTCTTGTAGTTCGAAAATTTTATGAGCGGACATGGTATAGATAAATAAATAATTAAGGAATAAAATTGGGATACATTTGTATGGTAGAACTAACAAACAAAGGATGAAAATCAGATGAAAAATAGGGTATTGCCCCATGTTCGTCCAGATTTTTGTAAATGGGGACTCTGAAATATTTGCCTGAACCTTATTAATTGTAGAATTTAAATGATTGGTAGGTTCGCAGTTCTCTTGTTTGATCGTTAATGGTTTTATTAGCGATATGTCGGTGGTAATTGATTTAGGTTGAGATGTGTGGTCGTTTCTCTGACGTGGGTGGTGTAATTTTGGCATTGTTTGTGTTGTGTGTACGCTGTGTTTTATGTACGAATTTTGTTTTGCTTTGGGGCCTGTGTCGGTATTTTTACGTGAAGGTTGGTTGTATTCATCGATTCTTCTAGCGAATCGGCAGGTGGGGCAGGTTTTTACCTGTTTTGCGATGTCTTGTGTCATGTTCTGCCAATAATATTGTGACGAGATGAGTCTCGTCATCTTGGAGATGTTTGGGTGGTGGTGTTGTGTGTGTACGGACTTAAGAAGTCTGGTTGTAAGTGAACTTGGGACTATAGTTTTAAGTACTCCTTTTCGGGAGACGGTGCGCAGTTTATTGTGATCCATAGTCACGCGAGATTTTCCCGGTGGAGAAGACTGTTGGCTCTTTATGAGTGGCGCATCTAGAAAGCCACAAAATGGGATACGAGTTACAACGCCCGTTTCGTATTGTTGTACTCCATTTATGCTACGGACCTCATATTCGTATCTTGACAGTCTTAACCTCCATCGAAACAATCTGCCTGACGGGGCTTTGATCTCTTTCAACCACTGCAATGCAGGATGGTCAGAAAGTATTGTAAACTTTCTGCCCATTAGACAGGCGCGGAAGTTATCCACACTTTCCACAATGGCTAGGCATTGTAGTTCCAAGTCTGAATAATTTCGCTCGTGACCACGCAGAGAGCGGCTGAAATGTTGAACTGGGTATGTCTTCCCATCAGGGTAGACTTGTTTAAGAATGCCTGCAATGCCGAATGTTGAGATGTTACAGTGTACCTGGCATGGCAGACCTTCTTGGTAAAGGTATAATGTGGGGTGTGTGGTAAGGCTTTCTTTCAGGTTAGTGAACGCTTTCTGGCATTCGTCACTCCAGACCCACATGACATCCTTTTTTAGAAGGTTGACAAGTGGCGTCCGCAAGCGGGCGTGGTCCGGAATGAACTCTTTATAGGCGTTCACAGCTTTTAGGAAAGATCGCAATGTTTTTCGATTGTGTGGTTGTTTGGTGGCGTGAATTTTTTCTATGTTTTGTGTAGACGGGATGATTGTATTATTCTTAACGGTTGTGCATGCGCTTGTTTGTTGTTGTTGTCTTTTGGCGCGCGTGTTGCATTTGTTGTGCGGATTGTGCGTGTTTGTCGCGTGGTGACGTATGGGTGCGTGTATGTTGTGAGGTACATTTTTATGGCGTGGCGACGTATGGTCATGCATGGATTTTGTGTGGTAAGTGGGTGAGCTGTGTCGGTGTACGGACACTTTTTTGGGCATTATTGGAATTGTAGGTTGAAGTCGTGGTGGCTTTATATGTGGTGGGCATGAAAAGTTGCGTGGTGTGAGATTAGAATGGTGGCATGTAAATATTTGAGGTTTGGGCAATGAATGCAGGCAAGGGTTTCCATGTGTGAAAGCTTTGTGTGCTGTACGAGCCCTTTGGGACAGGTTTTGGTCTAGCCCGTGCTTGCATTCATTTGGTACATGTTCAGATACATGGTTAAAGGGGTAGGTAGGGTCAGATAAGAGTTCAAAGTCAATTCTTGATGCCATAGGGGGGGTGCCTACCTTAGTCTCGAAAGGGCTGCTCGGCTGGGACTTCTTGACTTGGGTTGGTTGGCTTGGGGCTCGGGACTGCTCGATGTCGGCATTCGCTGTGCCAGTGCCTCGCGCCGCAGAACTTGCAGTTGGACGGCGGAAGAGGTGCATTCCATGCACCTGGGCGTCGGGGTGTGCTGTGATACGGACCCGACATTGTGGGTGGTTGATCTTCTCTGAGTCGTGTTGTCGGTACACTGGGGCCGTGGATCCGATGTACCAGTCGGAACCATTCTCCTAGGTTCTCGGGAGGTACCACGCGGACTAGGCGCTGGTCGTTGAATGGCAGTCCTTCTGTCAGCGTCTCGAGGATCACCTCCTGCGGAAGTCCTAGTTGCAATCCCATGGCGGTTTTCTCCCGGTAGTAGGTCTCTAAGTTGGCTTGTCCAGTGAGCTTCATGGCGAAATATTTCGCAAAGGATGCTTCGCTTGATTCAGGGTAGAGATCTAGGAGGGTTTGTCTCACCTGGAAATAGCTCCGGTCGGCCATCCGAAGTTTCCTGAAGAGCTCCAGGGGTTGTCGCACCAGATAGTTTGGCAGGCGGAGTAACTTTTCTTGTTCTCCTATGGATGCGTCTTCCATTTTTCGGTCGAATGCTTGGAAAAACTGTGTCGCGTTGTATGTGCCATCGAAAGGCGGGATTGTCGACTCCGCTCCATCAGAAATTTTTACTCGGGTCAGGAGCGCCGATAGCTGGTTGACGGCGTCCGCTAGGGGCGCAGTTGTCTCTCGGCCGGTCACTTCCTGTTTTTCTCCTGCCTGTTCGCTCTCTCTTACTTCTTGCCTTCTTTCCGTTGTTTCCGTCGGGCCGTCCGACTTTACGCCTATGGGATCCTGATTAAATTCCATCTCTTTATCCTGTCGACTTATCCGTTCTGTGACAATATCGTTGCGGAATTTCTTGTTGTTCGATTTGAATGGTGAGGATTGGTTGAAACGCAGTCGTTTGAGTGGAAGTTGAAGCATACAGTTAGGAATAATCAGGACACGTGATGGGGTTTGAAAATAAAAGGCAACTGGGTTGGAGGAAAGAAAGCTTGAGAAGAGCAGAGCGATTTTGATTGTTAATTATCTGATCACATGGCGGTGATTGAACTTAGCTGTGGGATGAGCAGAGGGAGAGAGGCCTCGAGAGTAGATGTCACCTTGTTGGAAGCGGAATCACAACTGTAGGTGTTGTTCCTATGAGAGCCAAATCACTACTGACTATTCTTGCTTTTCGATTTAACACCACAAGTTGGCTTCTTTCCCATTGGTCGAGGGATAGAACGTGCCCGTTTTCCTATTGGTTGACCTATTTAGTGGAATACTTTCTGATTGGTTCTGCGGCGTTCTTTGGTGAAAGATACCGCCGATCTTGTCAGGAAGTATCGGGTGTTATTTCGACTCTATTTACTTCCGCGTTATCAAATACGTCCGGTCTTGGTCCGGAAGTATGGGGTGTCTCTCTACTTTTATAACTTCTGGTCACCAGATACGTCCTGCTTTGCCAGGAAGTATTGAGTGTTTCTCGACTAATATAACTTCTGCAGCCACCAAATACGTCCGGCCTTCTGTCAGGAAGTATTGACTGTACAAGTTATTTATAATTGTGCCCGCTTTTAAACCTATTTCCTATGTTTTGTTACTACTTTCTTTCCTCCAGTTACCTTGTTCTTTATTAAATCTTTGAAAATCATACATTGTACATGCATAGTGGGTCGGAGGTGCATACAATTATATACAAATTATGACATATATATATATAAATCTCAGTAAAGACAGTAGAAATTAGATTTATGTGTAAAAGAAACATTCGCGTTTTAATATTTTCATTTGCTATATACGTATGTTTTATATATATTTACGCATCTAATTCATTTCGCGTAGTTGCAATTTACACCCGAGGAATTTTAGCTGATAAAAGAGTTGCTTTTACTTCTCATATTGTATATTTTTACTTTTTAAACACATTTCCGTAACACCTTTAAACTAAAAGGAAGAATATTTATAAATAGTGATTTAATCTTCTAGGTTAAAGATTTCGTTGATATATTTTTAAATAATTATTTTCCTCTTAAATTTATTTTACTAAATAATTATTTTCTTTGTTAAAACAAATAATTTAAATGTTTATTAAGATTGAAAATTTCTTTGAATCACACAATACCTTTGTTGAGTCTTCTGCTAAAATTTAAAAAAATAAAATAAAATTTCATGCAAATTATTTTTAAATTAAATTTTGTTGCTGCAATTTTAACCATATTTAATAAATTTAGCAGAACATAAATAGTGTATTTAATTATTTTTCTTTCTTCCTGTATTTTTTATTTAAAAATTTCCAAGCGATAATATTTTTGTGAAATATTATATTTAAAATAACAAATTATTTTTAGCACACGCAATCAAATTTTAAATTTCTTAGAATTTTAAATTATATTTTCTACAAACATACTTCATATTAAATGTATGACAAGCAAAGAATATTCAAAAGAATAAACAAAAAATATATATTTAATGTCAAATATATTGCATTACGTATTTTATAATTAGATAAAAAATTCTAAAAAATGGAGAGAAGTTTTTATAATTTTATTTTCTAAAGAAAATTTATCTTTGCAGTAAGGGCAGTAGAAAATTGATTTATATTTTTAAAAAGAAAAAGAATCATACGAGTCAAAAATAGTTCGAATTTCTCATACCAGATGGCGCGCTAATGCAATGTATAAGGAAAATATTATAAAGATCTTTTGCCATTATTGTTTAATAAAACCTGAAGAAATGTAATCAAGATATGTGTACAGAATATATGTTAAAATATTAATCTAGTGACATATTAAATTAATATTTTCAGTAAAACTGAATAATTAGTATATCTCTTCTTCTTCTTTCTTATCTCCACTCAATCATATTAGGGTATCAAGTTGTGACCCTTGATGGTGTCTGTTTGACAACCATCATGACTGGGTGAAGTAGAATGTGTCTGCCTTTATCATTAAGACTGGGAGCACTACTCAGTGGCAGACCGACTTAGCTCCAAAAGAAATGGACGCCTCTGACATGAAGAACAGACACCATGTACAGCCGCTCCTAACATGGAGTACAGACTCATCCTGTATCCCTGGATTAGGAGTCCTTACAGGGTACTATCAGCCGGGCCAGCTGAACCCATGTTTTTTAGCGAGCTTGTTACTGCGCCACGTATATCTGCGTCATATGTTTCTTTTTTTAAATAGAGCGATCCATAAATAAATCTTTAATTAAAAAGGCATGTATTGGATCAAAATAGTATTTATTTTATCAATATTTCAGTTGGCTTAACGCCAACTTTTATCAAGGTATTATAACATATTATTGATAATATTATAACATATATTTGTAAAATAAATGATATTTTGATCCAATATATGCCTTTATAATTAAATAATAATATGTTTTATATTCGGACTTTGTTTTAAATCCAAATAATGTTAATCTATATATTCTATATACAGTTACGAGCGTCATTCTTCATCAGTCATCTCTGTCACCGTTTGCTTTTTTTTTTTTTGGAATGGCGCCCTCCTATTGGTCGGCTACGATCACGCCACCTTTGCCCCCCACTCGCTTTTTCGTTTTTGTAACCATTGTGTTGGAGCGGGTCGCTCCTTAAATAAATGCATATATTAGTTAATAACCAAATGGAATCCTCTCTTTCTTTTTCCCAGTAAGAGACGCCTACGGAAGCCAACAGTACATAGACAGATAAAGCACATAGGCTATAGTTATTAACTAACATATGCATTTATATAAGGCGCCAATTTATAATTGTAACAAATAGTATTTGAAATAAAACATTCAATCGGGTAAAACACGGGCGTTGCCCGGGTCATTCGGCTAGTATATATATATATACACGTGTCAAGATCACAAATTCTCTCTATGTAACATATATCATAGATTATTCATATTTTCTACGATAGAACAATAGAGAATTTTAAATAAACGCATTAAATATGATACGATATCCTCACTGTGACAAGATTGGAATGGAGAATTCAGTGAATATTTTATAATAAACTGAATATGTAACCAGATTGATATAAATATAACTCACTGATAACTTACATATCTCTCTCTTATCAGTAGGACCAGATTAATATATTTTAAATTCAGTGAATATTTTACAATGAACTCTGAATGTATGATCAGATTGATATTATCACGTGGAAAATTAGGGAAGACAAGCTTCAGAAAGATACAGCAATTTATTTAAGGCAAGAACAAACTATGAATGATAAACAAAAGATAAGTAATGAGGGAAGTTTACAGAGTAGCAAAATATAAACACAAAAAAATGATACTCTGTTAATAAAATAATAAATAATTTGTTACAATATAAATATAACTCACTGAAAATTTACAGTACATTTCTCTCTTAGCAGTAGGACCAGATTAATATATTTTGAATTTCAGTGAGTATTTTACAATGAATTTAATGTGTGACCAGATTGATAAATAAAATTCACAGAAAATTTACATTTTAACATATCAGTAGGAGATAAGAATAATGCATATTAAATTCAGTGAATAATTAACTATTCCCAATGTATCCTGATTATTATTACTAATAAAATTTCGGTTATTATATAAAAATAACCACAGAAATACAAGGTTGTCCCAAAAGTTCGTAAACACTTGGAAAAAATTGAAATACCAATATTATTCGCCATAATATTGTAGCGTAAAAATCAAGTCTTAGAATATCTTAAGATGTAAAAGTATTTATTGATGACGTCAGTACGACAATTATCAACCCAACTATCTACAGCTAGAGAATATCAAGCAAGCAAACTAGGCAACTAAATGATGTTTTTACAAATATTAATTAATAAATCTGTTTCAAATATTTTCATTGATAATTAAATTAAATAATAAAATATAAAATATTTCTTCGCCCCAATATTATTCGCCGTTATATATAATGTCTTTATATTATGTATAAAATAATTGTATTATGTATTATTATGTATTCGCCATAATAATATTATTCGCCGTTATGTTTAATGTCTTTGTATTATGTATAAAATAATTGTATTATGTATTATTATGTATTCGCCGTAATAATATTATTCGCCAAGTAATAAGAAAAACAACGTTTATACAACTTTATACATAATACAAAGACCGTGCGGCCACGCGTCGCGCGAGCTCCGCGTTTTTCGCCTTTGGCGAGGGTATGGATCCCGGCGGTACGCCGAATATGATACGGGCGGAAAGCCCATCGAAAGCTGAAAAGAAGCCTGTAAGGCTCGGCTTTCAAGCTCAACTATGTGCTGATTTATCAGCGAAAGAAAACATACAGAAGAACATTTCAATTTCTTCAGACGAATTTCAAAAATATGTAAATCCGCCCGCCGGCGGACAACATGCAAATCCGGCCGCGCCGACCAACTTTGATACTGCTTCGTTTTCCGAGGCCGCTGCCCAAGCCAATAGAAGCTGGGCAGATTTAGCAGAGGACAACAATCCTGAACACGAGGACAACTACACCACTGTCCAAAGAAAGAAAAGACGCCGTGGCTCGGCGGAATCACCTGCGGCGGCTGCACCTTCCTCTAACATCAGAGGCGCAGGAGCCATTCGTCGGCCACGATCATCCACGGGATGGGCACCGCGGGCGGAGGAAATTCGGACCACCCGAGCGCACATCGCGGAGGCCAGGGCGCGGCAAGCGTCTTCCACCGAGGACCACTGCGTTTACGTAGAGCGCAGCCCTGAACTGGAGCCCTTTCACTACATGAGGGCCATTGAAAGGATGTTTGGGAGCACCAGGGAGGTCTTCCAGGTGACCAAAATGAACGGCCACTTCCTGGTGGGACTGGCAAACAGAGGCATGGCCGAGCGCCTCGTCAACGAGGGCCTCGAGGTGGAGGGAACTCTCCACAGGGCCTTCCCATTCCGCAAGAGGGCGGAGAGAATTACGGTGGGCAACCTCCCCTTCTTCGTGGGGGATGCAACCGTCATCAGCGCCCTTTCAGCTTTCGGGCGTGTAACATCTATCGCCCCCAAGCTGATGAAGGCTGGCCCGTACATCTATAACGACGGCCGCCGTGAAGCGTTTATCATCCTCCGCGAAGGAATGACCATCGAGGGACTGCCCACCCGTCTCAACATCACCATCAAAGGCGAGGCCTGGCCCGCATACCTATCCTCCGGGATTAGGTGCTCCAGGTGCCGAGGCCAAGGACATCGCCGGGCCAACTGCCCCCTGCTTGCAGGGCGAACCAACGCTCCTGGACCGGCCACACCTACCTCTCCCACCAGCGTCCCACCAGTGACCGCGCCTGGACTGCCTCAGCAGCCATCTGCCCACCCTCCACCTCCGGCGTCCTCCAGTCCAGCCATGGAGATCCCCAGCGCTTCTCCTGCGGCCCGGGCTGTGACCCCATCTGCAGCACCTCGGCCATCTACACCAGTGGCCCCAGCCGTACCTGTGGAGATGGCGCCTCCTGCACCTCCACCTGTGACCCCTGCTCCGTCCTTGCGGGCTCCTGGGGGTTCCGTGAGCCCCCAATCAACGAAGTCGGGACCCCCCGCTCAGGACATTGAAATGACCGCCATCGAGGAGTCCTCCGCTTCCTCCACATCATCGAGCAGGACATCCATGAGAGATGACCTCGTGGCGTTCATCCAGAGAAGCCCCACCGTGTCCTTTACTGGGACGGACGCTCTTGGTCTCGGGCGGGAGGAGGTCTTGGACCTCCTCTCTTCGAGGACCAAGGCCCAAAGAAAACGCGGGCTACTGACACCTCCGCAGACCGATGCTCTTGCCGGTCTGATTGAACAAATCCTTGGCCTGAAGCCCGCAGGCAATACCAATGTATATAAGATCTTACACCAGGTCAAATCCGAATTGAAAAAAGGACCGGCGGCAGTGCCTCCAACACCCCCACTGCCTGCGCCTCGGCCTGCCGGGCCAACACCACCCGTTCCCCACGGAGTAGAGACTAAACCGGCCATGGCGACACCTCCGCCTCCACTGCCTACCCCGATGGAGGAGGAACATGTAGACCACGAGGACTTGATGGAGGACCTATTTGAGGAGTTGAACTCAGACACGGAATTAAAACCTTTACTCGACTCAGGGTACAGCACGTACGACCTCGTCTGTGCAATCCTACACAGAAACGAGAGGGCGCTTCTCATTGCGCAACTCTCGCCTAGCCAGAAGATCATCTTTGCTGGCTTCATTGACATCCTCATCTGGCGCGCCCAGCACTGCGATAACCATATTCGCCAAAGATTGGCCAACTTCAGGAAGGCCCTAAACTCCTGACGGGACCCAGGCGTCCCCTCGGTGTGAGCTCCACCCACTAATGTAAATAGTCACTTTCCTCTTTACTCTTCGGAGTGAAATATTGACCAATAGTCAATAAAGTGGTTTTAATTGTCAAAAACAACGTTTTAAGAAAAAAACACGAACTTTTGGGTCGACTTTATATCATAAATTAATACAAATAATAAATAATATACTAATAACTACTACAAGTAAAATACTTGTACAAATAATTCTCAAATTCAGTTTGACATTTTTATGTAACTTCATCCGTAAGGCCAGATTAATAGAAAAAAATTCAGTAACATGTATACCTCACATGTACAACAACAATAAAAAGCTTTATTAAGACCTTTTAGTCTTATACAGATCTCCAAGCAGAAATATAGGATACATGCAGGAAAAAAAGCAATAGTACCTTAATGGTATTATGATATTTATATACAGGAAAAATTATATTAAGACAATCAAGCTAATAGATTAGTCTGGGTAAATTGGAGGAAACTTTAGAATACGAGGTGTGTTCAAAAAGTATCGCGACTTTTGTGTTTTTCAAAATTATTTATTTATTCATGAATACCTATTTTGTCCCCTTCAAAGTAATCCCCATGAGATATTATACACTTGTGCCAACGGTTTTTACAATCTTAGAAGCACTTCAAAAAATCATTTTTTTAAAAATCTTTTTCAGCTCCTCCTTCGATGCCGTCTTTATCTCGTCAAGCGTAGCGTAACGTCGTCCTTTCATGGGCCTCTTCAGTTTAGGGAACAAGAAAAAGTCACAGGGGGCCAGATCTGGGGAATACGGTGGCTGCGGCATCATTAGTGTGTTGTTTTTGGCCAAAAAGTCGCGCACAAGCAACGATGTGTGAGCAGGGGCGTTATCGTGGTACAAAAGCCAATTTTTGTTCTTCCACAAATCCGGGCGTTTCTGGCGGATTGCTTCGCGCAAATTGCGCATAACTTGCAGGTAATATTCCTTATTGACCGTTCTACCCTGTGGCAAGAACTCATGATGCACCACGCCCCTGCAATCGAAGCAAACTGTCAGCAAAACTTTCACATTCGACTGAACTTGGCGCGCTTTTTCGGTCTTGGTTCGTGCGGCAGCTTCCATTGAGATGATTGAGCTTTGGTTTCCACGTCATATCCATAAACCCACGCTTCGTCACCAGTTATGACCCTCTGGAGCAAATTTGGGTCGTCGCGGACAGAGTCCAACATCTCATTAGCAATGTTCATGCGATGCTGTTTTTGGTCGCAATTGAGCAATTTTTGTACGAATTTCGCGGCGACCCGTCTCATGGCCGAATCATTGATAAAAATCGAATGGCACGAGCCAATCGATATGTTTAGGTCCTCAGCAACTTCTCTAATGGTGATTCGACGATTGGCCAATATCATTTTCTCCACTTCATTAATTTTTTCGTCTGTTGTTGAAGTGTTCGGGCGTCCGGCACGCTCTTCGTCGTTCACATCTTCTCGGCCTTCTGAGAACATTTTGTATCACCGATAAACGTTGCTTCGGTCCAAGGTAACTTCTCCGTATGCCACAGTCAACATTCGGAATGCATCCGCGCACTTAATTTCGTTTTTCACACAAAATTTTATACAGGTTCTTTGATCCATTTTTTTTTTAATAGGTAAAAATCGAAGACGATCCAAAACACCTGCCAGCAAAGCAGCTGTCAACAATTAAGTGAACATTCAAAATGGCCGAGCTTGTCGGCATAAATGAGAGACATGAGTATCAACATAAAGCCACAAAAAGATCGAAATTCGAATATACGTAACCCGCGAAAATTCAAAAGTCGCGATACTTTTTGAACACACCTCGTATAACTCATTGTAAATAGCTCAACTTGATCAACTTTCTCTCTCCACGATACTAATTATTACAGATAACTTCATTAAATCAACTTCCATCATTGCTTAACATATTGTAAATAACTACCTTGCGATTTCTTCTATCTGCTTATGTTGTTGCTTATTTGTTTAATGTATATGTTTATTTAATGCTCTTTTTCTTAATTGTTTATTTTATTTTTGATAATTCTGTTACCTACTCTACTACAATATGAATTATTGTAAATAGTTTCACGCGCAATTATCCAGATCGGATATAGCGTGTCTTGTTTGCAACTGGTAATAAATAGAGAGCTTTATTTAGACCTCTTATGCAGATTCTCCAAGCAGAAATGTAAGATACATTCAGGAAAAAAGCAATAGTACCTTAATGGTAATATGATATTTATTCACAGGAAAAATTATATAAAGACAATCAAGCTAATAGATTAGTCTGGGTAAATTGGAGGAAAAGAAATTTATTATACATGGATTTACCACGGATTTACCGCAAATACCCCACATATACATATTATTAAAAAAGTAAATTCAAATATAAAAATATCTCAATTGTCTTAATTACAATATATAAATTTCATTATCTCAATATTGATTGTGATTAGCTTTTGCTTTTTTATCTTCATTTGCGGTAAATCTGCAGTAAATCCATGTGTAATAAATTTCTTTTCCTCCAATTTGCCCAGATTAATCTATTAGCTTGATTGTCTTTATTTAATTTTTCCTTTATATAAATATCATATTACCATTAAGGTACTATTACTGTTTTTCCTGTATGTATCCTACATTTCTGCTTGGAGAATCTGTATAAGAGGTCTAAATAAAGATTTTTATTTATTACTGTTGCAAATAAGACACGCTATATCCGATCTGGATAATTGCGCGTGAAACTATTTACAATAATTGTAGTAGAGTAGGTAACAGAATTATCAAAAATAAAAATAAACAATTAAGAAAAAGAACATTGAATAAACATATACATTAAACAAATAAGCAACAACATAAGCAGATAGAAGAAACCACAAGGTAGTTATTTACAATATGTTAAGCAATGATGGAAGTTGATTTAATGAAGTTATCTGTAATAATTAGTATCGTGGAGAGAGAAAGTTGATCAAGTTGTTATATTCACAATGAGTTATATTCTAAAGTAACTTATTATTGACTTATTATTGATGTAAATCAAATCGCAAGTAAAGCGATTGCTCGAAGCATATTATATATTTATGATTATATGTAATTCTACTGTCTTCAAAGCTTATGTCCATAGTTCATCTAAAATACCCATTCAAAGAGTATAGAATCAGTATCATTCTAAAAGGAAGTTCCAAAAATGCAATATAACAGCAGTATGGTAGATTAAACTGACGAAACCGCTGGGAGGGTTCACTACTGATGAGCCAGGCCCTCCCATTAATTTTTCCATTGCAGTAAGAAGCGTTTCGGGATGTTGGCCCTCATCAGCGTGGAGCAAGCTGTACCTCAACGACTAAAAAACTGGTCATTCAGGCATCCTGAAAAATCATGAAACGGGTAGTTAAGGCCAGAATTGCGTGAGACCGCGACACAATGTGAAAAAAATAGTACAAATGTGACATTGTATTGTTTCTTTAGTGTTATTGAAGAATATATATATATTTTTTTTAAAGAATCATACGCGTCTATAATAGTTTCGAATTTTGATAACAGATGGCGCGCTAAAGCATCATAATAAAGCTTTTTGTTGTTGTATATAAAAACTTCTAGTTGAAACAAAGATGGATGTTTGAATGTGTTATTGTAGCGGGAGTTCCACTAACTGTAATTAGTGATCCTAGAACAGGATTAGGAGACTGATGATAAGTAAATCCTAATGAAGGAATACATGGGATTTATCCAGGATTCCCCTAGGATTAGATCCTTGTTAGAACTCCTAGATTCTACATGGAATAACTTATTCTCAGTGTGGCAGTTCTTTCTAACTTTAACAACCTCCTATACATCAAAATAATTAGCTTCCTTTTATATTATAAATATAATTAGTTTATATTATCATATTACTTTGGTATTTTAAATTTAAGAAGGCTTGGTTGATCGGTAACAAAACATCTTAGCAATTTTTTTAGTTATGAAAAAAGGCATCTCCTTATCGTGCAGCTTGAAAGTTGCTGATGGCTTGCGCCATCTATCGGAATAAATATCAACTATTCTCGTTGATTTTTAAATTATTCCAGAATTGGCCAAATACCCATTCTTGATTAATCAAGAAAATCTAACCACGGACGCTGTTGTGTATATATTAATTAATTGTTCCATAGAGTGTGTATAAGCTCACAGGTAAATAGGCGCTAACCGAAACAGAAAAAAAAGTTCCTTTGTTTAATATTAGTTTCCCTTTTATATTTTGTTCTCTCTCTTGTAAATCAATAAATATAATGTTTAATTAATAATTATTGGAATCAGTTTCATTAATAATTCTAAGCAAAGTCCACGGACGCGTTTCAGGCTGTTGGCTCTCATCAGCGTGGTGCAAGCTGTACCTCAACGACTATAAAACTGGTCATTCAGGCATCCTGAAAAATCATGAAACGGGTAGTTAAGGCCAGAATTGCGTGAGACCGCGACACAATGTGAAAAAATAGTACAAATGTGACATTGTATTGTTTCTTTAGTGTTATTGGAGAATACCCTTTATTATTTTTTAAAAACACAGCCACACATCTCAAACAATGAATTATTTTATAAAATAAATGAAGCTTCCAGGGTTAAGTTTCTTTTGCAACTTTTTTTATTTTTCAAGCTTTCGGACTTGTCAGTCCTTCAATAGGATTATTACGTTAAAAATTTAATATAAAATATAAAATATTCATATACACATTATGTTAGCATTTTTATAAGTTGTTTTTTCATAGATTAATATATTTATATTTTGACCAGATGACCGGACGACTTTACATGTGTATATTTGGTTTTAAATGATGTAAATTAGTTAGTTATGAAAGGAAATTAAAAATATTAATTTTCTTAGAGGTGTTGGTGTTTACTCTGCTCGATTGTAGACTAGGAAATAATTAGTTCCTAACACATTATTATATACATAATTTAAATACTTATTATCTATTTAGAGAAAAATATATTACATTATTTCTGTTTGAAAAACAAAATATTTTTGAAAATATACGTGCGTGGTGGATGATACATGCTGGTTGAATGATATCTCGAGATTTCAAATTAAATTTAATAAATTCGTGAACTATTGTGGTATATAACAACAACAACAACAAAAGCCTTTATTTAGGGCATTCCGCCCCATATAGGATTCGCCGTATTTACACATCAACAAGGGGAGAGGGAAGAGGAAACATTTACAACAAAATAAAGTTTGTCTCACATTCAGTTACCTATTTACAGATAGTTCATCCTCCAGTATCCTTTGCCCTCCATTCTTTCTTATGCACCCAGCTTCTGTGCAGAAAACTTAAAGTATTTAACAATCAGTAATTCATCATCCAGAGCTGAAGAGAGAAGTTGACATATGCGATGGTATCTAAATTGACCAAAGTTAGGGCTTGGGAAAATTTCAGTACGTTTTTCTGTTAAGAGAGGGCATTGGAAGAAATAACTATTGTCTTATATATAAGAGTGCCTATATCTATGGGATAGTATTTGTCCATATTGTTTCGTATGTTTCTGATAGTTCAATGCATCTGTTTATGTTTTTTTGCTGTTTGGTTATCATAGATTCTATTAAAAGTCTTTGGTATGTAATGATTTATTTAACTTCTGACGTTTCAGTGATATGCTCTCAATCTCTTCAGGGGAAATTGGATTTAAATATATTGTTGGGAGTTGATATGTGATTCTATTTTTTTCTGAATCAACTTCCAACCAGAACAAATTATCTTCAAAACATCTATTTTCATTATTTATAGAATTTTTAGGTTTCTATATAGGGGGGGAAGGTATTTATGGATTTGTTTTTTAAACAGAAAAGAAAGGTTTTACAAGCTTTCAAATATTGCTTGTTCTAAACTAAAGAATATCAATAGCAAATTCTCACTGCTTTTCACATGTGTTGATATATGGTGTACTTACAGTAAAAGCAGTCGCCTTCTACCCACCATGATTATCATGGCCTATACCACGTGTACTAGGGATAAGCAAAAAAAAAAAAGCAAATTCTAGGTAAAGGTCTTAAGATCCTAGCTAATTTGATTATTGACCAACTTGGCGACTTCCCGCTGTGGTTGCTCCATTTTGATCCTCCCAATCGTTCTTCCTCGTGATATGTCATCCAGATGGTATCTTGTAGCTATTGATTACTTTATCCTAGGTAAGGTATCAAGTAGGAATATCCAATATACTCCAATGTCAGCACGGTAAACTTTCTTTTCGACATGTGTTCAACCCTATCATTACCTGTTTTATGTAATTTGTATATAAATTAAATAATGCAACAAGAGTTTTTAGAGATGAGTTTCTTTTATCTTTATTAACATAATCTCAAGCTTTCGGGGTATCTCTGCTCTTCTACAGGACTACATAAAAAAGGTATAAACGCCTTTAAGATGCTTATATATTTTTTAAAAAGACAACGTTCGAATTTACATATAAACTTCAATAAGAGGCCACTTCTAGTAGAGACTAAAAGGACAAAAGTTCTTAGAAGACTTCTTTTGCTAGTTTTTCTTGTGTATTTGCCTCCATAACTTGTAAGGAAAAGTAAAAAACAAAATTATACCACTTAAGAGATTCATTACATCAAGGGTAAAGCCTTCTAATTGTCTTTCATACATTTATTTAATCCCCAGATTTTATATAGTGTCCGATGTTTAGAAGAAAAATCAAATTTTAAAATACACTTATAGACAAAACTTAAGAAGGTTTCATATTTTAATGCACCGATCGTCTGTTTTGTTTTGTAGGGAGACAGAGACAATTTTGTTTGCACTTGGTTATCTCGTATGTCTTCAATAAAGGTCACTGTAATATCTTTCAGAGTTATTGTCTCAATCCCAATATACATGGTAAAATGTACAACTTCCTTAAGTTTATCTATGAGTGTACATACACTTGGTTATCTCGTATGTCTTCAATAAAGGTCACTGTAATATCTTTCAGAGTTATTGTCTGAATCTCGATATACATGTTAAAAGGTACAACTTCCTTAAGTTTTATCTATGAGTGTATACACACTTGGTTATCTCGTGTGTCTTCAATAAAAGTCACTGTAATATATTTCAGAGTTATTGTCAGTATCCCGATATACATGCTGAAAGGTACAACTTTCTTAAGTTTTATCTATGAATGTATCTTTTTGTGTTTTGTTTTTCAAGGATTATTTTAATATATCGCATTCAAAAGAGACAAGGGTCGCCTCTCCGGTCAAAATAGACGTCAAAATTGACCGTCGCCGCAAACTAGCGTCCTCTGGTCGGTGACAAAGCCACAACACCAGCTTTGGCAAACTGAATGGCGTCTGGTTTTAGACGTCTATTTTGACGGGAGAGGCGACCCTTATCTCTTTAGATCAATATCCTCCCGGCAAAATTTCCAATCTATATCGTGTTCAGTCATTTTTTAAAAATATTTCTTCAGTTTTTAATATAAAATATTTCCTTTTGAGAGATCTCATCTATTTCACCATTTACAATTTCATTTCCAACGGCTCAATTTCTAATCGACCACCACAAGCCAGCTGATTGCAAATGTGGGTGTTCGAGATTAAATAGTTCTCAACCAATCAGAGGCGTCCGAATCTTTTAGTAAACATTTCGTCTGCGATTAATTTTGAGAAATGCTTTTATTTAGTGTGTGGTAACGCTGCCGCCATCTTGTAATGAATTGGCAAACGGCTTGTTCCATTTTGATATATATTGTAACACAGTATTTATTAATTTTAATATTTTTATTAACAGAGTGGTCATTTTTATGTTTATATTTTGCTACTCTGTAAATTTCCCTCGTGGCTTATCTTTTGTTTGCCATTCATAGTTTGTTCTTGCCTGAAATAAATTGCTGTCTTATCCAGAAGTTGGTTTTCCCTAATTTTCCACGTGGCAATATATTTGAATATATATTATCATTTCTCTATTATGTATTCAGTAAAACTCTTTCTTCCTCATATATATAATATTTTAATAGAGAGTTTTTTCATACATATTATAATCTTTTCGAAAATAGAGCAATCCATAAATAGATCTTTAATTAAAAAGGCATATAGTAGATTAAAATATAATTTATTTTACCAATATTTCAGTTGGCTGAACGCCAACTTTTTTCAAGTTACAACATATATAACATATACATAAATATGTTGTAATACCTTGAAAAAGGTTGGCATTCAGCCAAATGAAATATTGGTAAATGAATTATATTT
>CP092879.1:59952494-59967196 GCA_030710605.1 Cordylochernes scorpioides
CTATGTGCTTTATCTGTCTATGTACTGTTGGCTTCCGTAGGCGTCTCTTACTGGGAAAAAGAAAGAGAGGATTCCATTTGGTTATTAACTAATATATGCATTTATTTAAGGAGCGACCCGCTCCAACACAATGGTTACAAAAACGAAAAAGCGAGTGGGGGGGGGGGGGGGGGGGGGGTGGCAAAGGTGGCGTGATCGTAGTCGACCAATAGGAGGCCGCCATTCCAAAAAAAAAAAAAGCAAAGGGTGACAGAGATGACTGATGAAGAACGACGCTCGTAACTGTATATAGAATATATAGATTAACATTATTTGGATTTAAAACAAAGTCCGAATATAAAACATATTATTATTTAATTAAAAAGGCATATATTGGATCAAAATATCATTTATTTTACCAATATATGTTATAATATTATCAATCATATGTTATAATACCTTGATAAAAGTTGGCGTTCAGCCAACTGAAATATTGATAAAATAAATACTATTTTGATCCAATATATGCCTTTTTAATTAAAGATTTATTTATGGATTGCTCTATTTAAAAAAGAAACATTATATGACGCTGATATACGTGGCGCAGTAAACAAGCTCGCTAAAAAACCTGGGCTCAGCTGGCCCGGCTGATAGTACCCTGTAAGGGCTCCTAATCCAGGGATACAGGATGAATCTGTACATCATGTTAGGAGCGGCTGTACATGGTGTCTGTTCTTCATGTCAGAGGCGTCCATTTCTTTTGGAGCAAAGTCTGTCTGCCACTGAGTAGTGCTCCCAGTCTTAATGACAAAGGCAGATACATTCTACTTCACACAGTCATGATGGTTGTCAAACAGACACCATCAAGGGTCACAACTTGATATCCTAATATGATTGAGTGGAGATAAGAAAGAAGAAGAAGATATATACTAATTATTCAGTTTTATTGAAAAAATTAATTTAATATGTCACTAGATTAATATTTTAACATATATTCTGTACACATATCTTGATCACATTTCTTCAGGTTTTATTAAACAATAATGTCAAAAGATCTTTATAATATTTTCTTTATACATTGCATTATCGCGCCATCTGGTATGAGAAATTTGAACTATTTTTGACTCGTATGATTCTTTTTCTTTTTCTTTTTTTAAATATAAATCAATTTTCTACTGCCCTTACGGCAAAAATAAATTTTCTTTAGAAAATAAAATTATAAAAACTTCTCTCCATTTTTTAGAATTTTTTATCTAATTATAAAATACGTAATGCAATATATTTGACATTAAATACATTTTTTGTTTCTTCTTTTGAATATTCTTTGCTTGTCATACATTTAATATAAAGTATGTTTGTAGAAAATATAATTTAAAATTCTAAGAAATTTAAAATTTGATTGCGTGTGCTAAAAATAATTTGTTATTTTAAATATAATATTTTTCAAAAATATTATCGCTTGTGGAAAATTTTTAAATAAAAAATACAGGAAGAAAGAAAAATAATTAAATACACTATTTATGTTCTGCTAAATTTATTAAATATGGTTAAAATTGCAGCAACAAAATTTAATTTAAAAATAATTTGCATGAAATTTTATTTTATTTTTTTAAATTTTAGCAGAAGACTCAACAAAGGTATTGTGTGATTCAAATAATTTTTCAATCTTAATAAACATTTAAATTATTTGTTTTAACAAAGAAAATAATTATTTAGTAAAATAAATTTAGGGGGAAAATATTTTTTTATTTTAAAAATATATGTCAATTAAATCTTTATCCTAGAAGATTAAATCACTATTTATAAATATTCTTTCCTTATAGATTAAAGGTGTTACGGAAATGTGTTTAAAAAGTAAAAATATACAATATCAGAAGTAATTGCAACTCTTTTATCAGTTCAAATTCCTCGGGTGTAAATTGCAACTACGAGAAATGAATTTGCTGCGTAAAAATATATATATATATAAAAACATATATATATGGTAATTGAAACCAACAACCCCATATTGGTGTATAATATAACAAGATTGTCGTTATGTTGAAGGTCTTCCTAGGTGCAGAGAGGTACTGGAAAACTACACACACCCTGACTGCCCCTCTCGGTTACTACAGGTTTGACTCTCTCGGTTACCACATATATATAATGCAAACATTGAGACGCGAATGTTTTTTCACACATAAAACCGGTTCTTTAGAGCTCTAATACTATATTGGATCATTCTGCTTATATATGATACACTGAAAGGTGGAATCTTAGAAATGGTATTTAAGAAAACTATGGACTTATGCACGTTATTGCTTTATATATATATATATTTAAATATGTTGTGTTCCTTTAATATATTTAGGAAGTTTTATAATAAAAAATCATTCTCTATATAAGCAAAGAGATATCAATTTATATATAAACAATTGAATGCAATTTTAATAATAATTCAAATTAATTATACATAATAATCATACATATTTAGATTAGGCTTTAGTTTAGAGAGAAAAACAACATTATCAAATATATTTAATAAATGAAAATACCTACGAATAAAATTTATTTCACTGACTTTTTCATATCATTTTATAAAACATTATTTACTTTCGATTCTGATAGACTATAATTAAAAATATATATAGATTTAGTTTATATAAATTTTTGAAATATTTATATAATTATTAATTTTTGACCAGAATTGGTTGTTGTTATTAGATTTGCCTTGAAGCCTTTTTTATAGAACTGTTTGTTTTGTTTATTATATTTCTTTAAATTTAAACATATATAAAATAAGATATGTGTTAAATATATCTCCCTTTGTTTTATAAGTTAATAAATATAATCATTTGTGCATTTAATTTATCGTTTTATTTAATAATAATCCACGCCATATATAGATTCGACAACAGATTATTTTATATTATAAAAAAGCTACAAAATAACATATTTCATAATACTTTTAGAGAGGAATCAATAAAATAAAATATTAGAAAAAGGCTTAACAGAACAGAAATTTCAGCATCACAAACTCAATTGATTTTTTTCTCTTCTCATATATACGTTGAATGGCGCTGAGCAAATTTAAATATTTGACCAAACATGCTAACGTCAACGTCTTCAAAATTGATCTTTTCCAACTCTTTTCTTCAATTTCTTTTTCAAAGAGAATATCTCTGAATTTCTCTTTTCATAGACTAATGAAAGATTCTTTGAGTCTACGAAATTGTTCTTTTATATATATATTTCTCTATATAGGTTTAGTTAATTCATTTTTTCTTTTATTTGTAAATATATATGTTATATATATAAAAAAGAGATTTCTGTTGTATTTTGAATATCTTGAGGATTATGCTATGGTAATGTAGTCGTGGTTGAAATCTTGAAAATATAATAATAAAATTAATGAAGATTAGAAATAGCTTTAATTGAGCTAGAGGAATATATAAAAACATAATTTGATAAAAGTAATGCCTGGCTTAAAGCGTAAGAATAAAATAATGGAAAACTTATTTACATAATGTACAAAAGGTTTGAGCCGGCCATCGGGAAACAACAACAATGAGTTTTTATAGGGAAAGCGTCACTTCTGGCGGTCGATTTAGCAGAATATTTGAATCTATGAAATATAATTTTAAATAAAATAATATTTTAATATAACATATATATGAAAAACAATAGAAAAATAAAAGAGTCAGGTGTTGATATTAAAAATAATGAAAGCATATCCTGACCAGGAGCACATGTGCTTTTTAGATGGCAGAACGCCATCTGGTGGAACAGAAATCAACTAAACATTGATTTAACCTGTTTTCTGATATTTGGCCAACCCAATTTTTTGATAAATCAAGAAAAGACGAGCGCCAACAGCGCGAAACGTGTTCGTGGATGGCTTTTCTTGATTTATCAAGAAATTGGAATGGCCAAATATCAGGAAACAGGTTAAATCAATGTATAGACAAATGTAAAGGTATTTTTGTAGACTGCGTTTTATTGTAATTTAAATATCAGAGAATTCTTCCGAAATATAAAATTAGTGTTAAAATTTGCCAGAATTCTATAGAGAACGCTAACATGGTGATATTTGACATGAGAATTCTATAGAGAATGAAGAGGTATAGAGAATAAAAGTGGAAATAACAAAATATGGTAATCTATAAATAATTATATTTTTGCACCATTTATCCTTCAATTATTCCTCCATTCTATAACAGGGTTATAACATGACGTTATTGAGTTAATGATATGCGAGTGATTAGGGAAGAGTAATTGGATAAAAGCTTTTAGCAGTTAATTAAAACATTATATAATTATGAGTTGTTTTGTTGCGATGCCTAGGGGGCTCGTGCTATAGACATTCTTTTTAGAGATTGTATATGTTTTATTGTAAATATATAACAAACACAAATACTCATTTCCAAGCTCTTTTTATATACGCTTTCAAATCATTCAAACTTCTACGGAAATTTTTTTAATATTGACACGTGGAAAATTAGGGAAGACAAAAACTTCAGGAGGAAACAAAATTTATTTCAGGGAAGGACAAACTAAGAACGGTAAACAAAAGATAAGCCACGAGGGAAATTTACAGAGTCGCAAGATATAAAATAAAAATGACCACGCTGTTAAATAAAAAAATAATAAAATTAAGAAATACTATGTTACATAAATTAAATTAATACATACTATGTTTCATAGCTTCTTCCCTATGGGAGCTGTGACCCACAGCTAGCAATTATTGTAGATACTGACATGGATCTGACGTGATTCTGCCAAGGATTCCATCGAAGTCTTGGAACTTCGTCCCTAGTACCTTTGCGTCCTTTTTCTTGCGGCGTGAAGAGCGGCTTTGTCGTCGTATCGTCTATAGGGACATCGTCATCTTCGAGGGAAGTCTTGGCTTTAGCACGGCGGTGGAATCATGGAGTCAGTCTCTGAAAATGTAGTCACAGCACCCATGGCTTCAAGGTCTTCTCGGCGATCTTCAGTTTGTCTTCCCTAACTTACCCAGCATCTCCACCAAAATGACACGTGGAAAATTAGGGAAGACAAAAACTTCAGGAGGAAACAAAATTTATTTCAGGGAAGGACAAACTAAGAACGGTAAACAAAAGATAAGCCACGAGGGAAATTTACAGAGTCGCAAGATATAAAATAAAAATGACCACGCTGTTAAATAAAAAAATAATAAAATTAAGAAATACTATGTTACATAAATTAAATTAATACATACTATGTTTCAATATTAATACTTAAAATGTGGCAAAATCTCGGACAAGGACCATTAAGAACTTGTCGAAGGACCTTTAAGGACCTATTAAAGGACCTTTAATGACATCTTGAAGTACTTGTTGAAGGACCTTTAAGGACATATTAAAGGACCTTTACGGACATCTTGAAATACTTGTTGAAGGACCTTTAAGGACCTGTTGAAGGAGCCGTTGAAGGACTTTAAAGGACCTATTAAAGGACCTTTAAGGACATCTTGAAGTACCTGTCGAAGGATCTTTAAGGATCTATTATAAAGGACCTTCGAGGACATCTTGAAGTACCTGTTGAATGACCTTTTAAAGGACCTTTAAGGACATCTTAAAGTACCTGTTGAAGGGTATTTAAGGACCTATTATAAAGAACCTTTAAGGACATCTTAAAGTACCTGTTGAAGGGTATTTAAGGACCTATTATAAAGAACCTTTAAGGACATCTTAAAGTACCCGTCGAAGGGTATTTAAGGACCTATTATAAAGAACCTTTAAGGACATCTTAAAGTACCTGTTGAAGGACCTTTTTAAGGACCTATTATAAAGAACCTTTACGGACATCTTAAAGTACCCGTCGAAGGGTATTTAAGGACCTATTATAAAGAACCTTTAAGGACATCTTAAAGTACCTGTTGAAGGACCTTTTTAAGGACCTATTATAAAGAACCTTTACGGACATCTTAAAGTACCCGTCGAAGGGTATTTAAGGACCTATTATAAAGAACCTTTAAGGACATCTTAAAGTACCTGTCGAAGGATATTTAAGGACCTATTATAAAGAACCTTTAAAGACATCTTAAAGTACCTGTCGAAGGATATTTAAGGACCTATTATAAAGAACCTTTAAGGACATCGTGAAGTACCTGTCGAAGGATATTTAAGGACCTATTATAAAGAACCTTTAAGAACATCTTGAAGTACCTGTCGAAGGATATTTAAAGACCTTTTAAAGGACATTTAAGGACATCTTAAAGTACCTGTTGAAGGACCTTTAAGGACCTCTTAAAGAACCTTTATGGACATCTTGAAGTACCTGTCGAAGGATATTTAAGGACTTATTAAAGGACCTTTAAGGACATCTTAAAGTACCTGTCGAAGGATATTTAAGGACCTATTATAAAGGACCTTTAAGGACATCTTAAAGTACCTGTTGAAGGACCTTTAAGGACCTTTTAAAGAACCTTTACGGACATCTTGAAGTACCTATCGAAGGATATTTAAGGACCTTTTAAAGGACCTTTAAGGTCATCTTAAAGTACCTGTCGAATGATATTTAAGGACCTTTTAAAGGACCTTTAAGAACATCTTGAAGTACCTGTCGAAGGATATTTAAGGACCTATTATAAATAACCTAAAGGACATCTTAATGTACCTAAAGTACCTGTCGGAGGATATTTAAGGACCTTTTAAAGAACCTTTAAGGACATTTTAAAGTACCTGTCGAAGGATATTTAAGGACCTTTAAGGTCATCTTAAAGTACCTGCCGAAGGATATTTAAGGACCTTTTAAAGGACCTTTAAGGACATCTTAAAGTACCTGTCGAAGGATATTTAAGGACCTTTTATAAAGAACCTTTAAGGACATCTTGAAGTACCTGTCGAAGGATATTTAAGGACCTATTATAAAGAACCTTTAAGGACATATTAAAGTACCTGTCGAATGATATTTAAGGACCTTTTAAAGGACATTTAAGGACATCTTAAAGTACCTGTTGAAGGATATTTAAGGACATTTTAAAGGACCTTTAAGGACATCTTAAAGTACCTGTTGAAGGATATTTAAGGACCTTTTATAAAGAACCTTTAAGGACATCTTGAAGTACCTGTTGAAGGACCTATCATAAAGAACCTTTAGGACATCTTGAAATACCTGAGGATCTATAGAATTCCGGTGTTAGAAGGAAGAAGACAACTTACCTCCCCAAATTCCAAAAGAAGAATAAGCATCGATCTCTTCCATTATCTGTAATCAAACAGAGATTTTTTACAAACAAAGATTTGGTATTTATCATCAAAACACAACACAGTTAAAAATAGCTACTGAATAGCGAATTTATCATTATAATCATTGTTTGTGTCGTATATTTATATTTTAATAATAATATATTATATATATAATATATGAATATAATAATAATTTTAAATCCACAGATTATTATTCTATGATATATTGTATATATCATAATATAAATTTATCATCATCATTCTGTTGTTTACTTGTAATTATTAAGTTTGCATCTAATACGGTGTAATATAATAAAAACCATTTAAATAAATAAGACCTAAAATCTATTTCTACTTTTAAATCAACCTAAATATACCACAGCTTGTAACACTTATGAACAAAAATTAAGAAAGTAGAAATTTTCATCGATTGATGACTTTGAAATTATAAAACAATTTGTGATTGCAAAATATGTTTACATGTTTTACGCTGACGAGCGCCAAAAGCGCGAAACGCGTTCGTGGATGGCTTTTCTTGATTTATCAAGAAATTGGGTTGGCCAAATATCAGGGAACAGGCTAAATCAATGTTTAGTTGATTTCCGTTCCACCAGATGGCGCTCTGCCTTCTGTAAAGCACATGTGCTCCTGGTCAGGATATGCCTTTTTAAATAATGTTTTACTAAGTGTATTAATATTGGCAAATATAATAAATGAATAAATTGAGAGATAAACATACTGAGTGTTTTTTTTAAGAGAAAAATAGGGATGTAATATGTGACAATGACAATTAAAACCACTTTATTGACTATTGGTCAATATTTCACTCCGAAGAGTAAAGAGGAAAGTGACTATTTACATTAGTGGGTGGAGCTCACACCGAGGGGACGCCTGGGTCCCGTCAGGAGTTTAGGGCCTTCCTGAAGTTGGCCAATCTTTGGCGAATATGGTTATCGCAGTGCTGGGCGCGCCAGATGACGATGTCAATGAAGCCAGCTAAGATGATCTTCTGGCTAGGCGAGAGTTGTGCAATGAGAAGCGCCCTCTCGTTTCTGTGTAGGATTGCACAGACGTAATGTAATATGTGTGACGGGATGTAATATGTGTGAGTGTACTATTTTATGTCTATTTATTATAGTTAGATAGAAGTAAATACGTGTTTCTCATGGCTAAGTAAATCAACCAGAGGATGCTGCAAGATTATAAACCCAACATAGAAGGTATTGCACAATTACACTCATGGATAAACTTAAGGAAGTGGAAAATATTTGAAATCGCCGGACTATGTTTTTTTTTTTTAAGGATGGAGGTAATTTTGTTCACATTTGGCTAAATAAAGATCACTTTGTATCAAATATCTTTTAGAGTTATTTTCTGAATTCCGATATACACGGTAAAAGGTACAACTTCCTTGAGGTTTGTCCATGAGTGTATCTTTCAGAGTTATTGTACGAATCCCGATATACATGGTAAAAGGTACAACTACCTTAAGTTTTGTCCATGAGTATATTTCAGAGTTATTGTCTGAATCCAGATATACATGGTAAAAGGTACAACTACCTTAAGTTTTGTCCATGAGTATATTTCAGAGTTATTGTCTGAATCCAGATATACATGGTAAAAGGTACAACTACCTTAAGTTTTGTCCATGAGTATTATTCAGAGTTATTGTCTGAATCCAGATATACATGGCAAAAGGTACAACTACCTTAAGTTTTGTCCATGAGTATATTTCAGAGTTATTGTCTGAATCCAGATATACATGGTAAAAGGTACAACTACCTTAAGTTTTGTCCATGAGTATATTTCAGAGTTATTGTCTGAATCCAGATATACATGGTAAAAGGTACAACTACCTTAAGTTTTATCCATGAGTATATTTCAGAGTTATTGTATGAATCCCGATATACATGGTAAAAGGTACAACTTCCTTGAGGTTTATCCATGAGTGTATCTTTCAGAGTTATTGTCTGAATCCCGATATGCATGCTAAAAGGTACAACTTCTTTAAGTTTTGTCCATGAGTGTATCTTTCAGAGTTATTGCATGAATCCCGATATACATGTTAAAAGGTACAGCTTCCTTAAGTTTTGTCCATGAGTGTATCTTTCAGAGTTATTGCATAAATCCCGATATACATGTTAAAAGGTACAAATTCCTTAAGTGGATTCATAAAGCAGTCGTTGCACGTTTTATATAAAAAAAAACAAGCAATACAAAAACAATACCCAAATGATATTTAGCGTTTCTAAGCAAAAGAAAAAAAAGCACTAAACTCTATTTTAAAGAAAGATATTCATTTAAACTTAATTCTAAAAAATAGAATATAAAAATGTTTGTTTTTACGACTTTCAGCTGCTATCTTACAAACATAGCTTTTTTAAAAAGTCAACGATTCTTATGTAGTACAAAAACTGGTTTATTTTATATGCAGACTTTTTGTCCTTTCTGTTGTTCTATGTATGTTTTTAGAGACTTTGTGGATAATTTGGATTCAACTCTTGTTTTCTCAAAGACGAATATATATTTTTTTGTTAAAAAAATTTTCTGATAAAAGTTAATTCTAACACATGTTATATGCACTCATGGACAGAACTTAAGGAAGTTGTACCTTTGACCATGTATATCGGGTTTCAGACAATAACTCTGAAATATATTACAGTGACTTTTATTGAAGACACACGAGATAACCAAGTGTATATACACTAATGGACAAAACTTAAGGAAGTTGTACCTTTTACCATGTATATCGGGTTTCAGACAATAACTCTGAAAGATATTACAGTGACCTTTATTGAAGACACATGAGATAGCCAAGTGTATATATACTAATGGACAAAACTTAAGGAAGTTGTACCTTTTAGCATGTATATCGGGATTCAGACAATAACTCTGAAAGATATTACAGTGACCTTTATTGAAGACACGAGATAACCAAGTGTTTGAACAAAATTGCCTCTGTCTCCTTAAAAATATATAATAACAATATATCTCACGAATATATTCAAATATATGATTGTCCCAAAAGTTCTTAAACATATTATGATTTGATGCACTAGCGCGCCATCTGTTATCAAAATTCGAAACTATTTTAAAGGCGTATGAATCTTATTAAAATTAAACAATTTCTACTGCCCTTACTGCAATGGGCACTTTAATTTTTCCATTGCAGTGAGGGCAGTAGACATTGTTTAATTTTAAAAAGAATCTTACGCCTTTAAAATAGTTTCGAATATTATGATTTATATTTTGCAAGTGTTTATGAACTTTTAGGACAACCTTGGTAATATTGGTAACCTTGGTAAAATTATAACAGAGTTCTTATGAAAGAATGATTTAATCTCTGATGTTTTCTATATCAAGGGTGGCCAAAAAGCAGGTGGGGCAAGTTACAGAATTACCAAGGTTGTTCTAAAAGTTCGTAAACACTTGCAAAATATAAATCATAATATAGATGGAAAATTTGCCGGGAGGAAATTGATCCATAGAAGCATAGGGCGCCTCTCCCGTCAAAATAGACGCCGCCCAAGACTGACGAAGGCCATTAGCCCGAAACCATGGTCTCTAGGTGGACGCTTCTCAGTTTGCAAAAGCTGGTGTTGTGGCTTTGTCACCGACCCGAGGCCGCTAGTTACGGTGACGGTCAATAGATGGCGTCTGATTTTGATGTTTATTTTGACGGGAGAGGCGGTTTACGAACTTTTTTGGGACAATCCTATAGTTAATGGTAAGCTTCAGGATTCGAACTCACAATGAAATAAGTTCGATTGTGTATCCAAGCTAGAATACAGGTGAAACAATCTAAGATCTAACTGTATTTGACATAGCAAGGTGGATGCGGGTAGGTACTGTAATAAATAGCTGTAATTAACCAGATAGTTATCTAGTAGGTGAGATAATTAGCTCTCTAATTATAGGATGGGCGAGATCCTTTATAACTACTAATCCTTTGTTAGATTGGAATTGATACAAAGTGGTGGCCATTTCCCATCTTAAACATATAACACTATCTTACGTATTTTCTATACATTTGAAACGATCTATCTATAAAATCAAGACGGAAAAGATATTTTAAATGAATAATGACGAAAAAGAGCAATAAAGGAACAATGCTTTGAAACGTGGTTATATATATATATAAATATATACTAGACGAATGACTCGGCCAACGCCCAGGTTTTACCTGATTAAATGTTTTTATTCAAAAACTATTCGTTACAATTATTAATTGGCGCCGTGGATGTCACTCTTGTGAAATGTCCCGCTCTAAACTTCGTGTGTGTGTGTGTTTTTAAAAAATAAAAATATATATTTTCACAACGATATTTGAAAATTCTATTTTGATTTTCAAAAACTATTCGTTACAATTATAAATTGGCGCTGTGGATGTCACTCTTGTGAAACGTCCCGCTCCAAACTTTGTGTCTGAGAAGCGATAATCTGGCTTTGGGTTTTCTTCTCGAATGAATGTTTTTCTTTTAGAATTTTGTTCCTGCATACTAAAAATGAACTGGTTTCACCCGTGTTCTCTACTTTTTGGAATTTCTCCCGATATAATTTTGTATCTGATAATCAAACATGATACAGCAATATTGTAATCATTTTCTGACTAAAAACAACTATATTTGCCCAGAACCTGTCAATTTTATTTTTTATTGGCTAAAAATTCGATAAATATCTCTTCCAGAATTTTCTCTATGTACTGTTAAAACACTTTTTACATGTACATTAGGTCAGCTGATATTACCTCCCATCTTCACCGCTATTTGCAACGCAATTTGCAAATAACTCGAAGAATATTCGGGATAGAGACCTGAAATTTTCACTATAGGTTTTCAAAGATTCTACTCTATATAATATTATAATTTTAGTCAGATTAGTTACGTATAGTGGATGTGTATAGCCGACAAACATACACACATTACCATACATACATACACTGACTTTTATTTAAATAAAAAGGCATATATTGGATCAAAATATCATTTATTTTACCAATATTTCAGTTGGCTGAACGCCAACCTTTATCAAGGTGTTATAACATTTTTAAAGTGTGTCAACAACAAACTCAGCGCCACATCTTTGTTGCCAAAACATTGTTGTTGACACACTTTAAATATGTTTTAACACCTTGATAAAGGTTGGCGTTCAGCCAACTGAAATATTGGTAAAATAAATGATATTTTGATCCAGTATATGCCTTTTTAATTGAATATTTAATTATGGATTGCTCTATTTTCAAAACTGACTTTTATATATATAGGGATAACATTTTTCCATTTTCCACATACGTTTTATAAATGGAATATATGTCTATTTGCCAATATGCTTTATGGTTTATATACTTTATCACAAGTTATATATGTCCATAAATTTAGCTAAAAAGCACCTTTTACTTTCCAGCTATCACTTTTTTTTGTAAATTTACTCTATTTTTCAAAGCAGTATATGCTTTAGAAATATAAATGCATATCTTTTTAGTTTATATATAAATGATATTATATATATAAAATATTCTCCAATATTTATGATCTAAAAACGATTCTACTATTGATAAAATCCATTTAGAATTATTCGAGAGTTAATAACGACATAAATATTTAAAATTGTGTTAAATTTTTCTATAAATGAAATATAGTCGTATTCTATTGAAAGAAGCAAATGAAAGAAAATAAAAAAGTTAGGGATAGAGTATTTTTAAGGCATAAGATCATTTATCAAAGATTCTTATTTCCTGTTAATTCTTCTTCAGTGTGTGTGTTGGCCGCCATTGTCCCTAACGATGTCGTCTGTCGTTTTATTCTCTTTTCCCGCCATTAATTTCCCGCCTAACAATTATATTTCTACGCTGTGGTATCATTTAGTTATCATCTTATCATTGTAACTTCTAAAATATGTATTTATCACCATTTTAAAATTTATACAATATTATTTAATGATATGTGATTGTATAACTAATTGAGGATGTATTAAAATATTGTATTTTAAATGATATTTCAGTCATTATCGTCTGCTAAATTATTTAGTAAAAATTTCTTTTGATATGAATAAATTCAAATAAAGAATTGATTTTTTTATTGGAGAGAGATTGAATATACACTGCGTGAACATTGAAAATGGAACACCAAGAAATAGTGGCCAGAAAATTATGCAAGTTTCAGGGTAGACGCGCCTAACCGAGTTATGCAAATGATGTAAAATGCGCAGCTCTCGTGCGCACATGGAGTAAGATATAAGGGAAGGAACTTGCAGAAAGGACAGTATTCGTGTCGTTATTTCTTCAAGGAAAATCATTGTAGAAATTTTGTTCTTGTGTCAAAAGACACGTGTAATAACAGAGAATGCCAGGTCATCGTAAACAGAGGCAGTTCAAGCAGACAGACGCTTTTACGAGGGGCATGGTGATCGGACTGAAAAGGGCAGGTTGGCCCATACGTCAAATCGCAGCTGATACACACCTTGGTGCGTCCACGGTGCACCGACTGTGGAGAAGATGGTTGGAAAAAGGAAATGTGGCAATTTATAGGAATGTCGGTGCAACCAGAGTGACGTCAGCACGTGTGGATCGGCGTATCCTTCGACAAGCAGTGGCGGCCCCACAAGCCACTTGTACCGCCATCCTGCAACATGTGCAAGACACCCTAGATCATTCAATCTCGACCAGAACCATTTCCCGTCGATTGGTTGCTAATGGCTTGCATTCATGCCGTCCGCTAAGAAGACTGCCATTGACCCCACCGAATAGGCGCCAACGTTTGGAATGGTGCCGGGCTAGATCGACGTGGATGACGGAATGGCACAGGGTCGCGTTTCTGTTTGTCCAGTGATAGTCGCCGTGTACGCGTGTGGCGTCGACGTGGAGAAAGGTCCAATCCGGCAACAATTGTGGAACGCCCCACCGTGCGACAACGTGGAATCATGGTTTGGGGCGCAATCGCGTATGATTCCAGGTCACCTTTACTTCGTATTCAGGGCACTATGACGGCCCAACGATACGTTGATGATGTGCTGCGACCGGTGACACTCCCCTACCTTCAGGGGGTACCCAATACCCTTTATCAGCAGGATAACGCCCGACCGCACACTGCTCGCATTAGCCAACAAGCTCTGCAAGATGTACAGATGCTTCCCTGGCCACCGTACTCTCCTGATCTCTCACCAATCGAGCACGTCTGGGACATCATTGGACGCCGTTTGCATGCCTTGCCACAGCCGCGTTCAGAAGACGAACTGTGGCAAATGGTTGAGAGGGAATGGAGAGCCATCCCTCAGGACGCCATCCGTACTCTGATTGACTCTCTACCTAGACGTGTTGCTGCGTGCATCGCCGTCCGCGGTGGTCCTTCTTGCTACTAAGCCGACGCCGTTCTCGCTCTGTATTATGACTATCATTTTGAAATAAAGATCACTTATTGTTCGTCCCTGTCTCTCTCTGTCTGCCGAGTTTCATCACTTTCTGGCCACTATTTCTTGGTGTTTCATTTTCAATGTCACGCAGTGTACTTTTTGAGTATAAATAACTAATTGAGGATG
>CP092879.1:59967296-59989254 GCA_030710605.1 Cordylochernes scorpioides
GATAGAAATATAGTATTTTAAATGATATTTCAGTCATTATCGTCTGCTAAATTATTTAGTAAAAATATCTTTTGATAGGAATGATTTCAAATAATGAATTGAATTTTTTATTGGAGAGAGAGAGAGATTAGAGATTGTGAATATACTTTTATTAACCGTACATATAAGTTTATATTGGGTTAATAGAAGAATAAAAAAAGTAAAATTAAATATTATTTTTATCAGACGAATCCCACTGAGGATCATCTAGTTGAAGAGAGAGAGAGAAGGAGAGAGATTGAGATTGAAACTGATTTATTAAAAGTCCATATAAGATTATATAAGGTTAAATACATAAAATGAATAAATAAGATTAATAATGATAGATATATGAGAATAAATAGATATAAATAGATAAAATAATTGATAAATATACATATCGTAATTTAAACAATGTGATGTGTAAGTAATAAAGTATGACGTCTTTTCTAGTCGTCTCAAAGTGACACCAGCTTGCCACTGGACACCCGGGGGATCCAGAGAGGGACAAAGAAGGGGCGTTGGTCCGGATGTTGACAGTTAGTTAGGTTATAGTGGATATTTTCGGAGAGTCCCGCTCAGTGCTAGGTCTCACGGCGGCCCTCGTGGCCGCCGTTTTGGTTCCTAACTGCCTCCGCTGCTTCATGCAGGACGCCGAGCTTTCCTAAGTTAATCCTCAACTTTCCCCTGGTCCTGGTGCCACGTGAGACGTACTAGGAGAGCGTCTTTTGATCCCAAACTTTGTTCTTACTGTCCCGTGCGGACTTCCCACTCTGCACGCCTTGCCACTTAACCCCTACTACTTCCAACTCACTTGTTGGCTTACCCGGGTTTACGACATACACACACACATACACATATATATATATATATTAAAAATAAATAAGGCATCTCCTGACCACGAGCACATGTGCTTTTTAGATGGCAGAGCGCCATCTAGTGGAGCAGAAATAAACTAAACGTTTATTTAGCTTACTCCGTGATATTTGGCCAACCCAATTTCTTGATAAATCAAGAAAAGCCATCCACGAACGCGTTTCGCGCTGTTGGCGCTCGTCAGCGTGGAGAAGGCTGTAACCACTGCGACCAAAAATATTTTTTGGTCCCAATGGCTTCCCGAAAATCAAGAAATGGGTATTTCTTAGATATATATATATACAAGTCGTCATTGGTGGTACCCACCTCGAGAAAGACTCCGCCACCGATGGACTGCGATTTTGAGATTGAAACAATTTTCATTAATCGCCCATATAAAATTATATAGTACCAAGTGAAAGAAAAAAAATTATAATACAGAGTTATAAAAGAAAGTAATAAATATATATAAATGTATAAATATTTACATCAGACATTTCTGAAGGGACGTCTGGACAATGTCAAATGTTCAAAGCCACCCTGAATTCGGAAAGGCCGGTGCTTATAACGGGGTTTTTTGTCCCTAACGTGCTTATTATACATTAATAATATATGGATACTGGATATAAAGACATCTGTATTCATAAAATGAATAAAACTTTATCGTTAGAAAAATATATATGGGGAAACCAAAAGAATTATAATAATTTGATATTTTTGGTAAATATTTCCAAAATATTTTTTATTCTTATTTTCCATAGGATTATTCAAATATTAATCTGTATATATTTACCATGTGTATATAATCTTTCTCCATTTTTACCCCTTTGTATATTTCCCACTTTCATTGTCTTGTAACCCCAAGGAGAATCCTCTGTAAGACCTGTGTGTCTTAATAAAGGTTTTTGTGTGCGTGTGTGTGTGATATTTTTGGTAATAGATTAAGAGATGATAATCTCTTGAAATCTTTATCCCAATGAATTTTATATGTATAGAATGTGTTCGAGTTCATACATTCAAAAGACAGATTTCGTTAGCACATTCAAAAATATCATTTATAAATACCATTTTTAAGATTCCACCCTTCATTGTAGCATATATAAGCAGAATGGATCAATACAGTTTTAGAGCTCTAAGTCCATAGTTTACTTGAATACCTTATCTAAGATTCCACCCTTCAGTGTAGCATATATAAGCAGAATCATCTAATACAGTAATAGAGCTCTAAAGAAGCGGTCTGGTAGATTAAATTGGCGAAACCGCTGGGAGGGTTCATCACTGATGAGCCAAACCAAGCATGTCAAACTCAAATCCTAACACAGGCCAAATAAAAAAGTAATAAGAAAAAATAAAGTAAAGTTAATATTTTCTCCCTGATATTTGGCATCTCTTTTCTGCTACCATCTTTCCTACTTCGGGGGAAATCTTGTTCTGGCCATATCAGTAACTCTTTCCACAACGGTATTTCGAGACAAAGATATTGCTTGAAACGTCTTCACACTTCCAAGACAAATTTTTCTGCAGCTTTAATTAAACATTCCTTGATGAAATCACCTTCAGTAAAAGGTTTTGAGTGTTTAGCTATCATCTCCGATAAAACGTAGCTTGCATGCACCGCCGCTTCACTCTCTTGTGATACTTTAGTAAACATAAACTGTTGTTTTTTCATTCCCAACTTGAACTCGTTTTACTTTTCTTGTCTCATTAAACCTTCGTAGGTATCATATTTTGATTTATGTTGTTCATAATGACGTTTAATGTTATATAATTTTGGTACACTAATAGCATTATTACATATCAAGCAGATGATTTTATCTTTTACTTTAGAGCAAAAATACTCTAATTCCCACTTTTCTTGAAAATTCCTATGTTCCTCAGCAATTTTTCGTTTAGTTTTACTGCCACTTGGTTTTGATGAAGACATATTGAATACAAAGGTCTGAAAAAAAATTAGTAATCGCTAACACAAAATAATAAAACGTTTTAATTAATATTTTAAAAATCTTTTAAAAATTAATATTTTTAACTTATCAGACACAGAATAACTGCACAAATTATTGAACGTAACTTAAAAAAAAAAAAAATTTCTAGTACTCCGAAAGAATATTTTCTTTAAACTTTAAGGCACACAATACTTATGGCGATGTACATACGTTATGTATGTAGGTATAATATTATCAAAACTTAAGACTTATGTATGGCGACCAGTGGTTCGTTATTAATAAATAAATTATGTATAATTACAATTTTTAAAAATTAGACTACAAATTTTTATTATTATTTTTTTATTTATAAAAATTTTTTAAATTAAAATATATTGTCTGGTGGGCCGCAAATTTATTCGTTGTGGGCCGCATGAGGCCCGCGAGTTTGACATGCCTGAGCCAAACCCTTCCAATATATTTTTCATTGCAGTAAGGACAGTAGAAGTGTGTTTTTATGTTCAAAAATAAACTTGCATGGTTAAACGTTTTCCTTTCGAATATATAAATGGCGCGTTATTACCCTATAATTAAAAAAAGAAAATTCAATTCTCTTTACAAGTATAGATTTTGATGTATTTGAGTATTAACTGAATCAAGTCTTTAGCCATATAGAATTTCGTGTCTTTGTATTATTAGAGTTATCTTATGAAGAATATCTTAAAGATAGAGGTTGCCTGGCCAGAGCATTCATATTTATATAAAAAATAGACACTTCGGCCAGTTTGAGTTTTTTATTTTTCTTAACGTTTCGACAAAAATCTTTTGTCTTCGTCAGGAGAAGTAAATAAAGCATTTAGCAAGTCGTTAAAAATTGTTCTGAGGTTGCAATGGCGTTCTCACGTGATTTTTCGAATTTAGTACAACATCTAAAGCGCGTGTCAAAAACAAATATTAAACTCGTCAAAGACTATGGAAATAAAAAAAATTGTTTTCGACTCGTGCTTTAGATGTTGTACTAAATTCAAAAAATCGCGTGAAAACGCCCTTGCAAACCTCAGAACAATTTTTAACGCCTTGCCAAATGCTTTATTTTTATTTATTTCTCTTAACGAAGACAAAAGATTTTTGTCGAAACGTTGAGAAAATAAAAAACTCTAACTGGCCGAAGTGTCTATTTTTTATATAAATTATGAAGAATAAGTAAAAATAGGGTTGTTAAGGTACAGCTTACACCACGCTGATGTGGGTCAACAGTTCATTACTGCCAGGCCCTTCCATTATTTTATCATTGTAGAAATGACAGTACATTTTTAAAATTCGAAACTATTATAGACGCGTATGATTCCTTTTGAAATTAAACAATTTCTACTGCCCTTACTGCAATGGAAAAATTAATGGGAGGGCCTGGCTCATCAGTGGTGAACCCTCACAGTAGTTTCGCCAGTTTAATTTCAAAAAGAATCATACGCGACTATAATAGTTTCGAATTTTCATAACAGATGGCGCGCTAATGCATCACAGTAGATTATTGTTTAATATTTTAAAAGGAATCATACGTGTTTAAATTAGTTTCAATTTCTTATAATTCGGTATTTATTCCGATAGATGGCAGTATCCATCTTTGCAGCGTTTAGAAGCATTCATAAGATGAGTTTATCACGCTTTAAACAAGTTTTTAGATGATTCAATTAAAAAAATATTTAAAAAATAAACAAATAATCAACACGATATACATCCATACCTCGCTTTTCGTCGGGGTTACGTTCCAAAAAAAACACGACGCAAATTGAAACGACGCAAAGTGAAAATATGTGAAGGCGCAATCAAAAACAAAAGTGTTGCCATATTTTAGGAAAAATAATTCCAAAAAAAAAAAAATTAAATACTCGAATCCAAAACAACGTAACTTCGAAAATCTAACGACACACAGTGAAAATCAGTAAAAATTAAGCAGCGACGCAACTTCGAAAAAAAAAACGCAAAACGAAACGACGCAAAGCGAGGTATTGGTGTATAATATACAAACTAGATAAAATACAAACTGAGAACCAATCACAAGCAGGCAATTCTAGCCAATAGGAGTAGAGAAGGATTGCAGGACTGGGAGTCCTCTTTGTTGGGTTGACAACGGCATTTGTCAAGTGTCACCTGAAAGAGAACAATTAACTACTGGTAGAAGCCATTTTCTTTACCTTCATCTTTTGTTTGTATTTTACATGTGACTGGATGTAGTGAAATTCTGACACTCCCTATGTATATGTACAAAAAGAGGCACCTCTTCCTTTAAAATGTTTATCATCTCAGTACAAAACGTAAAAGTAATGATACAGAAGGAGCGACAACATCACAGTTTTGGTAAATTTAGACAAAAACTATATATTAAGAAAAAAAGAAAGGTATCTATTTATCGAACAACTGAAAGTTACTGATGGCTTGCGCCATCTATCGGAATTAATTTCAACTATTCGTTGACTTTTAAAATTATTCCAGAATTGGTCAAATACCCATTCTTGATTAATCAAGAAAAGCTAACCACGTGCGTTTTTATTGATTAATATAAAATGGTTTTTGGCCAATTCTGGAATAATTGAAAAATCAACGAATAAATATTTATTCCGATAGATGGCTCAAGCCATCAGCAACTTTCAATTGCACTATGAGGAGATGCTCTTTTTTCCCCTTAATTTATACACCTATTAGATCTCTAAAGAAGCGGTCTGGTAGTTAAAAAAAAAAAAAAAAAATTGGCAAAATCGCTGGGAGGGTTAACCACTGATAAACCAAACCCTCCCAATATTTTTTTCATTGCAGTAAGGACAGTAGAAATTTGATTTATTTGTGAAAAGAAATATTCGCGTCTTAATTTGTTCATTCGTTATTTAAAAATAATTACCGACAATTAAAAATGTTTCTCTTTTGGGATATAGATATGTGTAGGGGTTCTATATTTAAATTCTGCCAGAAGATTCAGAAAGCCTCCACCAGATCAAGTATCGTATGCCTACAAATTCTGGAATGGCGCCAGGCTAATTTCCCGCCAAAATTTAGAGGAGCTACTTCATTTACATAGTCGGCTGCTTTTTTTTTTTATTCAGTGAGTGTGTGACGGGAAACTTAAAATTGTTTATTTTTGACCCGCTATCGAACTTCAAAATGGTTTTATAGGGAAGAGGATTTCGCATGGAAGAAATGGGGTCACCGTTCAATTTATAAACTTTTTATAGAGATTTTATTTACACACATTGTAAAAATATAGTAAATTAATATTCAATAAAATGTAATCCTTCGTATGATTATTAAGGTTGTTCCAATGGTCCCCGATTCTTGTAAAAGTCCAACCCCACCAGCGAGTGCAAGTAACCAAACGGTGCTTTAGGCACATTTGTAAGTGCAAAGTCGAACTGCTTTTCACATGTGTAGACATGTGGTACACTTACAGTAAAAGCAGTCGCCAACTTCTATTCACCATGATTATCATAGCCTGTACCACGTGTACTTGGAATAAATAAAAATATATATCACGATGGAAATAACAGGCTCTCTAGGGGTAAATTAAGAAAAAAAGGCATCTCCTTATCGTTTAACTAAAAGTTGCTGATGGTTTGCGCCATCTTTCGGAATAAATATCAATAATTTGTTGATTTTCTAATTATTCCAGAATAGGCCAAATACCCATTCTTTATTAATCAAGAAAAGCTAACCACGGATGCGTTTCGGGCTGTTGGCACTCATTAGCGTGGTGCAAGCTGTATCTCAACGACCAAAAACTGGGCCTTCAGGCATCCTGAAAAATCATGAAACGAGGTTTTAAGACCAGAAATTCGTGAGAACGCTAAACAATCTGAAAAAATAGTACAAATCTGATATTGTACTGGTATCAGGTGGATTTATTAAGAAAAAGGCATCTTCTGATCTTACAGCTAAAAGCGTGTACTCAAGCTTGCACCACGCTGATGAGAGCCAATAGCTCGAAACGCGTACGTGGTTATCTTTCCAGTTGGTCTCGAGGACCACGCCATCACCATCTCCTCAGCGGCGAAGTACGCGATCTACGTATTCTTCGTAGATCACGAAATACGTGGTGTCGCTGTAGACCCACTGGCGATTCTCTACCAAACTCTGCAGCGCTGGTAGAGGCGCCATATTCATTGTACATAGTGTATATAATCCATATTATCTTTTTTTTTAAATATAGTGCAGACTGTGTACTTTGTATGTATTGACAAGATGTCAATAAAATTATTTTATTTGTCATGATTAATTAAGAAAGGGTATCTGGCCAATTATGAAATAATTAAAAATCAACGATAAGTTAATATTTATTCCGATAGATGGTGCAAGCTATCAGCAGAACTTTTAGTAACACAATCAGGAGATGCCTTTTTCTTAAATTATCCTCCTAAATTCTGTAAAATTTCACATTTGTACAATTTTTTCATATTCCAGGTATAAATTTCTTTCAAAAATGTATAATTCACAAATATCTAGCTTTCAGACATGTGAAAGTCATTCTATAAGATAAAATACGATTCCATAAATAGCCAATAGGACACGAGTTATAATGAGATACTCGGATTATATTTTAACTCTTGTCTTATAAGCGATTTTATATATAACTTGTTTTCTACTGTAGATGGGCTTTCATAGCCGAAAGCTCTAGATATATGAATTAAACCTTTTTGAAAGAAACTCATTCCTGAAAGCTTGATATGATCACTGTTGGATCGTATTTGAAGACAACTCTCAGATTTATAAAATTAATTTATTAAACTTTAAACATGTTTAGATATAGAGAGAGTTAATTACCTCGTAATTAAGACAACAAAAGAATCATCTAATTTTTATACATCGTTCTAACCAGATTCAACTTGTGAAAACAGACGACAAAAAAAAAATTATAATAGATTTCGTTCGAACCATATATATTGAAAGAAGAACCTTTTGAAAATTATATTCAACGATTCAAACAGTACATCTTTGTGAATGAAATCGAAGGTAAGAAGATTGTTCCCTTTTTTATTATGTCTGTTGGAGCGAATACTTATAGTATTCTAAAAGAATTGATCGCACCTAGAGATGTTTGTGCATTAGAATTCGAAGAAATTGTGAGCGTTTTAATTGTTCATTTTACGCCGAAGCTAAATATCATTTTTGAAAGATATGAATTCAGCCAATTGTTTCAGGAACATGGCGAAAAAATAGAATATTATGTCCTTAAATTAAAAAAACAGGCTAATAGGTGTAACTTTGGCTTAAATTTTGGAGAACTACTAAGGGAACTGAAATACCTCTTGCAGATTTTCTTTCAAGATTTCCAAATCCCGAAAAAGGGGAGAAGGAAGAGGAAATGGGAGAAATATTATTAATAGAAAATTCAATATTAGATTACGTCTTGGTATCAGACAAAACCCAAGAAGATCCAACTCTTAGAAAACTATATAAATTAGGTAAGTTCCTATTTTTTACAAGCTTTGACATTCAAAGAATATTCAACTTCTTGCCTCAATCACCTTAATAGTAAACAAAAAATCTAAATAAAAAATCTTACCTTCTTTTACACTTTGACAAAATTAATAAAGAATCTAAGGCTTGGTATCTTTTTACAAATCTTTTATTTCATGAGCTTTCGGGACAAACGTGCTCTTCAACACAGAGACCTAGAAGTACTACTTTACTGAAGTACTAAAAGTACTAGGTCTCCATGTTGAAGAGCATGTTACCCGAAAGCTCGAGAAAAAAAAAAAGAATTGTAAAAAGAAAACCTAGTTCCTAGATTCTTTATTGATTTTGTAATATCTAAATATTGAATTAAGCTTAATATTAAATTATACACAAAGAAACACTGAAGTTTAAAAAAGATTAGAGAAAACCACAAAGAATAGATACAGATTGGAAAATACTGGGTGTAATTGAATGCCATTTGATAAGCTATAATCTAATTTGAAGAATAAAAAGACTTGTGACAATAAATTTCTATATTGTAATTCTTTAATGATACCTATATATGTGTGAAATTGATAAAATAATACAATTTAGGATAGGAAAAATTGTTATAATAATAAACACACCTTTTTCTTATCTCCTTAATATGTTAACTTATATTTATTTAGTATTCCTTTTATTCTAGCGCTGAATAACTCTCTACTTACCGTTTACCAGCGTTATTTAGGTGACGCATGCGTCATTAATTCCCTTTATGACTGTTGTGTGCACACTAGTGGGCGTCTTTCAGATTCGTCGCCCGACACCGACTACTGGTAAGGTACACCTTCTGCTGCTGATTGGTCGCTATAAGCGTATAGCGCAGAATGACTCTCTACTGTTTACCAACTACATTTAGGTGAGGTATGCGACATTCATTCTCTTTATGACTGTTGCGTTCACATTAGTAGGCGTCTTATAGATTCGTCACCCGACACCGACTACTGGTAAAGTACATCCTCTGCTGCTGATTGGTCGGTATAGCGTATAGCGCGGAATGACTCTCTACTGTTTACCAACTACATTTAGGTGAGGTATGCGACATTCATTCTCTTTATGACTGTTGCGTTCACATTAGTAGGCGTCTTATAGATTCGTCACCCGACACCGACTACTGGTAAAGTACATCCTCTGCTGCTGATTGGTCGGTATAGCGTATAGTGTTGAGTGACTTTCTACTGTTTACCAGTGTCATTTAGGTAACGCATGCGCTATTCATTCCCTTTATGACTGTTGCGTTTACAATAGTGAGCGTCTTATAGATTCGTCGCCCGACGCCGACTACTGGTAAAGTACATCTTCTGCTGCTGATTGGTCGGTAAAGCGTATAGCGCTGAGTGACTCTCTACTGTTTACCAGCGTCATTTGTGTGACGCATGCGCCGATCATTCCCTTTATGACTGTTGCGTTCACACTAGTGGGCGTCTTACAGATTGGTCGCCCGAAACCGGCTACTGGTAAAGTACACCTTCTGCTGCTGATTGGTCGGTATAGCGCATGCGCATTCTCGCCAGCCAACTGGTGTAAAGCAGAAGTCGACTCATTAAAGTGGGCCAAACAAAGTTGAATTTACGATATTTAAAAAAGATAAATAGAACAAAATCCAATCCAATCTGAAACCAAATATTAATAAATAACAATTTAGCGTAAACTGTTTTGAGTTTAAAGACTGTATAAAAATAATTTTGGTTTAGAAGTACTTGATTTTTCCATCGCATATGCTGTTGTGGACTAATGCTTTAAAGTCTTCAATGTGTAATATGAATAAAACAAGAATATTAATAGGCTATATAGCTATTTATCCTATAGCTATTTGTCCTTGGTGTACACTTATAGACAAAACTTAAGGAAGCTGTACCTACAAGCATGTATATCGGGATTCAGACAATAACTCCAAAATATACTACAGTGAACTTTATTGAAGACACACAAGATAACCAAGTGTTTATACACTCATGGACAAAACTTAAGGAAGCTGTACCTACAAGCATGTATATCGGGATTCAGACAATAACTCTGAAAGATATTACAGTGACCTTTATTGAAGATACACGAGATAACCAAGTGTGAGAAAAATTGCTTCTGTCTATTTAAAAAAATATATATATGGTAATTTAAGCCATCAACCCCATATTGTATATAACTTATAATAAGATTTTAATGTTGTATAATAGAAACACATCTGTAAATGATTATACGTATTATTGACATGTGTCTTTACATCATCATATGTAATGTAATTTGTACAAACTGAGGATAAATAAATAATAATCTGTAATAGATTAAGAGTTGAGCTAAGCAAGAGATAGAAGTCATAACGTCAAAATCGAGATAGATTTAGAATTCCCACAACAAGGTCTAAAAATGGACCAAGACCACCCACACTCCACATCTGGTGGAATGCAAAGCCCCCTCTCACACCTGGTGACATGCAAGGCCCCCTTTCTCAGAAACGGCCCCTGTCGCATAAGGCCCCCCGTCTTAACCTATAAATACAGTCCCTTTACAGTCACTTCACAGGGAGTGCAGCATCTGTGTGAGCCCACGTCGGTCGTCCCTCAAAGCCATCTCATCCATCATGTAGAATAGTAAGAAAACTTCTCTCCCCATCTTTCGCTCCTAGCTCAACTCTATCTGTTCACGGAACTTTCTTAGTGCAACTGTGTCTTCGTTTTTTTGTGTGGACATTTCCAAGCTTTCCACTCTGCCTCGACCACGACTGCCTGTACTTTGTGAGAATTGTAAAAGGTCTTCCAAGGTGCAGAGAGGTACTGGAAAACTCCCCATCCTGACTGTTCCTCTCGGTCAACACAGTATAGCGAGAGTCAACAACCAAACCTCAACTTATTACAGCTAGCCGACAGGATAACCAAAACGAAGAAGGCCAGATAGTTCAGATAGAAGCGAGAAAGTGCAAAGATGGAAGAGCAAACCGAACAGTCCAACGATGCGACCGGGCTATCTGTTCCCCAACAAGAGACGACATTTGAAGAGGAGGAAACGTCGCCGCCCCAAGGGACCTCCGCAGACCCGCTGACACAGATCGCCGATGCCCTGAGTAAGCTGCTGATCGCCCGATCTCCGAGGGAGATAGACGTGAGTCCATACGATGGTACCTTTGAAGCCCATAGCTTTTTCGACAACTTCGATGCCCAAGCAGACCGAGCTGAGCTGACCTACACGGACCGCCTACGCAAGTTACCCTGCTACCTGCAAGGTCAGCCCCTCCAATATTTCCGAAGCCTACGGTTAGATAGGTTATTTTATAATGAAGCCCGCCAAACCTTGATAGATTTATTTCCAACAACGACAGAAGCGTCGTTTTCACGCTTCCTAGCCATCAAATTGACACCCCAAATGCCCCTAGAAGACTACTACCAAAACAAAACGGTAATGGGCATGAAATTAAACCTACCCGCCGACATATTGATAGATTCTCTAACCGAAGGACTACCCGTCGCAGATCAGCGATTAATCGCCACGGTGCAGCCAAACACCATTAAAGAATGGTTCGACCTAGTGTCGAGAATAAGAAGAACCCAGTGTGCCACCAGTGCAGTGTACCAGCGCCAAGTAGACAAGGCCCCACATCCAACCTACCACAACCCACCACCGCGGCACAACAACCAGCGGTCATCACGTGTAACGTACCAAGTTGCACCCCCACCCTCGCCTTGCAAGTATTGCAATGCTATGCACTGGCACTCCCAGTGTGAACAACGGTTCCAAAGGGACCGAACAAGCCAAGTCTACAGCGCCAGACCACGCACAACCACTGTACCAAAATCTGGTACCCGGCCCAAGGTCCAATCTCGGAGCCCTGTTCCACAAGTCCAAGCTGCAAGCCGAGACGACTCTACAAGCCCCGCGAGCAACTCAACGGTAGGAAAACCTGAAACTTATTTTCGTTGAACAGCTAATAATATGGACTGAATTGTCACCAAATGTAAATTTGCCCTTTTTAATAGACACGGGAGCATCTATAAACCTACTTAACTTAGATATTTTAAGAACCATAGAAAATAGATTACCATATAAAATTATTATCCATCAGTACAGTTTAACTATAAACGCAATAGCCCACAATGTAAATACCCTTGGATATATATTTTTAAAACTTAAAATAGGTAACCTTACCCAAAAACTAAAATTTTTTATAGTAGAAGCTTCACTACCTTTTGGTATTTTATCTATTAATACCCTTAAAATATTTAAATTAATTATATATTTTAATAATCTCCAAATTTATCAAAATAATGATGCTCTCCCAACGAATGTCTATAAGTTCACCAAGTGCAAACAGGATTTATGTCCCACTCAACCGAGGGAAACGGCTATTTTTACCACCTTCCCCTCGAACCAGTCTTGTTTACACGTGGCGGACCCTACCCCAATTATATGTTCCCCCACTATTGTTTCACCCACTATATCTCCTAACCATGATATTGAGATTTCTATACCTTCTAATGCGGCACCTCAGTTAGAACATTGTCCACACGAACTCCACCGAATTCTATATGAATTCTCGCATGTGTTCTCTACTAATAAATACAATGTGCCCAAATTGAACATACCACCGGTAAAAATCAATACCACCACAGATAAAATAATAGAATTACGCCCATAGAGAGTGCCACTACACGACCAACAAGAAATACAAACTCAAATAGAGCAAATGCTCCAACATGGAATTATTGCCCCGTCAGTCTCACCTTATGCCAGTCCAATAACTCTTGTTACAAAACGTGACAAAACGAAACGTTTCTGTATTGATTACAGAAAAATTAATGAAATCATCGCTCCAGACGTACATCCTTTACCTTTAATAGAAACCATTCTTGACAAATTGTCGAAAGCCAAATACTACTCTTCTGTAGATATAGCATCCGCATATTGGCAAGTGAAAGTAGAACCTAACTCACGTAATCTACTAGCTTTCGTGACGTTAGATAGTCAGTACGAATTTTGTAGACTTCCGTACGGATTTAAAAATTCGCCGCAGATATACCATCGTGCCATAAACCAGGTCATGCAAAAATATAAACTAAATTTTGTTACCCATTACTTCGACGATTTCATTATTTTTTTCTGACACCTTAGAGGATCATCTACAACACCTACAACAATTTCTAGCGGTGTGTAAACACGAAAACATCAAACTCAATTATAACAAATGTTCGTTTTTTAAAACAAATATAGATTTCTTAGGATACACTGTTACCGCAGGTACTTATGCACCACAGACGCGCAACCTTGATACCATAAATGCCATCAAACCACCTACCAATCAAAAGACGTTACAATCATTTTTAGGAGCAGTGAACGTGTATAATAAGTTTATACCAGATTATGCCCGCTTACGAGCACCTTTAAATAAACTACTTAAAAAAGATGTGAAATGGAATTGGGACCCAGATTGTCAACAAGCTTTCACCACTCTCAAAGAGAGTTTAACCAGTAAACCAGTACTACACTTGTATCAAGTCGGTTTACCATGCCGCCTGTATTGCGACGCATCCACCCAAGGGATCGCAGGCATACTCAAACAGGTACATCCAGACGGACAAGTACATCCTGTACAATATTTCAGCCGCGCCCTTAGAGCACATGAGAGAAACTACACCGTTTCCGAACTCGAGTGCCTCGCCATCGTCGAAAGTGTAGACAAATTCCGAATATACCTCACCGGTATAAAATTCACCATATACACAGATCACCAAGCTTTACAATGGCTTAAAACTATAAAAAATCCGTCAGGACGACTCTTTAGATGGAGCCTGAGACTATCTACCTATAATTACGAAATCCACTACCTCAAAGGCAGCCAACAGTACGAAGCAGATTTGCTATCACGAAACCCCTTTGTATGATTTGTCAGTGCTGATATTATCAAACAGCATCAACCAACAGCATCCCCCTTCAACATTGATACAAACGGCTTACATACCATTACCCGAAAAGGTGTAATTAAAATAATAATTCCCGAAACCCTGCAACATACTCTAATGAATAAAGTTCACCAAGAATATAACCACCCAGGCATCTCTCAGATGACCCGCATAATTACTGCCCAGTACTACTGGAAGGGTATCTCTAAATCTATAGAAAAATTTGTCAAGTCGTGTCACACCTGCCAAATCATTAAAAGACCCAAAGGTAAACCCTATGGTGCCCTCGGACAAATTCCACCACCTCAACAACCTTTCGACTTAATCTCTATAGATACCATAGCTGGATTTTCGAAATATGGACACTCCAAGACATATCTACACGTAATAGTGGATCATTTAACGCGATATGCTTGGACCTTTCCATCGAAGTCCACCAGTACCCTAACGTACATTCAAACCCTCAAAACGGTACTACAGCAAGGATCTCCAAAACGTCTGTTATCTGACAGAGCGCCCGCTTTTACCTCAGAAAAATTCCGTAAATTTCTAATAACACATGGTATACAACCCCTACTCACCACAAGCAATAACCCACAAGCAAACGGTTTAATAGAACGCTTAAATGCGACCATTACAGGCAAGCTCAGACTAGCTTATCTGGAAAATCCGAAAGCTTCCTGGACTCAACTAGTTAAGCGCGTCACTCAGACGTACAATAACACGCCCCATTCTGTCACAAGTTTTCCACCTACCTACTTAATGTTCAATGTTATCCCCCCAGATCTAAGAACTCATCTTAACCCATACCCCGAAATAAATATAGCTCGAGAGATAGCAAACTCTCGTACTCAAAATAAGAATAAAAAAGATAAAGAAACATTTGATAAGCAGCACAGAACACCACATTTCGAAGTGAATGATCTTGTTTTGGTCAAAAATTACAGACATCCCGACACAGGTAAATTAGCACCATATTTCACTGGACCATACACAATAATTGAAATAATCTCACCCAATGTCGTTCGAATAGATCGCCCCAATCAACCTCTCAATAGAGACAGTGACACCATACATGTCAATAAATTAAAATATTACACAGAGAATGTTTTGTACATAACACCTCCACAACCCCGATTTGTTCAAAACCCACAGCGATTGCCTCAAAATGTATATCTCAGTGAATTCAATCATTTGACTCCAGATATCTTCGAGGCTCAAGTATTCCGAATTATACCGCCTACGAGCTCACAGCCCTTTTTGCATTTAAATCCCGGTATTTTCAAATAGGCAAGAAAATTGTCAACTTAAACAAAAGAGAGAAATTCAGTTTCAAATAAAGGACAAAAATAACAAACATCCCCATGATTGACCACTCACGACGATACCAAGAAAGACAGACAGTGACCGCCAGTAATAGGATCCCCCGAATCTATTTCAGTTACACCTCCATCCCTCACAAGGCAGATCTTGACCGCTAGCTTCATGATCGCCATTTTAAACAAATGTTTCAAACCAACCATTTAGATTTCCTCGAGAATCTCACTAATCTCACCAACGAGATATCACAACACACAACATACATTAAACATTTTACATGTTAATTGATAACACCAATTAAAACAATTTGGTTAAGTCTTATATAGACTTTATAACGCGAAAGAGAAATCATTCTCTACATACCAGCATTGTGGACAAACAAAGGGATCATTTCACATATTCCCGCTTCAGAGAGTCAAAAACACCAATGTCTACCAATGGGATATGATCTACACACAACAGTTGTAACTTTTCTTAAAAAGAGACAATTTTTGTTCAATTTTACACTACTTAAAATTTATCCAATCATTAATAACCTTTAATTATATTTGAATTTTTGTATAAAATCTTGAATAATTATTTTTATTTTTACCTTTCAATTATATAATCAAATTTTTAATCCAACATAAAAAAAAAATCTTTTATATATTACATGTTTAATTTTGTCCACTTACACTTTTTGTACCCGCAATCATATTTCTATATTTCTATTCACTATATTTTATTTGTTTAAATACCTTTATTATCTGACAATGTTTATCATCCACTATCGGGCATCTACAACAATCGTTTTCAACAATCATATTCTTTAACCAATTCCCTATATTTTTCATCACTATCTTTTCAGTCATTACGTCACATCAACGTAGAAAAACGACAGCACTGCTTGACAATTTATTTTTTGATTTCGTAATTCAACAAACTCTTTGAAAACACAGTTCCCCAGATTTAAAAACCCCAACTTCTGGCCTGAACACGCTTCAAGAGTTCATTTCATTTCATCCGCAGAGCAAATCACCAACGCATTCACAAAGCGTTCACTTTTTTCAACTTTAAACTTTTTTTTTTCAGCTCTAGCGGACCACATTCAACCTTTGATTTCGAGTCAAGTCAGACCACCTACTGTCGCTACTACAATTCTACTTATCGCATGGCTATATTTCACTCCTTTTTCAATCATATTAATAAGCAATTTTTCTTCAACAACTTTTAACCCAATAATCCTAAAATTGTGACAAAACACTGTAACCCTTATATAGGATCGCAAGTGAAACATTTACAAGGAAGACAGCTCAAGTCTATATCCTCGCTTCGCACTTAGATCTGATTATTTGATTGCATGTGTAATGCTTACAATTGCATATTCTTCAACTACTAACCGTTTTCAACGCCCGCCAATATTCTCTTAGAATGTGAATTTTTATGTCATCATTTTATTTTAATCATCATTTTTTTAATCAAACAAAAATGTCATTTTTATTTCACTTTTATATATCCAAACAAATCATCTTGTTATAGCCCTTTTTAACCCTCACAGTTTAAATTAATTAAAATAAATTTTAATTACTTACCTGTGTTAGAGAGGCTTTACCCGCTTAAACCCGGATAAACCCTTTCACTCCCGGGGCCCATCTATGGTAATTTAAGCCAACAACCCCATATTGTATATAACTTATAATAAGATTTTAATGTTGTATAATAGAAAAACATCTGTAAATGATTATACGTATTATTGACATGTGTCTTTACATCATCATATGTAATATAATTTGTACAAACTGAGGATAAATAAATAATAATCTGTAATAGATTAAGAGTTGAGCTAAGCAAGAGATAGAAGTCATAACGTCAAAATCGAGATAGATTTAGAATTCCCACAACAAGGTCTAAAAATGGACCAAGACCACCCACACTCCACATCTGGTGGAATGCAAAGCCCCCTCTCACACCTGGTGACATGCAAGGCCCCCTTTCTCAGAAACGGCCCCTGTCGCATAAGGCCCCCCGTCTTAACCTATAAATACAGTCCCTTTACAGTCACTTCACAGGGAGTGCAGCATCTGTGTGAGCCCACGTCGGTCGTCCCTTAAAGCCATCTCATCCATCATGTAGAATAGTAAGAAAAATTCTCTCCCCATCTTTCGCTCCTAGCTCAACTCTATCTGTTCACGGAACTTTCTTAGTGCAACTGTGTCTTCGTTTTTTTGTGTGGACATTTCCAAGCTTTCCACTCTGCCTCGACCACGACTGCCTGTACTTTGTGAGAATTGTAAAAGGTCTTCCAAGGTGCAGAGAGGTACTGGAAAACTCCCCATCCTGACTGTTCCTCTCGGTCAACACAGTAAAGCGAGAGTCAACAACCAAACCTCAACTTATTACATATATATATTTATATTTATATATAGACGACCAGCGATATCAAAATATGAAAATTCTTCAGATTTTGTCTAGGAATGTATTTCCACTTTACAAAATAGATTTAAAACATCTTTTAAAGTAAACAAAAACACGCAAAACTCTAAAAAATATATAACTGATTTGAGATGTGTCAAAAGTTAATTACAAAACGAATTTTATTCTTTTAAAAAATTGAAAGAATTTGATTATCTGTCTCTGAAATGTTTGGAAAATTAGATTAAAGAACTGAGTAACTCAAATGTTTTCTCGGTCCTTTTTCTTCTTAATACTTCGCTGAATCAAATTATTGGGGAAGTAGAAAAGTCTTTGGTCATTTTGTGAAATTTCAATTTATTTAAGATGTCTGTTTACACGCTAATGCACCCTTCATAATGATTATTTTTCTATTAAAAATGAATACATAATTGTGTGCGTATCAAAGTTATAATTCTTTAATAAAGCAAATTTTTGTGGCATATACTTATTAAATTGAAAATAATTCAAAAAATGGTCATTGAAGCATTATATTAACTTTTATCATGTCCATCATTGGCCTCATCATTGTAGTAAATTGACATAGACCCTAAATTTAGGCACCCAAGATAGAGGACATTGCGACTGCTGTGATAGAGATGTATGGAGACATCTGAGGCTCTTCATTGGACACAACAACAACATTAACCTTTATATTCCATCTACACTCAAGGACAAAATTTAGGGAAGTGGAAAGTCTTTGATGTTGCTAGTCGTGTTTTCTTTTTAAAGGAGAATAAAGCAATTTTGTTCACACTTGGTTATATCGTGTAGACTCATGGACAAAACTTAAGGAATTGTACCTTTTAGCATATATATCGGGATTCAGACTACAACTCTGAAAGATACTCATGGACAAAACTTAAGGAAGTTGTACCTTTTAGTATGTATATCGGGATTCAGAAAATTACTCTGTAAAATATTTGATACACAGTGACCTTTATTGAAGACACACGAGATAACCAAGTGTGAACACAATTGCCTTTGTCTCCTTAAAAAAATAAAATAAAAGGCGACCAGCAATATCAGAGACTTCCACTTCCTTAAGTTTTGTCCATTAGTGTACTTTTGATAATTCATTGAAAAAAAAAAAGCATCAAGAAATTAAAGTGTCGAATATTTCGTGTTTAAAATTTGGGCCAATCTTTACAGTCATACACCAGAGCATTAGCTCTGAGCAGAAGAACCAGATCAGCCTGAGCAAGGCAAGAGAGGCAGTGACCCTCGACATGACGGATGGAATCTCCTGGTGTAAGTGACCAGAGCATTAGCTTACGGCACGTGAGACTGAGAGATTGAGTCTTTATAAGCCTAAATACAAAAATACTGCTTATTTGATAAACTTCAACTTATAAATAAATGAGAGTGAAATTTTGTAATTTATTAATCACACTTAGCTTCATATTGGATTGTATTTTGTTTTAATTTAAATTTAATTGTTTTAATATAACTTGTGTTTTACAATACTTGGTCGGCAATCTTGCGTATGCGTCATACTGACCAATCAGCAGCAACAGGTGTACTTTACCGTCAACTGACAAATCACTAAAACTTTGCTTATACACATGAAGAGTGACAGAATGCGTCGCTTAGATGACCTTAAAAAAGCAAATCAGCGTGAGAAAAAAACGGATGACGCATTAAATACAAGGTATGTCCCATAAGTTCCCGGGCTGGGTCCATAAAAAAAAAGGTAAGATTTTTTAAAAAAATTTTTATTAAAACTTTTCAAAGTAATCCCCCCTTGCTTCAACGCACCAGCGCCATCGTTTCTCCCAATTGTCGAAACAGTTTTTATAAGCCTCTTTTGGAATGCTCTTCAATGCTAACGGCGATTTTTCTATTATGTCATCCCTGGTGTCAAAATGTCTTCCTTTTAGAACTGCTTTAAGTTTGGGGAACAGGAAAAAGTCATTTGGTGCGATGTCTGGGAAATAGGGTGGTTGAAGTAGGATTTGTGTCCCGTTTTTCGCCAAAAAGCTAGTCATCAAGTGCGCTGTGTGAGGGCGAGCATTGTCATGGTGTAGGATCCAGCCACCATTAGTCCATTTTCTGGCCTTTTTTTTTCGAATCGCTTCCCTTAGACGGCGAAGAATGCCCAAATACATATCCTTGATAACTGTTTGGCCTGCAGGAAGATACTCGTGATGAAAAATGCCCTTTTTATCCAAAAAAGCGACCAGCAACACCTTGTTTCTGGATTTCAATAATCTGGATTTTTTGGGTCTAAGCTCACCCTGACATCTCCACTCGGCAGATTGATGCTTGGTTTCAGGATCATAGCCATAGACCCATGTCTCGTAGCCTGTGATTATCTTGTCTTTCCATTCCGGATCCGTTCTTGTCATTTCCAACATGTCCTCACAGGTTGCAAGCCGACACAGTTTTTGCTCATTAGTGAGGAATCTTGGGATGAATTTTGCAGGAGTCTTTTTGATTTGGTTACGATCCTTCCAATCATTGTTTTAGAGATGCTTGTGTCTTGCTCTAGCTCCAGCAAAGTGGTTCGAGGATTTTATTTTATCAAATCGGTGATTTTTTGCACATTTTCATCAGTCCTTCGAAATTTTTGGGCGTCCTTGACGAAGATCATCTTCAATGGAAATTCTGCCAGCTTTAAATCTAGAATGCCATTCAAAAACAATTGTTCTCTTTGGGGAATGCTTTATTAAGCATTTAAAAAGTTTCGGTTGCTGATATTTGAAGTTTCACACAAAATTCTATGCAAATCCTCTGCTTCAATTTTCGTTCCATCGTAAAATCGCCGCAGCGCTATGTGTAACCTTTAAATAAATTAGAATAACTTTGGGGCGCGTGCACGTACCGCCTCGATATTGGTGCCACCGTGTAGTCAGATATTTTTTCTATAATAAACAGTCAAATTCATTTACATTTTTCATTTATTTATTTTTTTATGGACCCAGTCCGGGAACTTATGGGACATACCTTGTATATACAGTAGAACCTCCATGAGAGGACACTCGCGCTAGAGGACACCTCTCTACAAAGGACAGTTTTCAGTTTCAAAATTACCATTTTTACTATTTAGTAACTCTCCAGTAAGAGGAAACTTCTCCCTAAAACACACTTTGGCTCTGCAATTAGGTGTTATCCTTTACAGGGAGAGGTTCTACTGTAACTATACTAATTATTATAATTATATTTCATAGCAGATACCAATCTTTCTATACGAACTCTACACGCTACGACCATTTGAATCATCTACAGCAGTTTATAGTACAAGGATATATCTATGTGATGATTTAAGACCATGGAACTGTTGTAAATAGTCTAGATATCTACTACCACATGTTCCACCCCTTGACTGTATATAACTTCTTATGTACTGCACATAGAAAGCCTCAACTAACATCAATCTGTACCGCGTAAGAATCTAATAAAGTATATCAACTGTACAGATAGAAGGAATGGAGACTAACAGGAGAAAATTAGGGTTAAAACTAATCAGGCTTAGGACAGAAGTCGAAGCAAGGCCTAGCAAAAGTGGCTTAAAACCAGCCCAACTATAAATAATTTACAAGTCAATACTTCCTGACAGGACCGGGCGTATCTGATAACGCAGAAGTTATAAAAGTCGAGTAACGCCCCGTACTTCCTGGCCAAGACCGGACGTATCTTCCATCAAAGAAAGCCGCAAGGCCAATTAGAGAAGACCATACCTAAGTAGGTCAACCAATAGCCAACGGCCATGTGACATAGTCCTACCAATTAGGAAAGAATCACCTAAATAGGTCAGCCAATTAGAAAGCAGAAAGGTCGTGGTGTTAAATCGAGGACCTAGAATTGTTAGTCTTCGCTTGGATTCCAACGGTAACACTTGCTCTTAAGATCTCTCTCTCCCCTCATCCCATTCCTTCTTGACGTCAGACGCTTCTTAGTGGAATCTCTGTTTGTTTATTTCACCTTTGGCCCAGCTGTGTCGCCTTCCACCACGACTGCACGGTAGAGTTGACATCGAGGTTCGTCTAGCATCAGGTAACACTGGTCCCAGAGGTCCCAAGATATCACATCTATATAAAG
>CP092879.1:59989354-60081662 GCA_030710605.1 Cordylochernes scorpioides
AAGAAGATTAAAGGAATAGGTTTCTCTTTTGGTACATATAAGATAATTAGATAATAAAAAGAGCATATATTGGATTGAATAAAATATTTATTTGCCAATATTTCGGCTAGCTGAACCTCAACTTTTATCAAGGCATTACATTGTAATGTGTACGTTGAAAATGTAATGCCTCGATAAAGGTTGGCGTTCAGCCAGCCGAAATATTGGCAAATAAATCTTTTATTCAATTCAATATATGCCTTTTTTTACTATCTAATGATTTAAGTATGGATTGCTCTATTTTCAGAATATAAGATAAAATATTTTATTTAACAGTCTTTTGATAAAAATCTAAAAAGATTACATTTTATAAAAGCAAAGTGGCAGCTAAATATGTTTTGTTTAGTCATTAAATAATACATTGTTTTGAAACATAAATAATAAAATAAATAAATCAGATAAATAAATTAGATGTTAAAATATTGTAGCAAAGTATTTATTACATTTTATGTACAGATTATTAATTTTATATTATTTATATGTTGCTACTCTAGAAACTTCCCTCATTTCTTATCTTGTATCTTATAAATGTTAAAAGTCAATGTCTGTCTGTTTCGCGATAAACTCAAAACTACTGAACCAATTGGTACCAAATTTTGCATGTCGCTTTTTATAAACCTGAGGAAAATTTTCGGCTGCATTTTGATTAGTATTTTTGGCTATTTCTTTTTTTCATTTGAAGAACTTTTTTTACGCGGACTAATCCGGAATGGAATGAATACCTAAATATGGCCATTTTTTTAAGCATCGGTGGTTCAGTGGTAGAATGCTCGCCTGCCACGCGGGCGGCCCGGGTTCGATTCCCGGCCGATGCATTTTTTTTTTTTTTTTACAATTTTTAAAACTCATTTATATTATCTATATATATATAATTGAATGTCTGTCTGTCTGTCTGTCTGTCTGTCTGTACTCTATAGATTCAAAAACCATACATCCAATCGCCGTGAAATTTTGGGATATTATTAGGTATATCACCGGGAAGGTTTTTGAAAAATAATTTCATGAATATCTTGAATATCCTTAGAGTTATTTGCAGATTTGTAGATTTAACTCGCAAGCAGCGCCCCCATTGTGACGATGATAACAAGTTTTCTTATCACTATATAAGTTTGTTATCTTAAATATTATTTATCAAAAGTAAGATTATCTCAGGATGACACGGCAATTTATTTGCGACAAGAATAATGATACAATTCCAAGGCGAAGATACTATTCCTTTAACTTCCAATTACCGAGGGAACCAATTAATATTGATTTTATTCAACTTATCGAGTATTTTTCAAGGGACCGGGAAAAAATGTTCACTAGATAAAACTATGATTTTCTAATGTAGAAAATTAGGAAAGACAAAATTCAGGATGACACAGCACACAGGGACCGGGAAAAAATGTTCACTTTATCGAGAGATTCAAATTTACGAGTTTCAAATTATCAAAATATATCTTCTTTTTTTTAAATAAGTTTTTAGAGAATTGTTTTAACAAATGTTCGCTAGACAAACCTTTACTCGGGTAAAACCCCGGGCGAAGCCGAGTACGTTTTATAAGTTTAAAGAGAATTGTTTTAACAAATGTTCGTTAGACAAACATTCACTCGGGTAAAACCCGGGCGAAGCCGGGCACATCCGCTAGTATCTTATAAATGTTGATTTCGTTTTTGCCTTAAATAAATTGCTGTGTCATTCTGAAGTTTGTCTTCAAGTTTTGTCTTTCCTAAATTTCTCTACGTAACAATATTTCTAAATAAATTTTATCCCGAATCTATATTAATAAAATGGAAATTTCATAAGTGGACATCACTAAAAACTTTCGTTACAATGCATCAATTTCAACCAAATTTTCATCATTTATGTAAAACGAGATGGAGCAGGTTTTGCTTAACATCAAAATATATTTCCTAACATTAACATGCGTAACTTCGCTGCTATCGATTAAATACAAAAAAAAATCAACAAAGTTAATTCTATTTATATATAAATACAAAAATAAAAATCAACAGAGTTAATTTTTTTACATACTAGCTAATAATCTCAATCTAAAAAACAACAACGATATTACATCTTTCTCACATATTCACACATAATCTTAATTAATAATTAACTAATCTTTAACATTGTTTATTATATTTCAACTTTTATTTCTACATTTGTTTTTAAATACCCAATTGTTTTATCATGTTTCTAATTTCGCCTAACAAATATACAAATTTATAGTGACCAACATATGCAAATTTTACCTTTGTTTTTATTTAACTTGATATCGTAAACATATACATCCATTGTAAGCATTTTCTGTTCACCTTCCGTGGTTTCTCTTTTCTCTGATAGTGTTTAGGTGTACGTATATTTTCTTATTACCAGACTACAAACATTCCCTCGAGAAAAACCTGGGCGAAGCCGGGTACATCCGCTAGTATATATATATTTGTGAAATATATATATATTAAATATTTAAAAATATATATATAATAAGTTGATACAATATTTTATTTGTTTATTAATACGTAAAGAAAGAAAGGGAAACTAAGTTACTCGGCAGGAGGTACGAACACCTCCCGCTGTGTGTAAATAGTATCACCGGGTGGCGATAGATGGAGCTAGTAGTGTTGTCCCACTTGTAAAGACCCCGGGTGGCAGGCGGCGCCAAGGTATTTATGGAAAATGTCGTCTGTCTGTCTAAATGTAGAGTGACGTCTTCCTTTGTCTTCCCTTTCACCTTCCTTGTCCTACATTGGCTCATATGAACGCTTCACGATTTTGCGTATCATCTTCTCTGTATCGTTCCAATTTTAGGAGTTGTATTTAAAACCAAACATGTTGTTGTCGTGTCCAATGAAGAACCTCAGATGTCTCCATGCATCTCTATCACAGCAGCAGCAATGTCTATTATCTTGGGTGTGTAAAACTGCTGCTCTGGGTCCATGTCAATTTTCTGTTGTTGTTGTTGTCATGTCCAATGAAGAGCCTCAGATGTCTCCATACATCTCTATCACAGCAGCAGAAATGTCCTCTATCTTGGGTGTGTAAAGCTGCTGATCTGGGTCCATGTCAATTTTCTGTTGTTGTTGTCGTGTCAAATGAAGAACCTCAGATGTCTCCATGCATCTCTCTCTATCAAAGCAGTAGCAATGTCCACTATCTTGGGTGTGTAAAACTCCTGTTCTGGGTCCATTTCAATTTTCTGTTGTTGTTGTCGTGTTCAATGAAGAGCCTCAGATGTCCCCATACATCTCTATCACAGCAGCAGCAATGTCCTCTATCTTGGGTGTATAAAGCTGCTGTTCTGGGTCCATGTCAATTTTCTGGTGTTGTTGTCGTGTCCAATGAAAATCTTCAGATGTCTCCATACATCTCTATCACAGCAGTCGCAATGTCCACTATCATGGGTGTGTAAAGCTGCTGCTCTGGGTCCATATCAAATTTCTGTTGTTGTCATGTCCAATGAAGAGCCTCAGATGTCCCCATACATCTCTATCACAGCAGCAGCAATGTCCTCTATCTTGGGTATGTAAAGCTGCTGTTCTGGGTCCATGTCAATTTTCTGTTGTTGTTGTCGTGTCCAATGAAGAGCCTCAGATGTCTCCATACATCTCTATCACAGCAGCAGCAATGTCCACTATCTTGGGTGTGTAAAGCTGCTGCTCTGGGTCCATGTCAATTTTCTGTTGTTGTTGTCGTGTCCAATGAAGAGCCTCAGATGTTCCCATACATCTCTATCACAGCAGCAGCAATGTCCACTATCACCAAACATGTATATTGGTTTATAAAAGAGATGAGCCAAGCCCTCCCAATATATTTTTTCATCGCAGTAAGGATACTAGAAGTTTGTTTTATGTTTAAAAGAAACATTCGTGTTTTGATGTTCCCATTTCTTAAACAATAATTTTGATTCTTTTAATCAATTATTACAGAAAAAAAAAGATAAAATAAAGGGTTATATTCTGAAAGGGTTATATTTTGGATTTAATAAGTTTTATTAATCCAATATTTCGATGGACCAATCGTCCATCTTTTACGAGGTTTTTGTTATGAAGCATACAGCAGGTCACGTGCTTCAGGTGAGCCATGGACGTCTTACAAGATTTTTGGGAAATGAACCATTAGTTTTCTTTTTTTATATATTTAATTTTATTTAGAAAGTTTTTTTTTTTTTTCTTATCCCTAGTACACGTGGTACAGGCCATGATAATCATGTTGGGTAGATGAAGGCGACTGCTTTTACTGTAAGTGCACCACATGTCTATACATGAGAAAAGCAGTTCGACTTTGCACTTAAAAATGTGCCAGAGCCCCGTTTGGTTACTTGCACTCGCTGGTGGGGTTGGACTTTGGCAAGAATCGGGGGGGGGGGGGGTATTGAAGCTTTTTTTTTTTTTTTCAGAAAAAAGTGTTCAATGTGGGAATCGAACCTGGGTCGTAGAATAAGGTCGAAAACCAACGGTTTAGACCATTCTTCCACCGACCCCCCCCCCCCCAGAGAATGTATATAATAGATGGTTTATCGCCCAAAAATCTTGTAAGACGTCCGTGGCTCACCTGAAGCACGTGACCTGCTGTATGCTTCATAACAAAAACCTCGTAAAAGATGAACGATTGGTCCATCGAAATATTGGATTAATAAAACTTTTTAAATCCAAAATAAGCTTTATTTTAAATAAATAAAAGGGTTATACGTATATGATAAAGGAGTAAATAAAGGGTAGATAAAATGTAGGGAAATATATATAGTTGTATTTAGGTACAATTTTATTTCACATTTCTTTCGTTCAAATTTCAGATCAGTTCACTTAACAAATAAACAGCATTCTACCCACTGAAAAGCTTTAAAATGATTATGTTTTTGTCAAATAATTTGATGGTATCATGATAAATAAACATTGATACCTAGTTACAAATGACTGTGGTTGTATATATATAACAACTTTTTATTGAATAAACTGTGATTGAAAAATACAGCTGGAACCTGGTGCAAGTCTATTCTTACTGTAGAAGTACTGGCAACCAACACAAGCTAGCCCTGGCATCGAAAGGAATAAAAAAAAAGTGATTGAAGAAAAAAATTTTAATGTTATGTTAAAATCATCTCTCTCAGGGGAGCTATTGATGATTTATTTGGCCATAGTCACCGTTCGGAGGAGATTAATAGAATCGCCGAATGTCGTGGTCCACGTCGTGGAAAGCGAAGACTAGAACGCGGCTGATTCAACACTAGCCTGTTCTGTGATACGCTGAACAATTCACGGTGGATTCTGTGGCCACTGGACATTCGTCAGACCTGGAGGCTGTGGTTGGGTTCCGCGCTGCCTGGAGTATAGGATACAGAATCCAGAGGCAAAAACCCGTGAGGAGTAGATCGGAGAGGAAAGTGAGAAGGTCTGAGGACCACCCTGGAAATAACTGGTGTCAAAACCACCTCGATGCGAACTGCCCCTTGATCATCACATCCAGGTGCTTGTAAGCTGCTTTGAGTAAGATAAATTTCCCCCAGGGGGGAGTGGGAGTGAAGGCTGACATCTGGTGACCAAGGGGATTGTTTTGACCCGGCTATCTTCCCTTTCCTCATACTCTCACACAAGCCATTTTATTTAAATATTTCTATATATCATGACATATGTAAACCACACAAACAAAGCTTTATTAAGACTGCCTTATACAGATTCACCACAGGAAGAAAGGAAGCATTGATTGAGCTCCTATACTCCAGGCAACGCAGCACCCAACAACAGCCTCTAAGTCCGACGCATGTCCAGTGGCCGACATGTATATAGCCGTTATTTTTATAATTAAGATAAAATGGCATGGATTAAGGCTTTATTTATTTGTCAATATTTCGAATGGTAGTACGTCATCCTTTATGAAAGTACAAAACGTACAATGATTCGTGTGACAATACTCGTTTCTAATTGATTCGGGATCGGTGAGGAATGAGGGAGATCTTTAAACATCTTATTTGCCTCATGGTACTAGACCGTCCACTAATTTTATTTGACGAATGGCACCCCCGTGTGTAGATAGCAATGTAGTTTTTTTTGTTGCTTATCCCTAGTACACGTAGTACAGGCCATGGTAATCAAGGTGGGTAGTAGTAGGCGACTGCTTTTACTGTAAGTGCACCTCATATCTACACATGTGAAAAGCAGTTCGACTTTGCACTTACAAATGTGCCAGAGCCCCGTTTGGTTACTTGCACTCACTGGTAGGGTTGGACTTTTGCAAGAATCGGGGGTCATTGGAGCATTTTTTTTTTTTTAATATATATGTCAGAAAAAAAGTGCCCAATGCTGGAATCGAACCCGGGCCGTAGCGGTCGAAAACCAACGGTTTAGACTATCAATGTAGTACGAACACATGGTGTGTAGACAACCTAGTGACATTGCTGTGGTGTGTGTAGACAATGGTTCCCTCCCCGACAACGACACGGTGGAGTATCTACCCTATCAACAGCGACTGGAGACTTACCTCATGCCTCCTGTCTTCGCCCTTGTCTTCGTGGTGGGCGTCTTAGGCAACGGCTCTCTCATCTACATCTTCCTGCGTCACCGCAATATGCGCAGCATTCCCAATATCTACATCTTCAGCCTGGCCATAGGAGACTTCTTGGTGATTACAGGCACCGTGCCATTCATTGGGACCATATACGTCTACGAATCATGGCCTCATGGCCTTGCGGTATGCAAGATCAGTGAGTTTCTGCGAGATGTGTCTCAGGGAGTGACTGTCCTCACTTTGACAGCTCTGAGTGTAGATCGTTATACCGCCATTGTTGTCCCTGTCCGTAGACATGGGCGTAAGGTAACCATCATCTTAGCTGGTGCCATCTGGCTGATTTCAATCCTTCTGGCATCTCCAGGAGCTCATTTCTCTTATCTCCTGGAGTATCCATTGTTAGATGGAAAAGTCATCTATGTATGCTATCCCTATCCAGATGAGATGTGGCCATGGTATCCTAGAACCATGGTAATGATAAAATTTCTGGTTCTATATGCAATTCCTCTGGCACTTATTGGTACCTTCTACGTTCTGATGGCCGTCCATCTTGTTGCAAGCTCCAGGTTCACATTGGCGGATGGTGGACATAACTCAGCATTACATCGACAACTCAAGTCAAGAATCAAGATTGCTAAAATTGTCCTAGCATTCGTACTGCTCTTCTTTCTGTGTTTCTTCCCTACGCAGATCTTCATGTTGTGGTACTACTTCAGTCCAACGGCTGAAGAGGATTATGGTGATTTCTGGCATGTCTTCAGATTGGTAGGCTACGTGCTGGTGTTTGCAAACAGCTGTATGAACCCCGTAGCTCTGTATATTGTCAGTGGCGTATTCCGTAACTACTTCAAACGTCATCTTCTCTGCTGCTGTGCACCTCCTCCTTCATCTACACAAAGCTCTTCGGGCAGAACCCAAGTCGACAGCCGTCTACTCACCATGAAGACCCTCAATTCCACAGTCAGAAACTTTTCAGTGGATCATAATGGTACCAAACTCTGAATCACTTATTCACATCCCATTTGAAGCAATTATGTTGGTAGTTTTTGTTTGCTTCTTTGTTTCTAAACAAGTTATTATTTTCAGATATTATAATAGATTTAGGTGAAGCATTGTTTTAAAAACTGTGAAATTCTTTTATTTTACTCTTTTTATTGGAAACTCTTTAGAATTTTTATCTTTCTTAAATAATACCTAAAATATACAGTTTATATATTGAAAATTGAGACGAAATTTTTAACGCTATTTTTTATTCATTATCATAGGTTCACGGATGTCGACAAATTACAAAAAAAAAAGGCATAAGAAGTCGCAATTCTTTTTATTAATTTATTAAAGAAGCTTTCGGGGAAGTTCTTTCTAAGCAAACTAAAACTACCAGATTTTATTTTACTGAGGAAGAGCTTCCCCGAAAGCTTCTTTAATCAATTAATTAAAAAAGTTGCGTAGTCTTATGCCTTTTTTTGTAACTAAAAATCTGTTTCTATAGGAGCTTTATACTACAATGGTGAAACTATTATTGGGATGGCATGGCTCATCAGTGTAGAACCCTACCAATTATACCATTATAGTATAAGAGAGTATTCTATGGAAAGAGAGTTTTTAATTATAAAAAAAATATTTTCCAAAAATTTGTTTCAATTTTTCAACGATAGAGATCGCTAAGATGACAATGAGGCTATTTTAAAGATGGTATTATAATGTTTTTGACTTGTAATTAGTGTTTATGAAGCATTTATTAATTAATAATAGTTTATTGGATATTTATATATGTAAATATAACCAAGAGTTTATAATTTATTTGATTAAACCACAGATTTTTTTCTTGATAATGTAAAAATAAAAATAAAAACCGTCTGATATACGAAAATTCCAAACGTATGCTTAACAAGTTAGATAAATCATAATAACAAAGAGATAATCTTACTAAATATAATTATATAATTATTTACAACTCTATTATTACACTTATATTTATTAAGAAAAAGACATCTCCTTATCGTGCAACTGTAAGTTACTGATAGCTTGCGCCATCTATCGGAATAATGATTAATCAAGAATGGTTATTTGGACAATTCTAGAATAATTAACAATCAACGAATAGCTGATATTTATTCCGATAGATGACGTAAATCATCAGTAACTTTCAGTTTCACGATAAGAAGATGCCTTTTTCTTAATTTATTCACCTTATCCCAGTACAATTTCACATTTTTACTATTTTTTCACTTATATTTATCTTGTGAAAGATCAAGGCCCGAAAGCTCTCTCAAAAAAAAAAGTGACTGATCTTTTCTAAACAGTACTTTCCTTAAAATCTAATATCCTTACCTCTTCCCTCCCCCCCAAAAAAAAAAAAAAATAATAATACGAGCTAATATATTGTACAAATATTCATATTAATTTATTTTATGTATTTAATACACCTATATGCAAATATATCTATTTATATTTATCATCGATATACATGCAAATTTAAAATATCTGCTGACAAGAATGTGATGTCTAAATAATTTCAAAATCTTTTTTGCATATATGTATATATTATTCATTGAATAAAATATGTTGGTGCTTTACCACAATGTATTGTACAGCTATTCATATTTTAATGTATTTATCTAGTATTCTAATTGATAATAATCTAAATTGATTTATCTGTCTTTGGTTTGCATACAAATTTATGGCATATTCTAGAAAATAATCCTATGTATATAAATACTCAAACTTTTACATATATATCCCATTATAAAATATCTTCTGTTGTTTTTTTGTTTCTGTCTTTGTATTTTGCCATTAATGAACACGAGACCAATTCTTAATTTATATTCTTTTCAACCAATATAATTCTTTGTTTGCTTACAAAATTTAAAAAATAAATTATTTTTTTGCAAGATTTTTACTTATTTAAATATAGCATTAGACTTAAAAGAATTATATAAATTTAAATGAATTTTAAATTTTTTATTGCAAACGATTTTTTTTTTTTCGAAAATAAAATTTATAAAATTTTCAACTATTTACGTCTGTGTTGTATATATATATTTTAAGTTTAATGAATTAATTGTTCCCACAGAGTATATATGTAAGATCACAAGTAAATAGGCGTTAACCGTAAGAAGGTAAGTTTCTCTTTGTTTACTGTAAGTTTCTCTTTTATTTTTATTTTTTCTCTCTCTCTCTCTCTCTCTTGTAAATCAATAAAGATAATATTTGATGAATCTTCTTGGCATCAGTATCTTTAAAAAGTCTAAGCAAAGTCAACAGTCTGCTTTACTTATCAATTTGAATGATACGATAATCTTAAACATGAATATTATATGTAAATTTCACTACATATTTATTAAATATGATTTATCTAAAATTCATTTTTTTAGTTCCTTGTGATCAAAATGTATTTATAAATTCAATTAATATTTCATATTTATCAATAATAGTATTACCTATATATACACAAATTGATTAATTCACGAAAAGTTTCTTTAACGTGTGCAATAAATATATTCTCTCTCTTCTATAAAATATATATTTTTAAATATATATTAAAATTGATCTAAAAAAAAAAAGGAAAGAAAATGCTTAAATTTTCGTAGTTTATGGTCTAAAATTTCGAAATATGTGTCCTTAAAAATATATGTAGAAAAAAAAAAAATTGTTTTAAAAAATATATAATATTAAATATATTGATGTATAAATATTTTAATAAAAGTGCCTAAAAAATTGGATTTAGAAGACTTATATGAAAATTGGAAAATTTCAAAAATTATTTTTTAAAAGTGTGTCAAATATAAAAATAATTATTTTTCAATGATTATATTCAATTATGATATAAACAAAATTATAATTATAAAATTGTTACTCGCTCTTAACATATTTAAATGTGTATAATAATGTATTAAAATATAATAATATAAATGACCGAATTATTAGTGAAATATGTTTTACATAACATACTTATAATATGTGAACTTCACACACTTAAACTTTAAAAAATCTAACACTATCTTAATACATTTAAATAATCTTATGCTTTTTAAAGTTAATTATTCAATTTCATTTCTTTTCGTTAATATTTTATCTTATTGAAACTTTTAATAATCAAATTATTTGTGATTTATTAAGTGTGTGTAAAAAGATAATCATATTATTATTATAGTTACATTTTGAAATATAAAGATTTAAATAAAATATTATAGAATTTATATTATATATGTGTGGAAATATAATATTACAGCTTTTTCTGTGCTATAAAAGTGATTTTTTTTCTTCTGCAAAGATAGGCAAACCCTTTAAAATAAATGCAAAAGAATTGTTAGTAACTTATAAAAAGGTTATTTTTAAATTGTAAGAAACTAACGCAAAAGCAGGTTCATTTCTTAAATAATATTTTATTTATAATTTTAGTTATTTTACGAAGTGTAGAAACATATTAAGTCTAAAAATTTCTAAAATGAAATTTATCATTACAGATAAGTGTGTTCAAATATACCGAAAAATTATTATTAAACAGATCTCTAAAGAACATAGTTTTTATTTATTAACGTTTTAATGAATAAATTTGATGTTTTATATCTACATTAATAATATAATTACTTATCTACTACTAAAAATAATAATAACATTCAAATTTTAACAGAAATCTGTTGATTGGAAATTAAGCTACGTAATCCCAAGGTTTCCTCCAACATGTACTTGAACCTGAGTTAAGGGACAACCTGTAGTATCCAGCCATTTTTTTTTAAGTTACATAAACAACTACTATTTACTAAGTTAAATTCTCAACCTGCAACCCCAAAACACATTATTGACTGTAATGACTGATCCATTGATGAGCTATACTCATCTCCAGCAGACACCATCAACAAGCTCTACAAGCTTGATATCTTCATATGATTAAATGGAGATAAGAAAGAAGAAGAGACATAAGCGACTGCCTAATACAGGGTTTTACGCTAATGGCTTAAAAACATAGGTAAACCCATTATCTCCTTGAGTCTCCTCTTATCAGAGATTTTGTTCCACTTCAAAAACTGCCCATTATTTGGACTGTAATGACAGAGTCTCTGATTAGAGGTTATTTCCAGAAGAGACCAGGTTTGACGCCATGTTTTTAAGTCTAGGTGTTAGCGTAAAACCCTGTCTTAGGTAGTAGTTTATGTAATGGTGTCTTGTCCTCCATGGAATAAGGGGTGCCATTGCCAGGTTAGTCAGCCACATTTCAGAATTCCCTGTTCACGGTTACCGTAGCGGCTCGGGGCTCACGACACCGTACTACAGGGCAGTCCCTTACTTGTGCTTCTTCTCCCGCCCGCCACGCAGGTGGAACACTCTACTGCATTAACCTATATAAACAATGAAACAAGAAATTATAAAATGGATTTTTCCTCTTTTTATATCGCCTTGCAATAAAGTCGAATGACTACAAATTCTATATAAATATTTCTTCCTCTACAGAGTACATGTATCATATTCTTCTATATATGTTTTGTAAATAGATCTTTAATGACACTTTCCTCCTCCTTTTCTTTTCTTTAACTTGAGCTGTGCCAAATGCACGCGCATCTTGTAAAAAAAAAATTCCCAAATGTCTCTGTTAAATAAAATATTGTTGTTCGGTTCTATTCTTCCTTTTTTTTTTGCTTATCCCTAGTACACGTGATACAGGCCATGATAATCATGGTAGGTAGATGTTGATAACTGCTCTTACTTTAAGTGCACCACATATCTACATATGTGAAAAGCAGTTCAACGGTTCTATATATGGTTCTATTCTGGTTTGTATGTTTGATGTCTTGATGATGTCATGTAACCATTATAAAATTACACAACACACATGATGTTTAATATTGTTGCATGCGCCCTACATTTATTCAAAATATTCTATGATATTTATTTAAAATAGATTATTTACATTATCATCATTCCTTTTTATAGTTTCATTCCTTTTTTAATATTGTTATTGTACATATATCTTAATTGGTTATTGGAGCGAGAGACGAAGACTGCGGATCACGACCTACGGGGAAGACAACAAATAAATAAACACAATAACTTTAAAAGGTAATTTACTCTAATTTATTTGCTTTAAGTATGGAAACCCGCTCGGTGTATAACACCAAGAAGGAGGAAACCAAGGTCGATGACCCTGCAAAACTGCAACTTAGTGCAACAATTTGAAGATTATTACATGTAATAAATTATGGTTTTCAAATTCTCTAGATTGGTTATCAACTTTTCACTTATCTTTCTTATAATTTATTTTAGTTTGTTACTTATATATTTTTTTATATTCCCCTTTTTGAATTTATACAAAGCAATAACGCGCCATCTATACATACAAGGTATGTCTCATAAGTTCCCGGACTGGGTCCATAAAAAAATAAATAAATGAAAAATGTGAATAAATTTGACAGTTTATTATAGAAAAAATATCTGGCAACACGGTGGTACCAATATCGAGGCGGTACGTGCGCGTGCGCCAAAGTAATTCTAATTTATTTAAAGGTTACACCTTGCGCTGCGGCAATTTTACGATGGAACAAAAATTGAAGCAGAGGATTTGCATAGAAATTTGTGTGAAACTTCAAATATCAGCAACCGAAACTTTTAAAATGCCTAATAAAGCATTCCCCAATGACCCCCCAAAAAGAACAACTGTTTTTGAATGACATTCTAGATTTAAAGCTGGCAGAATTTCTATTGAAGATGATCCTCGGCAAGAACGCCCAAAATGTGCAAAAATCACCGATTTGATAAAAGAAAATCCTCGAACCACTTTGCTGGAGCTAGAGCAAGACACAGGCATCTCTAAAACAACGATTGGAAGGATCGTAACCAAAGATTTGAAGCTCAAAAATACTCCTGCAAAATTCATCCCAAGATTCCTCACTAATGAGCAAAAACTGTGTCGGCTTGCAACCTGTGAGAACATGTTGGAAATGACAAGAACGGATCCGGAATGGAAAGACAAGATAATCACAGGCGACGAGACATGGGTCTATGACTATGACCCTGAAACCAAGCGGCAATATGCCGAGTGGAGAGGTCAGGGTGAGCCTAGACCCAAAGAATCCAGGATATTGAAATCCAGAAACAAGTTGTTGCTGGTCGCTTTTTTGGATAACAAGGGCATTGTTCATCACGAGTATCTTCCTGCAGGCCAAACGGTTATTAAGGAAATGTATTTGGACATTCTTCGCCATCTAAGGGAAGCGATTCGAAACAAATGCCAGAAAAATGGCCTAATGGTGACTGGATCCTACACCATAACAATGCCCGCCCTCACACAGCGCATTTGGTGACGAGTTTTTTTGGCTAAAAATGGGACAGAAATCCTACCTCAACCACCCTATTCCCCAGACATCGCACCAAATGACTTTTTCCTGTTCCCCAAACTTAAAGCAGTTCTAAAAGGAAGACATTTGGACACCAGGGATGACATAATAGAAAAATCGCTGTTGGCATTGAAGAGCATTCCAAAAGAGCTCTATAAAAACTGTTTCGACAATTTGGGGAAACGATGGCGCTGGTGCGTTGAAGCAAGGGGGGATTACTTTAAAAAGTTTTAATATTTTTTTTTAAATATCTTACCTTTTTTTTTTATGGACCCAGTCCGGGAACTTATGGGACACACCTTGTATATAATGAAAGGATTTAAAAGCACGAATGTTTCTTTTATATACAATACAAACTTCTACTATCCTTACTGCGATTAAAAAATATATTGGGAGGAGACTTGGCTCATCAATAGTGAACCCTCCCAGCGGTTTCGCCAATTTAATTGAATTTTGAATTTAATTGCTTTTTCTTTGATCTTTTTTTTCTTATTTTGTTTATATAATGTATATATGTAAAACGGCATTCGAAAATTATCCCGCATGTGTTTTTTTTTTTTTTTTTAACGAAAAATCAAAATTTATTTCAAGGAGAAATAACGATTATTTCTAACCTTTTGGATGAGGTATGAAAGGGTGAATTGTGAAGAGTAATGATAAACGGATTCACCCTTTCATACCTCATCCAAAAGGTTAGAAATAATCGTTATTTCTCCTTGAAATAAATTTTGATTTTTCGTTGAAAAAAAAAAACATGCGGGATAGTTTTCGAATGTCGTTTTACAATCACAAGCCGCATTATATTATATTGTATTACTAGCCGAATGACCCGGGCAACGCCAAGGGCAATGCAAATTTGCAAATAACTCTACGAATATTCGGGATAGAGACCTGAAATTTTCACTATAAGTTTTTCCAGATTCTATTCTATATACTGTTAAAATTTCAGTCAGATTAGTTACGTATTGTGGACGTGTATAGCCGACATAGGAACAAACACACATACATATACTGACTTTTATATATATAGGGATATGAAAGGATTTAAGCACGAATGTTTCCTTTATACATAATACAAACTTCTACTGTCCTTACTGCGATAAAAAAATATATATTGGGAGGGCTTGGCTCATCAATAGTGAACCCTCCCAGCGGTTTCGCCAATTTAATTGAATTTAATTGCTTTTTCTTTGATGTTCTTCATTATAATTTTGTTTATGTAAAATGTATATATATTAAAAAACAAAGAAGATATATCCTGGGCGTTAACATGAGCATTTAGTTTATTTTTGTTCCGCTAGATGGCGCTCTCATCCAAAAATTGATCATGTGAGAGGTCAGGATATGTCTTTTATGTTTTTAATATCAACACCTGATCATTTATATTTTTTCTTATTTTTCACATGATCAGCGTGTTTATGCAAATTTGACCTTAAATTACAAATTTTTGATTTCTCAGGAATACTCTTAGACCAAATTTTTGGTCGTTTGAGTACAACCTTCGAAACGCTTACGTGCTAAGCTTTTCTTTATTAATAAAGAATGGGTGTATCAAAAACATTCCCGAAATGCCCCAAATGCGATTCCCAACCAGCCAGTCCCGAACATCTATTGAATTGTATCAAATCCTCCAAAAATAGACCTCTGGGATAACCCCAGCACTATAATAGAAATTCTGAGACAATGGAACCTAATGGAGATCGTTTAAACAACTTGAGGAATAAGCAACAAGAACAAGAATGGGTATTCGACTAATCCTGGAATTCATGATAAAATTATTTTTATTACAAAACGCTATCTTTCAAGTGATAATCGCTTTTCAACGGGCTTAATAAAACATCGACTATATCCTACAAGAAATATTTACAAAAACATACATGTAAATATTTCTTGTAAGATATAGTCGATGTTTTTTTAAGCCCGTTGAAGAGCGATTATCACTTGAAAGCTAGCGTTTTGTAATAAAAAGAAACTCATTGTGAGAAAATATTTTGTAATTTTATTCCTGGAATATTTAAAAATCAACAAATAACGGATATTTATTCCGACAGATGGCGCAAGCCATCAAAACAAAGGGAAACAACAAAACATTTTTGTCATATAGTTGAAATTGTCATTAATGGTAACCACACACACAAAGAGAAAGATAAAACACTAGAAAAGATATTAACTTAAGACAAAAATCACGAACATTTTTATTTAGAAAGATCAAAAAGAGATTAGATGGCATCAAAGTGAAGCATGGACAATTTGACAATTTAAACAATCGTATTGATTCTTCTAATCAATTGTTACAAAGGTGGAGAAATATATATAATAAAATAGTAAATAAAGGGTATATAAAGTGTAGGGGAATATATATATATAGTTGTGTATGAAGAGACAAAGGTCGCCTCTCCCGTCAAAATAGACGACAAAACTAGACACCATCCATTGACCGTCGCCGCAACTAGCGGCCTCAGGTCGGTGACAAAGCTACAACACCAGCTTTGGCAAACTGAAAAGTGTCCACCTAGAGACCATGGTTTCGGGCTAATGGCCCTCGTCAGCCTAGGGCGGACTTTATTCCATGAGATCCACACGGGATCTAATGGAATCTTGACAATCTGCCAGTTTTGACGTCTATTTTGACGGGAGAGGCGACCTTTGTCTCTTCATATCTATATCCTCCCGGCAAAAATTTCCATCTATAGTTGGGTATGTGTACAAATTTCTTCAGTAAGGAAGGTTTCCCCACCTTGAGAGAGTTCTCCTCCAGACAAGGAAGGGGATGAAGTGAGACATGGAGAAAATACCAAAAGAAGTATTGCCTCAAAACTGGACATTAAATGACAAAAAGATGTTTCGGCCAGTTGGTGTTATTTTTTTCAGAAAATAAAAAACTCCAACTGGCCGAAGTGTCTATTTTTTATATATATATGAATGCCGGCCAGGCAACCTCTATCTTTTCGATAAAAAGATGTTTGTACAACAAACAACAAGCTTTATTAAAACCTTTCAGTCATATACAGATTTTCCGAGTAGAAATGTAGGGTACATACAGGAATAACAGTAATAGTACCAGTAATAAGCAATGTTGTTGTTTTTTTTAAGCTAATTACATATAATGGTAATTTGGAATATATATACAGGAAAACTTAAGACAATCAAGATAATAATTAGATTAGTCTGGGTAAATTGGAGGAAAAGAAATTTCCTATACTTGGATTTACCACGGAGTCTCTGTAAATTGAAAAATAAAAAGTAAAAGCTAATCATTTAATATTAATAGTGAAATTTTTATACATATACTCAATAATAAAAACAAAGTAGGCATATCCTGACCAGGAGCACATGTGCTTTTCAGAAGGCAGAGCGCCATCTGGTGGAACAGAAATCAACTAAACATTGATTTTCTGATTCTGACCTTTTTATTTTTCTATTATTTTTTCACATATTCAATAATATTATGATACATTAGCGCGCCATCTGTTATCAAAATTTGAAACTATTATAGACGTGCATAATTCTACTGCCCTTTTACTGTAATTGAAAAATTAATGGGAGGGCCCGGCTCATCTCAATAATATGTTAATCAGAAAGCTCGAATGTAAATTCAACAAGATATTAATCAGAAATTACGAAAGTTGTTTATCAGAAAGAACCAACGAAAACAACAATTGGTTTCAAAATGGAGGTAGAATTGAACAACCAAAATTTGTACTGCGAATTGAACTTCTTTAAATGGCAATCACAGAAGGAAAGAAAAAAATTCTCAACAAAAGAAACAAACTTAAGACAGAATGAACCGATGTTTTTTTTTTACCTAGCTAGTGAAGAAAACAAGCAGCTGTGTTTAAATGGAAGAGGAAAAAAGAATAAAAAAACAATTTTGTCTTAAAAACAGAAATTTTAAATGATAACAATAAAAAGAAATAAGAAAAACAACACAACAACAAGAAACTAACCTAGAACAGAAAACAGAACGTTACTTCCAATGGATAAAGAAATAATGACAACAGCATTTGTTTTCAAAATGGAGTAAGGAATAAACAACTAAAATTCGTGTTAGGCATAGACAATGGTTAAAAAAACAACCACAAAACGATAACTAAAGGCACTAAGCACGGAACTAACTGAAGACAGAATGTACTGATGTTGTTTTACCTATAGAACTGGTGAAGAAGGCAAGCAGCTGGGTGTAAATGGAAGAGGAAGAAAGAATAAAAAACAATTTTGTCTTAAAAACTGAAATTTTAAATGATAACGATAAAAAGAAATAATAAAAAACAACTCAACAACAAGAAACTAACTTAGAACAGAACGTTACTTCCAATGGAGAAAAAACTGATGACAACAGCAACTGTTTTCAAAATGGAGTGAGGAATAAACAGCAAAAATTTGTGCTAGGCATAGACAATGGTTAAAAAACAACCACAAAACGATAACTAAAGGCACTAAACACGAAACTAACTGAAGACAGAATGCACTGATGTTGTTTTACCCGTAGAACTGGTGAAGAAAACAAGCAGCTGGGTGTAAATGGAAGAGTAAGAAAGAATAAAAAACAATTTTGCCTTAAAAACTCAAATGATAACGATAAAAAGAAATAAGAAAAAACAACACAACAACAAGAAAATAACTTAGAACAGAACGTTACTTCCAATGGAGAAAGAATTAATGACAACAGCAACTGTTTTCAAAATGGAGTGAGGAGAAAACAACAAAAGTGCTGCACATAGTGTTAGGGATAGACAATGGTTAAAAAAACAACCACAAAACGATAACTAAAGGTACTAAACACGAAACTAAGTGAAGACAGAATGCACTGATGTTGTTTTACCCGTAGAACTGCTGAAGAAAGCAAGCAGCTGGGTGTAAAGTGGAGCGAGGATGAACCAACAAAGAGACAGGGAGGGAGGGACACATTCTTGTTGGACGGAAGTGGGGGCACGTCCGGTGGGGAACCGGTTCTCAGTCATGAGGTGGCGAGCGACGTTGTTGGGCTGTCTGCTCCTCCCAGCCGTTGCCTGGGCGCTCTGCCCCGCCGAGCTTCTTATATGTCGGTGCGGCTCTCTGGGTGGTATCTACGTCACCAACTGCACAGATACCGGCATCACTGACGCCTCAGTTCTCCACAATCTCCCTCCAGAGACTGAAATTCTCATCTTCCGCGGGAACGAGCTACGAGACCTTCCCTACAACCTGCTAGGACGTGATGCCAGTTACCCCAACCTCAGAAGTATCGACCTCTCCGACAACCGCATCCAGACAATCCGTGGACGATCCTTCCACGGCGTCTCTCACGTACGTACCCTCTCTCTCGACCATAACGATCTCTATGTCGTTGGTAAAGATCTTCATCCACGTGTCTTCAGCAATTTCGAGAATCTTGAACTACTCAGTCTCCGGAATGCATTTACCGATCGCCTACCTTCAAGTCAATACATTCCCAATTTGAGATCAATCTTTAGTGAAAGTAGTTTGACTCTGTTACGTGTTCTGAATCTCGAACTAAATGAGATTGTAGAATTTACTGATAGCAATGTGATGTGTGATTTATTATCTTTGAAGCAACTTCTTCTTGGAGAGAATAGAATGAACGGTCAAATTGGACTCAATCTAACCTGTCTACGTGATTTGACAACCCTCGATATATCGCATAACAGATTCCATCGTCTAGCATCAGCAGATTTGGCCCATTTCGATTCCCTACGTGGTCCCTTACGTCTCAATATCACCCACAATCCTTGGATATGCGATTGTGAACTTGCAGAAACACTTCATTGGATGCACAAGACATCAATTCAAATCATGGCGGCTGGTGAACTAAGATGTTCATCTCATGGACCAAACGCAGGCAAAACTCTACTCTCGCTGAAATTTGAAGATCTGGAATGCCCTGGATCCTTAGTGTCAATATGGATTGGAGTAATCTCAGGAGTGATCCTCTTTGTTCTTATCCTTACCCTGATGTATAGAAAACGTGAACAAATCGTTCAGTGTCTCGGCTCATCACCAGTTGTGGGGAAACTGACGTACATCTCACTCGAACGTTCGGATGTTCCCACCGAGGTCAACGTCTGACAATTGGTGAGTCAACACATTCCACTTTATTTATTGTCAATTGTAAATAATAGAAGGCTTGCTTGTTTTCTTTCTAGTTGAGTTTGTAAATAAAATTGTCTTTTTTTGTTAGTCTTCCTTCTGTCATGTCAATTTTTTTCCCTCTAAATTCATTTCCTCCATATAGATTGACCTTGAAAACACCAGTTATTTGATGTTTTAGTCAAATATGTTTTTTTTTTTTTATATATATCACAGTATGTCCCCATTTATAAATCAGAATTAAAACAATTTATGCTCTTTATATTTTCATTTCACAGAACCTATAATGACCGCAGCCTTGCAAAAAATTAACATGAACCTAGAACAGCAGTTTTACACACCCAAGATAGAGAACATTGCGACTGCTATGATAGAGATGTATGGAGACATCTGAGGCTCTTCATTGGACACAACAACAACAACAACAGAACCTATAGATGTACATCTTTATATAACTGAACAAAGAAAAATATTATTGGGGCAAAATGTTTTACATTCTTTCCAAATTATGACAATTCTCAACTGATCTTTGTTCAGTTAAAGATGAAACTACTATACGTTTTATTTCGATAATATAATAATTGGTTACAAGTTTAGTTATAATAGTTTTGTGTTTAGTTACAAGAGTTTTACTATTATAAAATAAATGAAGCTTCCAGGGCTAAGTTTCTTGTACAACTTTTATTTTCAAGCTTTCGGACTTGTCAGTCTTTCAACAGGATTATCACGTTAACAACTTAATAATAAATACTGTTTTTATATACACATTATTATTTACATATTTTGAATATTATATATTTTTCTTTCAATATATAATAAGTATTTAAAATATGTATATAATAATGTGTATATAAAAATAGTATTTATTATTAAGTTGTTATCGTGATAATCCTGTTTAAGGACTGACAAGTCCGGAAGCTTGAAAATAAAAAAGTTGCACAAGAAACTTAACCCTGGAAACAAGAGTTTTACGTTAAAATTTTAAACATTTAACGCACATTGTTTCTCTTTCTCACTCCCTTTTAATAAACAATTTCCCTACCGCCCTTAATGCAATGATAAAATATTAGAAAGGCTTGACTCATCAATAGGGAACCCTCTCAATGGTGTTTCGCCAGTTTAATTATGTTTTTATTAGTTTTTATTTCACGTACAAGTTTATTTGAGTTTTTGTTTAGTTACAAGTTATAAAAGTGTTGCTTAGAGAGAGTTGAGTGTAAATTTACACATAACAGTTTTGTTTAGTTACAAGTTTCATCAATTTTGTTCAGTTTCACACAGACTTAGTTACAAGATTTTTGTCATATACTCCTGCAGAAAGGTTTATAATACTCGAAAGCTTGAGAAAATATGTGAATAAAGCAAGGAACTTATCCTTGGAAACTGTTTTTTATTTTATTTTAGACTTAGTTACAAGTTTAATTATATATAGTTTGTTTATATATATATATATATATATTGTTCTGAAAATAGAGCAATCCATACTTATATCATTAGAGAGTAAAAAAAGGCATATATTGGATTGAATAAAATATTTATTGCCAATATTTCGGTTGGCTGAACGCCAACCTTTATCAAGGCATTACATTTTTGTATACACAAACTCATATATATATATATGTGAAAAATTAGTACAAATGTAATATTGTACTGAGATAAGGTGCATAAATAAAGAAAAAGGCATCTCCTTATCGTGCAACTGAAAGTTGCTAATGGCTTGCGCCATCTATCGGAATAAATATCAACTATTCTCGTTGATTTTTAATTATTCCAGAATTGGCCAAATACCGTTTCTTGATTAATCAATGCTAGCAATTGCTTGAACCCTCACAGTCATTTCAGGTAAATCAGTGGAGAGAGTGATGTCACATCATGATTTATCATGCCGTGAGTTTATCTTGTTTGGACAATTGAAAGCAGAGTTGACGGGTGAGAATTCTTTGGAGGAGATAAGTCCAATTGTCAACAAACTCCCTCCAAGATACTGACTTGTTTACCTTCCCTTGTGAAAAAGATGGATAAAATGTATTACAGTCAATGATGCTTATTTTGAAAAGAATACTGTGGATTTAAATTTATTTTTAAAATGTTCATTATACAGTTAAACCTGTCTATAGCGCCCCCTCTTGGGACTCACCAAAATAGCGTGCTATAGAGAGGGGGTGCTATAGACAGATCACTTTTAATGTAAATTTTTTCATTTTAATGTGTAAAATCGGGCGCTATAGAGAGGAAGGCGCTATAGACAGGTTTAACTGTATTTCGTGTTATATTAGGTTATTGCCATAATGTTTTAGATCCTTTCACCTTGTTAATTAGACAATTGACAATTAATTTAATTATATTGACATCTTGTCAATACATGTAAAAGCGAACAGTCTGTACTGGACATATCATAGAATAACGTCCGCTTTTAAATTTAGACAATATATAGATATATTAAAAATAAAGAAGGCATCTCCTGACCACGAGCACATGTGCTTTTTAGATGGTTGAGCGCCATCTAGCGGAGCAAAAATAAACTAAACGTTTATTTAGCTTGCTCCGTGATATTTGGCCAACCCAATTTCTTGATAAATCAAGAAAAGCCATCCACGAACGCGTTTCGCGCTCTGCCATCTAAAAAGCACATGTGCTCGTGGTCAGGAAATGCCTTCTTTATTTTTAATATCAACATCTGACCCACTTATCTTTTTTTTTTTTTTTTCTATTGTTTTTTCATATATAGATATATGTAAATATAATATTGTATTATGATGTATCAGCGCGCCATCTGTTATGAATATTCGAAACTATTATAGACGGCGCGCTAGTGCATCATATAATATAATTGTTCAAATAAAAGACTCAATTTAAAGTTTGTGGAAGAGCGATTTCTCGAAGCATATTATATATTTATAATTATATGTAATACTGCTGTCTTCAAAGCTTATGTCCATAGTTCAGCTAAAATACCCATTCCAAGAATCTAGTATCAGTATCATTATAAAAGGAAGTTCCAAAAATACAATATAACAGCGGTATGGTAGATTAAACTGGCGAAACCGCTGGGAGGGTTCACCACTGATGAGCCAGGCCCTCCCATTAATTTTTCCATTGCAGTAAGGACAGTAGAAATTGTTTTATTTTCAAAAGAATCATACGCGTCTATAAGAGTTTCGAATTTTCATAATTATCATTGCATTAAGGGCAGTAGAATGGTAGATTAAACTGGCGAAACCGCTGTGAGGGTTTCATCACTGATGAGCCAGGCCTCTCCAATAATTTAACATTGCAGTAAGGGCAGTATAAAATTGTCTTATTTAAAAAAAGGTGATCTGGGTGTGTTAAAAATGGTGACAAAAAATGATTATGCAATTACCTTGCAGAGCAGGTTTTTTATCTATCAGAATATAAATCAACTAAACGTTTTTTTTTTTTTTTTTTTCAAAATAAAAGAATTTCCGTAGTTGTGGGTAGTAAACATTGAGTATTAGTTCGTCATATGAAGTAAATATTGCCTCGTAAATAATAGTAAATACACTCATGGACAAAACTTAAGGAACTGGAAAGTCTTTGATATCACCGGTCGTCTATGTTTTTAAGGAGACAGAAGCAATTTTGTTCACACTTGGTTATCTCGTGTGTCTCTAATATAAAGGTCACTGTAATATATTTCAGAGTTATTGTCTGAATCCCGATATACATGGTAAAAGGTACAACTTCCTTAAGTTTTGTCTCCATGAGTGTATATACACTTGGTTATCTTGTGTGTCTTCAATAAAGGTCACTGTAATATCTTTCAGAGTTATTGTCTGAATACCGATATACATGCTAAAAGGTATAACTTCCTTATGTTTTGTCCATGAGTGTATATTGGTTATCTCGTGTGTCTTCAATAAAGGTCACTGTAATATCTTTCAGAGTTATTGTCTGAATATTATGAGCAGTGACAGATTGCCACGTATATGTTTTAATAGAACACGGGAACTCTCTAATGCTTCGGGCACACCCATCGGTTTCATTAAAAAGCTCACTAATCTGCTTAACGATAATGGATCCCCTGCACTTGTTTCCTGTGATGACCCTGAAACGCTGAGGAGCGCGATTACAGGGCTCTTAAAAACAGCGGCAGACCAATCTATACAAAACGACCTTACAAGAATGGATAAATCTAAGCTATACTCTCACTACAAAGACATTCACATATCTTTCATGACGGAGGGATACCTTTTAGGGGATTTTCCTTTCCCGGTTGTAAGACTACTCGCACAAGTTAGAATACTTTCAAGTTTTTTTAGAGAAAACCACACCAAGATGCTCTGCGGTGAGGACCCGACTTGTACCTTCTGTAATTCAAAACTACAAAATGAAATCACTCACTATATTTTTGATTGCTCTGCTCTGAAAGAAGAAAGAAGAACCCTTATGCTCAAAACTGGGCAACTCTGTGCTTCACTTCCATCAATAATTGACAATATGACCCAGAATAAGTATATTGCTACGGCGTTTTATGGTTTCCACAAGTCCATATCTCAGAAGAAGGCCAAGTGATACTCACTCCTCACTTTCTTACTGCTACTCTTTTTGTGTTGATTTCTTGCTTCCCTCTTTCTTCTTATTATTTTTTTTTTTTTCCTTTTCTTGTTTTTTTTTTTTCTTTCTCTTTTTACTCTGTATATATCGCTATTTCCGTTGTCTCACTGCTTTGTTCTTATGCATACCTCTGGTGAATCCTGTATAGGGTCAGTGACCCTAAATAAAGGCTTTTTTGTTGTTGTTTGTTGTTGTTGTTATTGTCTGAATACAGATATACATGCTAAAAGGTATAACTTCCTTATGTTTTGTCCATGAGTGTATATTGGTTATCTCGTGTGTCTTCAATAAAGGTCACTGTAATATCTTTCAGAGTTATTTGTCTGAATCCAGATATACATGGTAAAAGGTACAACTTCCTTAAGTTTTGTCTATGAGTGTATAGTCTAAGTAAATTTTATTGGTTGGTTATGATAAATTTCAAATGGCGTACGCGTTTCAAGGTTGTTGGTTCTCGTCATTGTAGTGCAGGCTGTAGCTCAACGACCAAACAAAATGATCCTCTAGAGGTTATTTGATAACGAGATAACCAAGTGCGAACAAAATTGCCTCTGTCTCCTTAAAAAAAAAAAAAAAAAAAAATCTATCTTTATCTATGAGTGTTTTGTTTCCTATGTAATAGACGCAAATATTTCAATATTGCGCCTGGTTGATTAAAAAATAAAAATAAATATTACCCCTTTTTATCTTTTTATCTCTGTAAAAAAATGATTAGAGGAGTCAATAAAATTGTCCAATATTTAGGGAATATTTTAAGATTTTGTAGGAAATTTTTCACCGCTTTCTAAGAAGGAATGGAATGCCAAACGAACTTGAGTCTTGCCCACTTCCCCGCCACCCCCACTGATGCCAGGGAGGGGACCCAAAAAAAAGTGAAGTGTTGGGATTCGAACTGGCTTACTGCCAGAGATGGCTATCAGGTGACAAACGTCATATGTTGGTTCTTCTGTATGGAAATTCTTCTCAGTGCGACCTCAAGTTCTAATGGCGAATTGAACTATCATATCAAAGACCTATTAGAACTAAAGAAGAAATATATTCTATGAAAAATAGACACTTCGGCCAGTTCGAGTTTTTTATTTTCTCAACGTTTCGACAAAAACTCTAACTGGCCGAAGTGTCTATTTTTCGTAGAAATATGAATGCTGGCCAGGCAGCCTCTATCTTTATGATAAAGAAGAAATGGCTACCTCTCCCTTCAAAATAGATGTAAAAAAAAAAGACCTCATACCGCTCATATAATGCCATGGTTAAGTGAATTTTGTCTTTTTGTTTACTTCTGAGTTTATCTGTTTATTTGTATATTTTTGTATAACTTTAATTTTTGTTCTACTTGAAAAGACTGGGGTAAATCCAGTTATAAGAAATTTCTTTTCCTCTAATTTACCCAGACATATCTATTTATTAACTTGATTGTCTTTATATAATTTTTCCTATATATAAATTTCATATTACCATTCAGTGTGTTTAGCTTTAAAAAGTATATTAATAACAATGATTTTATTACTGGTACTATTACTGTTATTCCTACATGTATCCTATATTTCTGGTTGGAGAATCTGTATAAGACTTCTTCTTCTTTCTTATCTCCACTCAATCATATTAGGGTATCAAACTTGTAAAGCTTGAGACTTGATAACCATAATGACTGGGTGAGCAGTAGAATGCATCTGCCTTTGTCATTAAGACTAGGAGCACTACTCAGTGGCAGGCCGACTTAGCTCCAAAAGAAATGGCCGCCTCTGACATGAGGAACTGACACCATGTGCAGCCGCTCCTAGCATGGAGTACAGACTCATCCTGTATCCCTGGATTAGGAGCCCTTACAGGGTACTATCAGCCGGGCCAGCTGAGCCCAGGTTTTTTAGTGAGCTTGTTACTGCTCCCCCTCCTCCTTTTTCATCCGGGTTTGGGACCGGCAAAGGCAGATTTAAGACCAAAATGTCTTAATAATGCTCTTTGTTGTTGTTTGTTGTTTATTTGTATATTCTTTTGTTTTCCTTTTCAGTTAGAACGCTATCTTATAAAGCATAGCATTCGGTTGAGATGTCTTGACCTCTACCATTTGATTCTATCTCCAGTATGTCGGTCAGGTTTGTAGAAAGACTGGTGTGAAGATTCCATATAGAGGCGGTTAAAGTCACCGTTGAGTTGATTCGTTGTATGTGAAATGGAGGAATGGAGAATCTGTTCGTGAAATGGCCGAGTTGTGTGAGGAGTGAAGGATCCTTGTTAAAGACGCCGGTTAACCAAGGTAATGGGATGAAGACATGCGGTGAGTCAACAGAGTGGGCTGGTGTTCAAGGACATTTCTTTGTCTTTATGTGGTCTGTGTTCATCTGTGTGGTGGATTGAATATGGCATTTGTCTGGTGGTACAGATGTGGTATCTGTTTGGTGGTACAGATCTACAAGTAGCTGTCTCTCTACATTTAGCCCTCTCTTTAATTTTTCCATCGCAGTAAGGACAGTAGAAATTGTTTTATTTTATTTTTAAAAGAATATTACGCCTCTAAAATAGTTTTATAATTTGATAACAGATGGCGCTCTAGTACATCGTAACATTTATATATATATATGGAAATTTTTGCCGGGAGGATATTGATCTAAAGAGACAAAGGTCGCCTCTCCCGTCCGCCCTAGACTGATGAGGGCCATTATCCCAAAACCATGGTCTCTAGGTGGACACTTCTCAGTTTGCCAAAGCTGGTGTTGTGGCTTTGTCACCGACCCGAAGCCGCTAGTTTGCGGCGACGGTCAATAGATGGCGTCTGGTTTTGGCGTCTATTTTGACTGGAGAGGCGACCTTTATCTCTTTGAATTTATATATATATTCACCATTAGTGTGCAAATATGGTGTTTGTGTGGTGGTACAATTGTTCTCTGTGTGGTGGTACAAATATGGTATTTGTCTGGTGATACAGATGTGGCATTTGTCTGGTGATACTCATATAGCCCGAGTAGCTATCTTAATTAATATATGATGTTTATGTGGTGGTACAATTGGTCTCTGTGTGATAGTACAGTTGGGCTCTGTATGATGGTACAAATATGGCATTTGTCTGGTGATACTGATATAGCCCAAGTTGCTATCTTCATTAATATATGATGTTTATGTGATGGTACAATTAGTCTCTGCGTCGTGGTACAATTGGTCTCTGTGTGGTGGTACAATTGGTCTCTGTGTGGCGGTACAATTGGTCTCTGTGTGGCGGTACAATTGGTCTCTGTGTGGTGGTACAATTGGTCTCTGTGTGGTGGTACAATTGGTCTCTGTGTGGTGGTACAATTGGTCTCTGTGTGGCGGTACAATTGGTCTCTGTGTGGTGGTACAATTGGTCTCTGTGTGGTGGTACAATTGGTCTCTGTGTGGTGGTACAATTGGTCTCTGTGTGGCGGTACAATTGGTCTCTGTGTGATGGTACAATTAGTCTCTGCGTCGTGGTACAATTGGTCTCTGTGTGGTGGTACAATTGGTCTCTGTGTGGCGGTACAATTGGTCTCTGTGTGGCGGTACAATTGGTCTCTGTGTGGTGGTACAATTGGTCTCTGTGTGGTGGTACAATTGGTCTCTGTGTGGTGGTACAATTGGTCTCTGTGTGGTGGTACAATTGGTCTCTGTGTGGCGGTACAATTGGTCTCTGTGTGGTGGTACAATTGGTCTCTGTGTGGTGGTACAATTGGTCTCTGTGTGGTGGTACAATTGGTCTCTGTGTGGTGGTACAATTGGTCTCTGTGTGGTGGTACAATTGGTCTCTGTGTGGTGGTACAATTGGTCTCTGTGTGGTGGTACAATTGGTCTCTGTGTGGTGGTACAATTGGTCTCTGTGTGGTGGTACAATTGGTCTCTGTGTGGTGGTACAATTGGTCTCTGTGTGGTGGTACAATTGGTCTCTGTGTGGTGGTACAATTGGTCTCTGTGTGGTGGTACAATTGGTCTCTGTGTGGTGGTACAATTGGTCTCTGTGTGGCGGTACAATTGGTCTCTGTGTCGTGATACATTTGGTCTTGTTACATGAAGCAAAATGGCCCACCATATGTAATAATCTAAGAGAAGTCACTCTTTACCATTTTTGAGCGCCATTTGCAGGTTGGAAGTCTGCTTGAAAAAGAGTTAATTTTTAAATAAAAGCGTTTCAATGGAATTTAGTAGTTTTTTTATATAAAATTCAAAATAAATCTGCAAAATGTACAATGCATATTTAGCAAGCTTTTTTTATCCCTAGTACACGTAGTACAGGCCATGATAATCATGGTGGGTAGAAGTAAGCGACTTCTTTTACTGTAAGTGCAACACATGTCTTCACATGTGAAAAGCAGTTCGACTTTGCACTTACAAATGGGCCAGAGCCCCGTTTGGTTACTTGCACTCGCTGGTTGGGTTGGACTTTTGCAAGAATCGGGGGCCATTGGAGCATTTTTTTTTTCAAACATAAAAAAGTGTCCAATGCGGGAATCGAACCCGGGTCGTAGCGGTCGAAAACCAACGGTTTAGACCATCCTTCCACCGACCCCCTATATAGAATTTATAAAAAAGAAGAGTAATTAATGTAGCTGTATTATTATATTACTGGTACTATTACTGTTATTCCTGTATGTACTATACGTTTCTGTGCTTGGAGAATCTGTATAAGACTCTAAGGTCTTAATAAAGCTTTTTGTTATTGTCCCAATATATAGGATATAAAAGGATTAGGTTTCTCTCGTATAATATAAATAGATAAATTCCAATCTATTTTTAACCTTCATAATTCCTTCATATAAAAAGCAGAATTAATGAGCTATTGTCTCCTAAAAGGCCAACACTCTTGACAAGGCCATCTCGTAGGGATCCGTTTATAGACATTCAAATTAGGCCTAGCTGGAATATCTACTGTTGTAGCTTTTCCCATCTTGTATTAATAAGATACTCCACATGATATCATCAAATTAGGCCTAGCTGGAGTATCTACTGTTGTTGCTTTTCCCATTTGGGATTAATAAAATACTCCACATGATATCATCAAATTAGGCCTAGCTGGAGTATCTACTGTTATAGCGCTTTTCCCATCTTGTATTAATAAGATACTCCACGTGATATAATCAAGATCTAGATTATCTACTGTTGTAGCTTTTCCCATTTGGGATTAATAAAATATTCCACAAGATCGCATCAAATTAGGCTAGCTATCTAGATTATCTACTGTTGTAGCTTTTCCCATTTGGGATTAATAAAATATTCCACAAGATCGCATGAAAATAGGCTAGCTGTTCTAGATTATCTACTGTTGTAGCTTTTCCCATTTGGAATTAATAAAATATTCCACAAGATCGCATCAAATTAGGCCTAGCTGGAGTATCTACTATTGTAGCTTTTCTGTTATTAATAAAATACTCCACATGATATCATCAAATTAGGCCTAGCTGTTCTAGATTATCTACTATTGTAGCTTATCCCATTTGGTATTAATAAAATATTCCACAAGATCGCATAAAATTAGGCCTAGCTGTTCTAGATTATCTACTGTTGTAGCTTATCCCATCTGGGATTAATAAAATATTCCACCAGATCGCATAAAATTAGGCCTAGCTGTTCTATATTATCTACTATTGTAGCTTATTCCATTTGGGATTTCAAATTAGGCCTAGCTCTTCTAGACAATATACTATTGTAGCTTATCCCCTTTGGAATAAATAAAATATTCCACATTATATCATCAAATGTAAATGAACAATCACCTGTAAATAACTAACTCATCTTTTCTAATCAATTATGTACCTGGGTGAATCCTGTATAGGGTATAGATCCCCAATGTTGTTGTATACCTATTCTTCAACGAGGACAAAATATTTTTGTCGAAACGTCGAGACAATAAAAAATATTTACTGGTCGAAGTATCTTTAATTTGAAGAACAATGAATGCCGGCCAGGCAGTCTCTTATCTTTACCTATTTGTTTGTAAATAAAAAGATTGATAAGTGACAAACGTTATGGGAAACAAGCTGTTAACCTTCCACGAATGCATGAACAAGTTGTAACTTGTCAGAAGATGGGGAGAGTTGTCATCAATTCACCTTTCTTCCCTCTAATTTTGCCGAGTCATTTGGCCTCCCCCCCCCCCTACAACCCCTCTTTACCAACACATTCGAATTTTCCCTCTTTTTTATAGCCTTCTATTATAGTAGTTTTTTTTTTTTTAACCTTGCTTTCACCAGTGGTGGTAGTGTCTTGTCCATGGAGCAGATCAGATCGGTCCATGCACCCTGATCACAATACCGGCCAACTGAGGTGTCTTGTTCGTATGGATGTCCTCTTCTTGATTGATGTCTGCCATATAGAATATAATAGAATTGGTGGTGTTGTCTTGTCCATGAAGCAGATCAGATTGGTCCGTGCACCCTGATCACAATACCGGCCAACTGAGGTGTCTTGTCCGTATGGATGTCCTCTTCTGGATTGATGTCTGCCATATAGAATATAATAGAATTGGTGGTAGTGTCTTTTCCATGGAGCAGATCAGATCGGTCCATGCACCCTGATCACAATACCAGCCGACCGAGGTACTTTGTCCGTATGGATGTCCTCTTCTGGATTGATGTCTGCCATATAGAGGGCTGCAAGCTCTCTTAGAGTGGTGGTAGTGGTGTCTTGTCCATGGAGCAGATCAGATCGGTCCATGCACCCTGATCACAATATCGGCCAACTGAGGTGTCTTGTCCGTATGGATGTCCTCTTCTGGATTGATGTCTGCCATATAGAATATAATAGAATTGGTGGTGGTGTCTTGTCCATGGAGCAGATCAGACCAGTTCGTGCACCCTGATCACAATACCGGCCAACTGAGGTGCCTTGTCCGTATGGACGTCCTCTTCTTGATTGATGTCTGCCATATAGAGGGCTGTAAGGATGGCCGGGTATATATGGTCCGGAGTGAGTTGGGTGTCGTTACAGTTAATGCAGTTCCTGTAGGATCTAGTCACCACCAGTGACACTTTTTAAAAAGTTGTATAAAATTTTGGTGATACAATAGAACCTCCATGAAAGGACACTCGCACTAGACAACACCTCTCTATAAAGGACAGTTTTCATTTGCAAAATTACCACTTTTACTATATAGCAACTCTCTGGTAAGAAGACACCTCTCCCTAAAGGACACTTTAGCTCTGAAATTAGGTGTCTTTTACAAGGAGGTTCTACTGTATTGATTAAAAAGTGTTTGAATAGGAAGTTAAAAGTTAAAAAGTGTTTAATAACAAATTCTAGAATATAATTAACTATTTTGTGATAAATGTAACATTAAATAACCGAAACCTTTTGTCAACAAGTTCTTTTTCTTTCTCCACTCAATCATATTAAGGTATCAAGATTGTAGAGCTTGAGACTTTTGATGGTGTGACCCCGTTAACAAGTTGAAATTGATCAATGTGCCAATATATTCTTTGCTCAATAAACTTTCCACAACCAGGAGATATTATTATTACCGAAAAAAACAACTACAGTTAAACCTGTCTATAGCGCCCCCTCTTGGGACTCACCAAAATAGGGTGCTATAGACAGGTCACTTTTAATGTAAAATTTTTACATTTTAATGTGTGTGTTTTTAAAATAGGGCGCTATAGAGAGGAAGGCGCTATAGACAGGTTTAACTGTATTATTTAAAAAATTCTTTGAGTTTGTCCATAAAATACTTCATATATTTCATAAAAAATCCTGTGTCTTTTGTATTTTCAACAGCTATTAGATATTCACAAGTAAACATTCCAAGTTAAAAAAGGTCATTTCACATCATTAAAAACTATTTCAAGATATTATTGATGCCAAGATATCTTTGTGTGATTATCAAACTTTCAACATATAGTACAATAGAACCTCCATGTAAAGGACAACACCTAATTACAGAGCCAAAGTGTCCTTTAAAGAGAGGTATCCTCTTACTGGAGAGTTGCTAAATAGTAAAAATGGTAATTTTGCAAATAAAAACTGTCCTTTGTAGAGAGGTGTCTTCTAGCACGAGTGTTCTCTCATGGAGGTTCTACTGTATTATAAATAAAGACAAATCGCTGAGGGAAGAAGAGTTTCTTTAAAAAAAACTTCACTCAGTGAATTGTCTTTATTTATAATTTTACCGAGGGGATTGTAATATTAACACAAATATAGTATTATTCTGTCAGGAATTTAATCGTTATAAGGAAGTTTTTACTCTTACTTTGAACCTGGGGTAAGAAAGGAGGTCTTCTTATTCTTATTTCCTTCCGGGATAATTGGCCTTATGTATAAGGTCGTCTAGCCTCCAACATGGCTGCAGAACGCGAACTGGTGGCAAGGGATCCTAAGATCTGGCAGAGGAGAAAAGACCGACTTCGCTTTCTTGTATTCCGGGCTAATTGGCCTTTGTGGTAAGATCGTCTAGCCCCAACATGGCTGCAGAACGCGAACTGGTGGCAAGGGATCCTAAGATCTGGCAGAGGAGAAAAGACCGACTTCGCTTTCTTGAATTCCGGGCTAATTGGTCTTTGTGATAAGGTCTTCTAGCCCCAACATGGCTGCAGAACGCGAACTGGTGGCAAGGGATCCTAAGATCTGGCAGAGGAGAAAAGACCGACTTCGCTTTCTTGAATTCCGTGCTAATTGGCCTTTGTGGTAAGATCGTCTAGCCCCAACATGGCTGCAGAACGCGAACTGGTGGCAAGGGATCCAAAGATCTGGCAGTGGAGGTGTCATCGCAGGGGTGGAGGAAGCTTGGAGAATTCAGGGAAAAATATAGTATTATTCTGTCAGGAATTTAATCGCTAGAAGCAAGTTTTTACTCTCACTGTAAACCTGGGGTAAGAAAGGAGGTCTGTCAGGACGGGGCTATATGTAAATAGGGGCGTGTCGGACTATGCAAATACCTCTGGAATAAACAAGTATAACGATGACCTTGAAGAAAAACCAGATTGTACCTTCTTTAATAGTTTACTATCAACTAAGTTGCAGGAGCATTCTTTCATGTACAGACTTAGTATTTTGTCTATTATGTACTTAATATTTTGTCTATTATATATATGTGTACTTATAATTTTGTCTAATATTTGTGTACTTACTATTTTGTCTATTATGCACAAAGCCTTTATTAAAACACACCAGTCTTGTACAGATTCTCCTCTCTCATTGCCGGCTTACAACAATATCCTCACGATGATCAATCACCATCATGTAGTGGAGGAGAAAACTTTACTCTAAGTTATTTTTCCTACTTACTGCTTTGTAACGGTTATATTGGGACTGAAGCTATATGCAAATACACACACAAAGCCTTTATTAAGACACCAGTCAGATTCTCCTCTCTCATTGCCGGCTTATAACGATATCCTCACGATGATCAATCACCATCATGTAGTGGAAGAGAAAATGTTAATCTAAGTTATTTTCCTACTTTAATCGAAATTTATAATAACTCAGACCTGCCGAGTGTAAATTTGCCAGAATTTGGAGATATCCATTTATTGCTGTACGCCGACGACATAGCAATTATAGGTGAGTCCAGGATGAACCTCCAAAAGAAGATCAAAATACTGAAAGAATATCTCGATGAGAACTTAATGACACTAAATGAGTCCAAGTCAAAGATTATGGTGTTCCGTAATGGAGGTAAACCCTCAAATAAGGATAGATGGTTCTGGAATGATAAACCCATAACAATAACTTCAAGATATACATACTTGGGATTCCCTCTGACACCAACAATAACAACTACTCACCCGGCAAATTACTTTAAAGGAAAAGCACTTACAGCAATTAACGCCACACACCCAATATTAATAAAATCAAAAGCAAAGTCAATAAATTTATCAACCAAACTCTTTGATACAATAGTGAGAGCTGTCCTGATGTATGCCGCTCCATTGTGGGCAACAGAGCATAAAGACTTACTGGACAGTATACAAGACATATTTATCCGTAGGTTCCTGAATCTGCCCAGATACACTCCAGGTTACCTAATCAGATTAGAAACCGGTCGTATCTCATTGAGTGTAACAGCCTTAAAATTAACCCTGAAGTATTGGCTGCGGTGGTTGAATATGAGCAGTGACAGATTGCCACGTATATGTTTTAATAGAACACGGGAACTCTCTAATGCTTCGGGCACACCCATCGGTTTCATTAAAAAGCTCACTAATCTGCTTAACAATAATGGATCCCCTGCACTTGTTTCCTGTGATGACCCTGAAACGCTGAGGAGCGCGATTACAGGGCTCTTAAAAACAGCGGCAGACCAATCTATACAAAACGACCTTACAAGAATGGATAAATCTAAGCTATACTCTCACTACAAAGACATTCACATATCTTTCATGACGGAGGGATACCTTTTAGGGGATTTATCTTTCCCGGTTGTAAGACTTCTCGCACAAGTTAGAATACTTTCAAGTTTTTTTAGAGAAAACCACACCAAGATGCTCTGCGGTGAGGACCCGACTTGTACCTTCTGTAATTCAAAACTAAAAAATGAAATCACTCACTATATTTTTGATTGCTCTGCTCTGAAAGAAGAAAGAAGAACCCTTATGCTCAAAACTGGGCAACTCTGTGCTTCACTTCCTTCAATAATTGACAATATGACCCAGAATAAGTATATTGCTACGGCGTTTTATGGTTTCCACAAGTCCATATCTCAGAAGAAGGCCAAGTGATACTCACTCCTCACTTTCTTACTGCTACTCTTTTTGTGTTGATTTCTTGCTTCCCTCTTTCTTATTATTATTATTTTTTCCTTTTCTTGTTTTTTTTTTTCTTTCTCTTTTTACTCTGTATATATCGTTATTTCCTTTGTCTCACTGCTTTGTGCTTATGCATACCTCTGGTGAATCCTGTATAGGGTCAGTGACCCTAAATAAAGGCTTTTTTGTTGTTGTTGTTGTTGTTGTTATTTTCCTACTTACTGCTTTGTAAAATTTATATAGGGACAGAGCAACCATTCATCTTGAATATGGCGCTGGTTAAAATACTTTGTACTGAGGTAAGTTGGTCGTCGTTTATCTTTTTAGAAGATATTTCTTCTAAATAATATATGTACTTACACTATTTTGTATTTGTTCATAAAGGGCACATCTTGGATTCAATAAATAATCTTTAATTTCCGATATTTCAATGGGCTAAACGGCCATCTTTTTCAAGGATCTCATCCCCTCTCGCGGTAAGCCGCGCATTACACTTGAGACACGGGCGTCTCACAATCTCTTCGGGCGAAAAATCATCCAAATGAAAAAATGTAATGTATACAAATAAATATCGTACAATACTAATTAAAATAAATGAATAAATAGAGTGAAAAGTAAATATCTATATATACAAAATAAATATTCGGCTATTGCATTATGAATGAAGACATTTCACTGAAGTTCATATATACATAGAGGTTCCTATTCTAGGAGCATCTAAATTGTGTGTACATGTCCGGTATATCGACAAATTTAAATAGAGATGAAAGAAACACCATAAAGTCTTTAAAAGAAAACAAACAAATCATCATAACTCCTTCAGATAAAGGCAGAAATACCGTAATCATGGACGTAATAGAATACAACAACAAAATCGAACAGTTACTTCAAAATCAGGAAATATATCAACCACTGACAAAAACCCTCTACCCAACCTCATAAAAGATTTCAATAGACATTTCAACAGAATAAAACGGCAATACAAACTAGATAGTAAAACTTTTGAAGCCTTCAAAGCAACAAACCAGAATCTTCCGAATTTATATGGTCTACCAAAAATCCACAAAGCTAATACCCCATTGCGTCCCATAATATCATACTCAGGCTCTCCCTTATACCCTATCGCGAAATATTTGTCGTCAATCATCTCACCATTCCAGAAAAAACTCCCTTATACAGTCCCCAATCCAGTAGCAGCTATTGAAACCATCAATAATATTCCAATTCCACATGACAGCTATATGGTATCCTTTGATATAGAATCTCTTTATACATCAATTCCGCATGACGAAGCTATCCTGGCACTTCAAGAATTCTTACACAACCTTCCGGAAATCATCCTTCCTATCCCTAAAGAAGCCCTTATAGATCTGATTGAACTTTGTCTAGCACTTAATTATTTTGGATATAAAGACAGATATTTCAAACAAGTAAAAGGTGTACCAATGGGGAATCCTGTTTCATCAGCATTAGCTAACATCTACATGGACAAAATTGATAAAATAATTGCAGACACAGCACAACTACAAGTAATAATCTGGAAACGCTATATTGATGATATACTATGCATCACAAAAGTTGATCTTTCCACCATTCTGAATTTTTTGAATAACCTCAAACCCTTTCTAAAATTCACCTTTGAAATAGAAGAAAATAACTCCCTACCGTTTCTAGACATACAACTAACCAGAAACCAAGATAGAATTGAAACTCGAATATACCGAAAACCAACCCATACTGGAAGTTATCTGAACTTCAATTCATTTGGTCCCATCCACCATAAAATTTCCGTGGTAAAAACTCTTTCAAAAAGACTAATCACACACTTTTCAACAAACAATAACGACACAAAAAAAGAAAGAACCAAGATATTTCAAGAACTACTTAGCAATAATTACTCTAAACCGTTTATCAAAAAGCATTTCTACAGACCGAGAATATCATCCACAAACAATAGACAGACTTCATCCCAAAACATTTTTTGCTCCCTACCATACAGCTATGGCTGTGAAAGAATAGCTAGAAAACTAAAATACTACAATATCACAACAAGATTCCAATCTACCTCGAATCTTAACAACATCCTCCGCCATCCTGATACAAAAAAGATCACTGAACCAAACATTAGAACCAATGTCATATACAAAATACCATGCAAGTCTTGCCAAGCCGTCTACATAGGAGAAACCGGTAAACCATTAATATAAAGAATTTTAAAATAAAACTACAACCTTTCGCAATAAGTTATTGCGAAAGGTTGTAGTTTTATTTTAAAATTTGTAGCGCAATTTTTTCGTTTACTTCAAATAGAAAGAATAAACCAGCACAAATCAGCCCTAAAACACCATAACCCGACCTCCTTATTAGTAGATCATGCTCTCATCAATAGCCACATTCCAGACTTTGAACAAACATCAATAATATACCAAGATATAAAAGAAAAGCACAGCAGGCTATTCTTGGAGAGTTGGAGTTCTTTGGAAGACAGAAATAGCATAAACCGAAAGATCGATATACCGGACATGTACACACAATTTAGATGCTCCTAGAATAGGAACCTCTATGTATAATATACATATACATGAACTTCAGTGAAATGTCTTCATTCATAATGCAATAGCCAAATATTTATTTTGTATATATAGATATTTACTTTTCACTCTATTTATTCATTTATTTTAATTAGTATTGTACGATGTTTGTTTGCGTGCATTACATTTTCATTTGGATGATTTTCGCCCGGGGAGATTGTGAGACGCCCGTGTCTCGAGTGTAGCGCGCGGCTTGCCGCGAAAAGGGATGAGATCCTAGAAAAAGATGGTCGTTTAGCCCATCGAAATATCAGAAATAAAAAGATTATTTATTGAATTCAAGATGTGCCCTTTATGAACAAATATAACAATATGGATTGCTCTATTTTCAGAAATATTTTGTATATTCACGCACACACAAAAACCTTTATTAAGACACACAGGTCTTACAGAGGATTCTCCTTGGGGTTACAAGACGGAGAAACCTATGAAAGTGGGAAATATACAAAGGGGTAAAAATGGAGAAAGATTATATACACATGATAAATATATACAGATTATTATTTTAATAATCCCATGGAAAATAAGAATATGAATTTGGAAAAAATTTTTTTTTTTTTTTTGGAAATATGGATGGGAGAAGTGGAGAGCGAAAAGAGGAAAAAACAGGTATTTACATATGGAACATACATATAATGGAACAGGTCAATTTAAGCTCTTCTGCTCACACAGCACAGGTGGACCATGGGTTTTTTTCAAGAAATCTTTAAGAGATTTTCCAGGAAAATCCGAGTGTTCAGAGTTGTAAGGTGTTTTGTATATCATCAGTTTTCCACTTTTGAGCACATTCTGGTCACCAGTGACGGTCATACTTCTCTATCTTGAGTTCTTTATTTCTTCATAGCTTCCCATTCAGTCTTTCAGTCCAATTCTTCCTTTTATTTCCCTTCTCTCTTTCCATTCATTCAAATTACTGAAAGCAAAATCACTTTTGATTGTAATTTTACGGATTATGCAAAGTTTTTTTTTTAACTCTCATATGGAGTTTCAAATGTCTAAAATGTTTCTGTTATATCTTGATAGACCCCCTGTATTGCAATTTCCACCCTTTTAATCAGAAACACATTTTATCATTCCCATTCTTTTGTAACACATTATTATTATTTATTTAAGTAACCCAGGTTCCTCTGGAGCCGTAACACATTATATTTATTATTTTATCCGTCAAATATTAATTTTGATATTTTGCTTTACTAAGCAATTTTCTCTTTTTGCATATCTTTTATGCAAATGAGTTAGTAATTGTATTAATAAAAATAAATGGCCTTGTCATTCTCATGGGTGTCTTTCTCTATTTTTCTATGTGACATTTTGGTGGAGATGTCGGGTAGGTTAGGAAATAGACAAACTGAAGACCATAGAGAAGACTTTAAGGCCATGGGTGCTTTGGTCTACATTTCATTTTACATCATGGAGACTTACTCAGAGCTTGATTTAGACTCTTTCAAATGCCTACAAAAAATAAACATCCAGGCAAAAATACAGTAGTCATTATTCCATCATTAGTATCTGAACCAAAAGCCTGGAGCTATTCTAGAATGTGGGATGAACGGACAGGCAGCAACCTATATCTCCAGGCTCAAAACTGGCCATACAAGACTGCTCCTCTTCCAGGATGGTGTAAAGATCTTTCCACAATATACCATCTACAGGACCAAAGAGGACTCACCAGATCACCTTTTGGAATGTATGGGAGCCTTAAGACAGGACTTATATTCCAACCCTACCAAGAATGTAAATTTAATCCATGAATTCAATCTCCATGACCTTGTATAATTATCCTTGTATACTAATTAAAAAATTCAGCGAGTGACTCCAGGATTCCACTATCTAAGAAGTAGATGTCCCTATAGACGTTATAACTACAAAGTCGCTCTTCACACCACAAGAAAAATGACTTAAAGCTAGTATGAACCTCTTTCAAGACACTGAAGAAAACTTTGACCATATATACACAAAATCCATAAAATTCATATTTATATATAATTCTACTGTCCAAATCTCAAGTTTTATTAAATACCATTTCTAAGATTCCACCCTTCAGTGTGTAGCATATAAAAGCAGAATGATCCAATACAGTATTAGAGCTCTGAGAAGCGGTCTGGTGGATTAAATTGGTGAAACCGCTGGGAGGGTTCACCACTGATGAGCCAAGCCCTCTCAATATTTTTTCATTACAGTAAAGATAGTAGAAGTTTATATTACGATGCACTAGCGCGCCATCTGTTATGAAAATTAGAAACTATTTTAGACGCTTAAGATTCTTTTTAAAATTAAACAATTTTCTACTGCCCTTACTGCAATGAAAAAATTAAACTGGCAAAACCCCTGGGAGGGTTTACCACTGATGAGCCAGGCCCTTCCTTTAATTTTTCCATTGCAGTAAGGACAGTAGAAGTTTGTTTTATGTATAAAAGAAACATTCATGCTTTAATGCTACCATTTCTTATAAATATATGGCGCTTTATTGCTTTATAAATGGAAATCCATAACCGTGTACAGAAACATTTGCAAGCTATGGGTCACAGTTCCCATAGCTTACGGTATAAATAAGCCTTAAAACTATAGAAAACTTCGTTTAAATAATGTTTTACATTTCTCTCATTTGTTCTAAGATTATTTATTTAACAGTTGGGAGAGACACGCCATATCCACAATTAGGATAATTGCGTGTATATTTTTAAATTATATACAATTAATACAATTGAATATTGGGAATCATGAAAATTAAGCGTTCGATGTCAAATTTTGCATATAGTAATTATAAGTAGTAGCTTGAAATATGTACAGTCAACACTTTCGTCTCAAAATATACATCCTGCAGAATCTATTAAACTTGATGTATTGGTCTTTATTGCGCGCAAGCAGCTTGTTTTGTATTAGTCAGGTAAAGTTGGTTTTCCTCCCTTAGATCAGAAGTTAATGGACAGTTTATCAGAAGATGTTCAGGGGTTTGTTGTTCGTTTCCACAAGTGCATGCAGGTGAACCAATTTTGCCAATTCTAAACAAATATGTGTTGAAGTCCCATGTCCAGTAAAAAATTGAACGTTATAGAAGTTGGATTGAACATAGTTAGAAATAATTAGAATTTTTTTTTGACTATACACCTATCCCCCCATTTACACGGTACTTGTTTTACACGTTTTCGCTTTTACATGGTTTTCCAAATAAGTTTTTTGTTTTGTTTTTATCGCACTATACTAAATGCCACTGTGATTTAACACATGCGCTGTGTACACATCTCACGAGGAATCCCGAGTTTATGTGCTGACTACATATTTTAACCTGTCAATGCATTTTATTTTTATTTCTGTGTACACCTATCCCCCGATTTACACGTTTTTCTCAGGAACGTATCTACCGTGTACATCGAGGGATAGGTGTATAAATATTAAGAAAATAAATTATTATAGATTTTTTATTAAATGTAAGAAAAAAGACACAAATAATAATAATAATAATGTATTCTATGAAAATCACCAAAAAAGAGGCAGTGTGGCTGGATGGAATGTTATTATTAAAGAAGTGTCAGAGAATATTTATAAGTAATTATGGGAAGCGAAGCTAACCACTCCATTAGTCTGTCCTAATATTGACACAGAAGATAGAAAAACTTGTTTTGGAAGACTCAAGCTAATTAGCTGGATTTTTCCAATAATTATTTTGTTTCTGCTTTCCTACAGATTTTCTGTATATATCTCTTGAAAATAAAGATACTTCGGCCAGTAAATCTTTTTATTACCTCGACAAAAATGGCCTTGCTAAATGTTTTAATTGTTATTTGCTCCTGACGAGGACAAAAGATTTTTGTCGAAACGTCGAGACAATAAAAAAAGATTTACTGGCCCCGAAGTATCTTTAATTTTAAGAACTATGAATGCCGGCCAGGCAGCCTCTAACTTTACCATATGTGTATTATTAATAAAAAAATTGAGATTTTCTGTTGTATTTTGATCATGTTGAGGATTATGGTAATGGAAATGCAGTCGTGGTCAATAATCTTGAAAATATAAATAGTTTTGATCAGTAATTTAATTGAACTAAAGGATCTATATAGATAATACCGTAACAGAGTTTTCCATTGTAAAGTCCTGAGCTATCTCCTCCGAAGATTCTGAACTACACATAACAATCTATATACCAAAATTTTCGTTATTTTTTTCTTCGTGTCATAGGCCTGTTTTTATTTTCCTAATGTTAACAGTTATTTTTATTTTTTAATTTAATCTATTTTACAATCGTAGATTTTTTGCATTTATCATCATCAATTCTTTTGTTTACAATTGCGTAACTTTTATAGAGAGAAATAAAGAAATACATAATTGATTAGATACAAAAGTGTGAACCAGAAAGTCGATTTTTAAAAATGTTATTATTTAATATAAACTTATTTTAATTTAATTTTGAAATGAAAAGGTAGTGTAAAAGTGTATATGAGGTTAGATTCAAATAGGTTTAATTATGTTAGTTTAATCGCTAAATAAGGTTAGTTTTAGATAAGTTGAATTAGGTTAGTTTCAGATAATTAAAAAAAAATAATGTTCGTTTTTAGAAAAATAATTCGCAATAGTAAGTATATATATTAATATAAAAGATCGAAATGTAAAAATCACTATGTCCAAAATCTTCGCTTTAACTCGTGTAAAACGGCTCGAAGGTACGGCGGTGTCAACGTACAGCGCCGCCTACCAAAGTTACCCTTTTCTGGGACTCACCAGGTTATATTATTTTTCGAATTGTAGATTGAATTATTACTTTTATTCTATCTTTTATAAGTGTTTGTTATAGTTTTTCATTTGAATTTAGCACAATTTTTGTATCTGGTTATCTTTTTTGGCATCTTTTTTTTCTCATTAATAAGACCTAATCCAAATAATTTAATAGTGTGTGACTTTTTTTAAATTAAATTATTTGGATTAGGTCTTATTTTCTTTTATTAATTTGTTATAGTTTTTCATTTGAATTTAGCTCCATTTTTGTGTCTGTCTTATTTTTTCTTCTCATAAATAGGCTGATGCTGTATTTGTGTACTCAATTGTTGCTTTTTTTTTAATTAAATTATTTGGATTAGGTCTTATTTTCTTTTATTAATTTGTTATAGTTTTTCATTTGAATTTAGCTCCATTTTTGTGTCTGTCTTTTTTTTTCTTCTCATAAATAGGCTGATGCTGTATTTGTGTACTCAATTGTTGCTTTTTTTTTATTAAATTATTTGGATTAGGTCTTATTTTCTTTTATTAATTTGTTATAGTTTTTCATTTGAATTTAGCTCCATTTTTGTGTCTGTCTTTTTTTTTCATCTCATAAATAGGCTGATGCTGTATTTGTGTACTCAATTGTTGCTTTTTGTGTCTGGCTTCTTTTTTGCAGTATTTTTTTTGAATCCTTTTTTTTTTCATCAATTGTTTCCTCACATGCTTGGAATTTTCTTTTTATGCCTGTCCTGGCTTTCAGTTTTATAGATTTCCTCTGCTTGGTTCTTATTTTACCTTTTTTTTTTTGAGCGTCTTCTGTCATGCCTCGGAAAGGCCGTGGAAGACTCACTCCCCTGACCGCTAGGCTATTTCTCTTGTTTACTTTTTTACCAATGCCTATAATTTTTCACCTGAAAGATTTTTTTTTATTTGTTATTCAATAAACTATTATCACTTATTTTTGGTCTTCTTTTTATTTACTTATTTTACTGGGGGTTGGTGGAAGGATGGTCTAAGCCGTTGGTTCGGCTCGAAGGTACGGCGGTGTCAACGTACAGCGCCGCCTACCAAAGTTAACCTTTTCTGGGAACTCACCAGGTTATATTATTTTTCGAATTGTAGATTGAATTATTACTTTTATTCTATCTTTTATAAGTGTTTGTTATAGTTTTTCATTTGAATTTAGCACAATTTTTGTATCTGGTTATCTTTTTTGGCATCTTTTTTTTCTCATTAATAAGACCTAATCCAAATAATTTAATAGTGTGTGACTTTTTTTTTAATTAAATTATTTGGATTAGGTCTTATTTTCTTTTATTAATTTGTTATAGTTTTTCATTTGAATTTAGCTCCATTTTTGTGTCTGTCTTTTTTTTTCTTCTCATAAATAGGCTGATGCTGTATTTGTGTACTCAATTGTTGCTTTTTTTTTTATTAAATTATTTGGATTAGGTCTTATTTTCTTTTATTAATTTGTTATAGTTTTTCATTTGAATTTAGCTCCATTTTTGTGTCTGTCTTTTTTTTTCATCTCATAAATAGGCTGATGCTGTATTTGTGTACTCAATTGTTGCTTTTTGTGTCTGGTTTCTTTTTTGCAGTATTTTTTTTTAATCCTTTTTTTTTTTCATCAATTGTTTCCTCACATGCTTGGAATTTTCTTTTTATGCCTGTCCTGGCTTTCAGTTTTATAGATTTCCTCTGCTTTGTTCTTATTTTACCTTTTTTTTTTGAGCGTCTTCTGTCATGCCTCGGAAAGGCCGTGGAAGACTCACTCCCCTGACCGCTAGGCTATTTCTCTTGTTTACTTTTTTACCAATGCCTATAATTTTTCACCTGAAAGATTTTTTTTTATTTGTTATTCAATAAACTATTATCACTTATTTTTGGTCTTCTTTTTATTTACTTATTTTACTGGGGGTTGGTGGAAGGATGGTGTAAGCCGTTGGTTCGGCTCGAAGGTACGGCGGTGTCAACGTACAGCGCCGCCTACCAAAGTTAACCTTTTCTGGGAACTCACCAGGTTATATTATTTTTCGAATTGTAGATTGAATTATTACTTTTATTCTATCTTTTATAAGTGTTTGTTATAGTTTTTCATTTGAATTTAGCACAATTTTTGTATCTGGTTATCTTTTTTGGCATCTTTTTTTTCTCATTAATAAGACCTAATCCAAATAATTTAATAGTGTGTGACTTTTTTTTTAATTAAATTATTTGGATTAGGTCTTATTTTCTTTTATTAATTTGTTATAGTTTTTCATTTGAATTTAGCTCCATTTTTGTGTCTGTCTTTTTTTTTCTTCTCATAAATAGGCTGATGCTGTATTTGTGTACTCAATTGTTGCTTTTTTTTTATTAAATTATTTGGATTAGGTCTTATTTTCTTTTATTAATTTGTTATAGTTTTTCATTTGAATTTAGCTCCATTTTTGTGTCTGTCTTTTTTTTTCATCTCATAAATAGGCTGATGCTGTATTTGTGTACTCAATTGTTGCTTTTTGTGTCTGGTTTCTTTTTTGCAGTATTTTTTTTTAATCCTTTTTTTTTCATCAATTGTTTCCTCACATGCTTGGAATTTTCTTTTTATGCCTGTCCTGGCTTTCAGTTTTATAGATTTCCTCTGCTTGGTTCTTATTTTACCTTTTTTTTTTTGAGCGTCTTCTGTCATGCCTCGGAAAGGCCGTGGAAGACTCACTCCCCTGACCGCTAGGCTATTTCTCTTGTTTACTTTTTTACCAATGCCTATAATTTTTCACCTGAAAGATTTTTTTTTATTTGTTATTCAATAAACTATTATCACTTATTTTTGGTCTTCTTTTTATTTACTTATTTTACTGGGGGTTGGTGGAAGGATGGTCTAAGCCGTTGGTTTTCGACCGCTACGACCCGGGTTCGATTCCCGCATTGGGCACTTTTTTCTGAAAAAATAAAAAAAAAGCTCCAATGGCTTCTGATTCTTGCAAAAGTCCAACCCCACCAGCAAGCGCAAGTAATCAAACGGGGCTCTGGCACACTTGTACATGCAAAGTCGAACTGCTTTTCATACGTGTACCATTTTCAAAGACCCTGCTTAGGATTAAAACTTCTCAGAAGCATAACAATAGTACCAACCTAGAGGTTAACTGGTGTGGATGCATTCCTCTGGGAGTAAGACTATTGAGAAATTCAGTAGGGAGTTATTTTGCTTCTCCGCATTCTAACACTCCAACTGTTAACACTGTGGAAACACTGACTCATGTTTGGTAAGCAATTTCAGGGAAGAAACTATAGACATTGGATTAAATAAATTATTAATTAAATTGCATTAAATAAAAATTATTAGATTTAAATAAATATTATTCGAGTGAAAAAAAAAAGAAAAAATTAACAAATTAGAAAATAAAATTTCGAAAAATACAACTATATTGCAGATAAGATAAGAGGACCTTATTAAAAAATAAATAAACAAACTGTAATTCGACACTATCGATAATTCGACACTTTCGATAATTCGATACTTTCGATAATTCGACCATTTTAAAAATCAAATTTACAAGGTTGATTGTTGTTTAAATACAACTTTGATTTTGCATGCATAAACACAGGCTCTTGTAGCAAGAACCCAACTTTAGTGAAAACTGATGCCTCTTCAGAATGAATGGAAGACTGAAATCTGAAGGAGCAGAAGATATGGGTCATCTTTACATGTATGCTATCCAATGTTCGCACACTTGAAAAAGCTACATATAAAGTTGTCCGTGCGTAAACACAGGCTCTTGTAGCCAAGGTTTGGCCTTGAGCCTTATTTATAGTCATAGCAAAAGCCAACCTTAGTGAAAACTGAGATAAGAGGCAGCCAGCGGGCGACGTCCCACGCCGGTGCTTCCCACGTGACCGCCGCCGCCGCGCATGCGCGCCGACCGTGACGTCGCCACCAGGGGCTGCGCGCGCAGTTTTCGAACACCGCCTGATGTCAGCCGGCTTGCTTACCGCGCGTCTCTACAACCTACGGCGTTTCCTTCCATTATATAATACTCTAGGCGCTGGTGGAGTAAAAACTGTGCTCCATCTGCCTCTTATAATTGTATGTAATTTTTGGACTTATTAAAATAAATTATTAATTGATAGTTCTCACTGCAGCTCGAACCTTTACCCTAACGCGGTAGAACATGGCGCAGTCGACATTCGGTTAATTATAGCCGTTTTTTAAGTGACAGCTCAGTGACAATTAGTAATCAAGATGCCCTCAAGAAGGAATCGCCGACCATCCCAAACCCCTCCAGAGAACCCTGCCTCGCCGACCAGCACCGACATCCTCAGGTCCATGGCCGCACTGTTGCAGCAGATGGCTACTCGGAATCCGACACCGACAGTCCCATTAGGAGCTCCTCCTCACCACGCCACAAAAATCATCCAGCTTCCTAAACTGGCTTCCCCGGAGGAGTTAACGATGTCTTTTTTCCGCGATTGGAAACAACGTTGGAACGACTACGTGGACGCCCAACAAGTAGCCACCTTCCCGCTATCCACACAGCAAGTGACTTTGCGTGCCGCCCTCCATTCCGAATGGACCATCCTTTGGCAATCAGGCCGCCTTCATATTTCTACCACCACCACCCTCGATGAAGCCGTGAATGCTCTCGAGGCCTACCTACGCAAGAAGCGAAACCCCCTCCTTGATCGGCAAGATTTTCATCGTAGGGACCAACAAACCGGAGAATCGGTGGATCGCTACTTCGCAGCCCTTAAAGCTCTTGATGACTCGTGTGCACATGAGCTGGATTTTAAGTGCAGCACATGCGGCGACCCGTGTATTACAATATGCACAAAAAGAGCTTGTGGGAAAACGTTTGCCCTTGCTGGTTATCAACAGCAACTCCGTATCCGTGACAGGCTAATATGTGGCCTGTTTGATAAAGAACTCCAACGAAAAGTACTGGCGGAGCAGTACAATTCCGACCTCTCACTGGACCGAGTCCTCTCAATTTGTCTCGCACATGAGAGTGCTACCGCCGTGGGCGCGACTCTTTCACCCTCCCCAACCACCTCCCCCGAAGCCTTCAGTGCAACCAGACGTGCACCATCAACCTACAAGCATCAACAAGCCAGCTCGTCTGAAACCTCACCTAAGGCCAACCGTTTCTTTCAGAAACCCTATGATCCTAACGACCCCTGCTCCGGATGTGGGGCTAACCCAAGACACCGCCGTGACCAGTGCCCAGCAAAAGACATAGAGTGTAACAAATGCGGCATCACCGGGCATTACGGAAGGGTTTGCCGACAACTGAAACGGAAACCCACAACCAAACCTAATATCCCGCCACCTGCAACCAGAAACGATCAGTCCCAACCAGGACCCTCAAACACAGTTGTTGCAGCTGGAGTACGCAACGAACTCATAACCATTCCGACCGATATCAACCATAAGTTACACCAAATCCGTTGGCTGGCGGACCCGGGGTCAGATCTGGATCTAATCCCAGAATCAGAATTCCTGTTACTGGATGAGCAGACCCGATCAGCACTCAACCCGAAGAACGTCCCTTGCGTAGGAGCCAACGGCATCAGCTTAAGTCCTTGTGGATCGTTCGTCGCGGCACTGCATCTCAACGGGAAAACATACAGTACTACCGTTGGAGTCTGCAAGCACCTGAACGCCCCTCTCTTGAGCAAGAGCGGATGCAAAGCCTTAGGACTTCTGCCGGATAACTGGCCCCATTCAATGATCGTCAATGCCATAACCAAAAAAGGCTCATCACAAGTCACTATACCAAATGATCTCGCCGGTGCCATCATTGGGAAAGGTGGTCAACGCATCAGGAAGATCCGGCGCGAGTCTGGTGCGGGGATCACCATAGATGAGTCTCAACCTGGTAGCAACGAACGGGTCATCACCATCTCTGGCACGCCCCAGCAGATCCAGATGGCCCAGTACCTCTTGCAGCAAAATGTAAGAGAACATTCCTTCCGGAAGCGATACAATCGCAACGCCAAGCCACTCTCACATTTGGAAGTGGGAGCAATAGTCCTTGTCCAGGATCACCGCACAAAACATTGGACCCTCCTTGCTGAGGTTCTCGAACAACTTCCACGCGGTCGCAGCTACCTCATCCGGACCGACGCCGGACGCCTTCTTCGCCGTAATCGCAGAGTCTTACGACCTTTCGTGCCTCCACCGTACACCACCCCACCCAACTCAGCTCAACATCAGCAGACCTTATCCCCTCGAACCCGAGAACCGAACCCGCGTTATAGCAACTACGTTGGATCGGTCCCAAGTCCCAATCTCCAGGGGGGGCATGAGATAAGAGGCAGCCAGCGGGCGACGTCCCACGCCGGTGCTTCCCACGTGACCGCCGCCGCCGCGCATGCGCGCCGACCGTGACGTCGCCACCAGGGGCTGCGCGCGCAGTTTTCGAACACCGCCTGATGTCAGCCGGCTTGCTTACCGCGCGTCTCTACAACCTACGGCGTTTCCTTCCATTATATAATACTCTAGGCGCTGGTGGAGTAAAAACTGTGCTCCATCTGCCTCTTATAATTGTATGTAATTTTTGGACTTATTAAAATAAATTATTAATTGATAGTTCTCACTGCAGCTCGAACCTTTACCCTAACGCGGTAGAACAAAAACTAACGCCTCTCTAGAATGAAGCGAAGGTTGGTATCCGAAGGGGCCAAAGATATTTCAGACACTATGTGTGGGTTCGATTCCCGCCCCTGGACACTTTTTATTTTATTTTTCCGTTCTCCATTACTCTTCATGTTTCACCTTTCCATACCTCATCCTCAAAGTTAGAAATGTCGCTATTTCTCTTTGAAAATAAATTTCGATTTTTAAAAAAAGAAACATTCGCGGTATAATTTTAATTTTCGTTTTACAATCATCAGCTGCGTTATATTGTATTTTAAATGTTACTTTAAATATAAGTTATGAACGGAAAAATACGTCCAGGGTAGCCGAGTGGACAAGGCACCTGCCCGGTAAGCAGAAGGGTGTGGGTTCGATTCCCGCCCCTGGACACTTTTTATTTTTCCGTTCTCCATTACTCTTCATGTTTCACCTTTCCATACCTCATCCTCAAAGTTAGAAATGTCGCTATTTCTCTTTGAAAATAAATTTCGATTTTTAAAAAAAGAAACATTCGCGGTATAATTTTAATTTTCGTTTTACTATACAGTGTGTTCAACTTTGGGCACTGTCAGTATATGTGCTTCAAGGACATGAGAGCACATGCGCTGAAACACCATACGTGTTCCATCGCAAAGATCCTAAAGGCATTGGTGAAAGTATAAATAAATATTTTGGAAATGAAAAAAAAATACATATATATATAAGAAAATAAATTGGAATAAAAATTTACAAACTATATTTCAGAGTGGATACATATTTGAAAGGAAAAAAAAAAAAGAAAATTGCAAACAACAAAACTATATTACAGATATGACATGAAAACTAACGCCTCTCTAGAATGAAGCGAAGGTTGGTATCCGAAGGGGCCAAAGATATTTCAGACACTATACAGTGTGTTCAACTTTGGGCACTGTCAGTATATGTGCTTCAAGGACATGAGAGCACATGCGCTGAAACACCATACGCGTTCCATCGCAAAGATCCTAAAGGCATTGGTGAAAGTATAAATGACCCATATATTCTGCTCCTTCAGATTTCAGTCTTCCATTCATTCTGAAGAGGCATCAGTTTTCACTAAAGTTTGCTTTTGCTATGACTATAAATAATATTTGGGTTCTTGCTACAAGAGCCTGTGTTTATGCATGCAAAAGCAAAGTTGTATTTAAACAACAATCAACCTTGTAAATTTGATTTTTAAAATGGTCGAATTATCGAAAGTGTCGAATTATCGAAAGTGTCGAATTATCGAAAGTGTCGAATTATCGAGTGTCGAATTACAGTTTGTTTATGTATTTTTAATAAGGTCCTCTTATCTTATCTGCAATATAGTTGTATTTTTCGAAATTTTATTTTCTAATTTGTTAATTTCTTTCTTTTTTTTTTCACTCTAATAATATTTATTTAAATCTAATAATTTTTATTTAATGCAATTTAATTAATAATTTATTTAATCCAATGTCTATAGTTTCTTCCCTGAAATTGCTTACCAAACATGAGTAAGTGTTTCCACAGTGTTAACAGTTGGAGTGTTAGAATGCGGAGAAGCAAAATAACTCCCTACTGAATTTCTCAATAGTCTCACTCCCAGAGGAATGCATCCACACCAGTTAACCTCTAGGTTGGTACTATTGTTATGCTTCTGAGAAGTTTTAATCCTAAGCAGGGTCTTTGAAAATGGTATACGTATGGTGATACAGTGCATGTGCTCTCATGTCCTTAAAGTAGTGTAGTTCTGTTGTTTGCAATTTCATTTTCTGATTTGTTAAAATTTTTCTTCTTTAGTTTCTCACCTGCGGGTCCTTCGGGTAAACCCGGGGCGTTGCCCGGGTCACTCGGCTAGTATATATATATAAACATAATTTGATAAAAGTAATGCCTGACTTAAGGCGAGTAGAATAAGGAAAACAAAAGATTATTTACATAATGTACAAATGTTTTGAGCCGGCCATTGGGATACGGAAATATCTTTATTTACGGAGCTGCTAACCAAAATGAGGCCATTAGGATAAAACAACAACAATGAGTTTTTATAGGGGAAGCGTGACCTCTGGCGGTCGATTTATCAGAATATTTGAATCTATGAAAATATGATTTTAAATAAAATAATATTTTTATATAACATACTAGACGGGCTTCGCCCCGGGATTGACCCGTGTGCATATCTACCCGAGTGATATATATTTAGATAAGATTTTTTTATAATTGTTTGTTATTAGCATTATCTATTTGTTTGCATCAGCATAATTTAATCTAATCTTTGATAGAGGGCGCTGTTCGTGAGCTAAGTAGAATAATTTGAATATATAGTTTTAATAATTGATTTATATATTTTTTTAAAATAGCCTATCGTCTTCCCCGTATTTTTTTTACCATGTATGGAAATTTTGGTTTGAATTAGTGAACTACTGCGAATTTGTATACCGGACATACAAACAAACATACAAACATTCATTTTTATATATATATATATATCTTTTCTATTTCCCCATAATTTCTGTATCTCGCTATATTATAACAATTTCTGTTTCTCAATTTGTTCTATTTCCCCAAAATTTCTGTATATTACTTTTTTTGTTCTCTTACAACTACAATAAAGCTCTAAAAAAGCTCGCGCGCTAAAAGAAAACTTGATAAAAATCTCAAACGAAACTCTAAGGAAGACCTATAATTTCATCTATATTAAGATATTAATTTCGAAACTATTGTAGACGTGAAAAAATAGTATAAATGTGATATTGTACATGGATAAGGTGCATAAATTATAAAAAAAGACATTTGCAAAAGGTAAATTGCACGATAAGGAAATGCCTTTTTTATATTATAGACGTGTATGATTCTTTTGAAAATTAAACAATATCTACTGCCCTTACTGCAATGGAAAAATCAACGGGAGGGCCTGGCTCATCAGTAGTGAACCCTCCCAGCAGTTTCGCCAGTTTAATCTACCATACCGCTATTATATTGCATTTTTCGATCTTTCTTTTATAGTGATACTGATTCTAAACTCTTTTAGAATGGGAATGATATGGTAGATTAAACTGGCGAAACCGTTGGGAGGGTTCACCACTGATGAGCCAGGCCCTCCCATTAATTTTTCCATTGCAGTAAGGGCAGTAGAAATTGTTTAATTTTCAAAAGAAACATACGCGTCTATAATAGTTTCGAATTTTCATAACAGATGGCGCACTAATGCAATCAAGATATTAATTTGTTAAATATTGTGTACAGGGATATATTTATAAATTATTTTATTGCTCTTGTTTTAGATTTTGTTTGAAAAACCTGTGCTGTGTGAGCAGAAGAGCTTAAATTGACTTGTTCCATTATATGTATGTTCCATATGTAAATGCCTGTTTTCTTTCCTCATTTCGCTCTCCACTTCTCCCATCCATATTTCCAAAAAAAAATTTCTCATTTTCCATAGGATTATTCAAATAATAATCTGTATATATTTACCATGTGTATATAATCTTTCTCCATTTTTACCCCTTTGTATATTTCCCACTTTCATGGGTTTCTCCGTCTTGTAACCCCAAGGAGAATCCTCTGTAAGACCTGTGTGTCTTAATAAAGGCTTTTGTGTGTGTGTGTGATTTTGTTTTAAAAATATACTTTTGATTAAGTAATTTAATCGATGTTTCTACAAAATATTTTGTATTCAAGATAAAAAAGGATATTGTGAATTAGGTAAGGAGATTTAAGAGTTAGTTTAATGAGTCTATGTTTTGGTGAATTATTCTAAGTTTTATCTTGATGAGGGCAACCATATTTTTTTGATTAAGAGGCGTCGATCAAGTTAAAACTTGAAAAAAAAAGAAGAGAATTTTTAATGCAATGAGACTTAGTCCACTCAGAAAAAGTCTTAATAAATCTTTACGATTTTGTTTATATATATTACATCTTTTACTAGATTGTCCTTTTTTATTTATTTATTTATTTTTTGCTTATTCCTAGTACACGTGGTACAGGCCATGATAATCATGGTGGGTAGAAGTTGGCGACTGCTTTTACTGTAAGTGTACCACATGTCTACACATGTGAAAAGCAGTTCGACTTTGCACTTACAAATGTGCCAGAGCCCTGTTTGGTTACTTGCACTCGCTGGTGGGGTTGGACTTTTGCAAGAATCGGGGGCCATTGGAGCATTTTTTTTTTTTTTTATCAGAAAAAAGTGCCCAATGCGGGAATCGAACCCGGGTCGTAGCGGTCGTGAACCAACGGTTTAGACCATCCTTCTACCGACCCCCTCTAGATTGTCCTGTTTTTCAAGACTACAGAAATCGAAAAAAAAAAAATTAATAGTAACAGATCAAAGTATTTTTATTTCCAGTAAAGAAATGTATATTTAATTCAATACCTTTTGTAGATTATATTTTAAATTATATAGTAACAAATATCTTTTAAGAAACTGATAATTTATACTATGTTTATTGTAAATATTACCAGAGATTTCTCCTAATGTTCCTGTAGAAGGGCTGTTTTCGCCCGAAAGCTTGAATCTTTATTAAAGATTAAAAGAAAAGTATCCTCGTACGCTTCAAATCTTTTACTTACAGTTATTTTTCTCGTTTTTAATCTCTTTCCCATTGTTAACATCATATGACTATTCTATTTACGGCCTAAAATTATTGTATATATATGTATAGACAAATATAAAGACATACATGTATGACAGTGCAAGTGTCCCTAGGGGGACATAGCGCTTTAAATTGAAATAAAATATATAAAGTTCTCATTTATTAGCTAAATATTAAAAAACATTGTCTCTACAGACCTTACTGCAATGATATTAAGTTATTGAATGAGAGGGCTTGGCTCATCAGTAGTGAACCCTCTCAGCGGTTTCGCCAAATTAATCTCTAGACCGCTCTACTATTGTATTGGATTGGTTTGGAATATACCCTGTATTTTCTATGGAAGGCAGCTTAAGGGTGTTTAGTGAACTATGGACATATCATTGCAGTAAGGTCTATAGAGACAATATTTGATGATATTTTAAAGAAGCGCATTGCCAGTAAATTTATTTGTAATACATTATAAAGGACTGCGGCGTGTGATTATAAAGCAATACTTAAAGTTTCACCGCATAAGTTTCTTTTCTGTGAAAAATCAATATTTATTTCAAAGAGAAATATCTACTATTTCTCTTTGAAATAAATATTGATTTTTCACAGAAAAGAAACTTATGCGGTGAAACTTTAAGTATTGCTTTAAATTTATTTGTGTAAAATTTTATCGATAGATGGCAATTAAATTTAATTTATTAAAAAACATAACATGTTTTTCACATATGTAACTTTTACATATTCTCATAGGCTTTCAAGATCATTGCTAAGTAAGAAACGATCAAAGTTCTGGAAGATGAAGATATCATTGGTGGAATAGCCCTTGCGAAGGAAATAGGCAGAAGGTTCTCGTACACTTCCAAGGCATTGAGTGAAAAGATGCCAGAACTGGGATTTGAACTCGATATCAGCCAGGGTACTTACAAGAAAAGAAAGAATTGAAGTTGATCCTGAAGGTAAAGCATTCCATCGTTTATCAAAATCAGCAAGAAGTAAACCAGAATACTTTGGTCCTGCATAAGAACGAAGTGTTAAATCCACCAGAGTGAAGTACCCTAGAAGGGTTGGTGGTACAATATCAGCTAGATCGGTTTCATTATCCAAACAGAGCCCTACTATATTCAAGTTCTTAGCATCATCAGCTGAAATAGGTAATACTCGCCAAGGTTCCATATGTGCAAGATGTCGACTATTTCTTAATGCAAAGGATCCTAAACTAATTACAACGTTCTTCACAAGATTTTGTTGTTCTGGACTGCCCACGAAGACGATTGGTCGGCTAACAAGAAGAGAATACAGAATATTACTGGGAGAGGAGATCAGACTAAACATCTCCTTTAAATGTTCTTCGGCTCCATTTACAGTCAAATATTCCATTACATCCCAAACGCGATCTAAAGTATAGCCATGCCATGGACATGCCTTTCCTTCAACTTTCCACGGTGCTGATGGAGCAAGGTCGATATTTTCGTTTGTTGGAAGATCATCAAAGCTGAAGTTTGTCAGAAGAGCTAAGTAATCAAGGTCTACGTGATCAAATTCTAAGTCGACTTCAGGTGATATGGGAATATTAGGGAAAACCAAGCTACAATCGTAATCTTCACAAATCACTTTTCCATCCACTTTTTTCGAAACCTTAAGGCATGCTCCAAATTTCAAGCAGTTTCCTTTAAATTTTTTAGCTTCGCTTAACAATGCTATATGTTCGCTTTTTCTTCGGTAATACTTGTAGATGATGTGGAGTTGGTAGAGTCCAAGAAAGAGTCCCCCGAGGCAAATGGAGACCAAAGGGCGTAGCTCGGCACATTGGGACTTTGAGGGCAAATTCTGCGAATTTTCAGAAAGGCGGAATGCTGAATAGAGACTTGAACTGAAGAGATACTTAGGAAGGCTCATTAGTCGATCAAGAAGTGAACGTAAAGCTACTCGAAGTTTAGAATTCATTGCAACCACTCTTTCAACAATATCTTTAAAGTTCTCCAGTTGTTCTATATTCAATTCTCCCAAACTTTCTCGAGAACTACCTCGAGATTTCCTAGAATCAATCATGCTTTGAATTTCATGTAGAAATATTTCTCGATTGGTAATTCCAATCGCTTGCACTGCATTAGAAAGAACTTCCATTATTTGCTTCAAATTCTGGATGAGCTTGATACGGTCTTGAGAGAAGTAAGCAACACAGAACGGACGTACAAAACCTCGTGCTTGGGTATCTAAAAGAACAGAATAGCTGATGACTGCACTGTAATTTGGAGCTATGATGTCACCAACAAAGAGGACAGTGTCCTTCTCAGGTATTCGTCCTTTGACACCTAATGTCTGATGATCAGTTGACATCACTCTAACAGCTACCTGATTGATATCCAAGGCTGAACACAATCCTTGACTAGGTATGGTGAACAGAGGCATTGGTCCACAACTTTCAGAACATTCAGCCATCATGATGAAGTCTTCATAATCACGGGATTCGTTCAGTTGTAAACCAAATGGTAATTTATGATTCTCATATTTCTTTTCTGTTTCTTCTCCTTCTTCTTCCTTAGTTTGACTCATTGATACTTAATTTACAATAAAGACGTTGCTTGAATCTTTCTTCAAAAGAATTGCTATAATCAAGGCTGTTTGAGATTCATAGAGTTTTTAGATCTTTCTTCTTTCTTTACAACTTCCCTGTTAATTCAAATTTTATCTATGAACACATAATGTCTATTAACACGTATTTTTTACCACGACACCATCCTGGTACTGAATGCTGTCAAATACAAGTACTAAAAGAAGCAAACATTGTGCTTAATAAAAAGAGTTGTAAAATAAATACTCAATGTGTTTATTCTCACGTGCATCACGTTTGCACGTGATTTACATATCATCTCTCCCATATCTCATTTCTTTTAAATATAAAGTCTCTAAAAACAAAAAAAAAAACATTCCCTGACCGCTCAAATGAGCATTTTAAATGGCAGAGCGCCATCTAGTGGAACAAAAATCAACTAAATGTTGATTTAACTTGTTCCGTGATATGTGGCCTATCCATTTTCTTGATAAATCAAGAAAAGCCAACCACGTACGCATTTCGAGATGTTGGCCCTCATCATCGTGGTACAGGTTGTACTTCAATAACCAAATATTTGGTCCAAGAGGCTTCCTGAGAAATCAAGAAATGGGTATTTGAGGTCAAGTTTGCGTATATATTCCGTTCATGTATAAAATAAGAAAAAAAAAAGATTTTAAAAAATCAGGTGTTGATAGTTTAAAAAATTCATATCCTCACCCTTCATATGAGCATATTTTTAAATTTAAGAAAAAATGTTAAATTTAGTTTTTAAGGCATAGATTTATTTATTACCAGTTGCAAACAAGACACGCTATATCCGATCTGGATAATTGCGCGTTAACTATTTACAATAATTCTTTTTGTAGTAGAGTAGATAACAGAATTATCAAAAAGAAAATACAAAATTAAGAAAAAGAGCATTGAATAAACATATACATTAAACAAATAAGCCACACTAAAGCAGATAGAAGAAATCGCAAAGTAGAGTTTGAGAAGATTTCTTATCTGTTTAAAAAATATAAAGATTTCTAACAATGAGTTGTTTCATTTTAAATTTTAAAATGCTAGCTTCCAAGCAAAAATCGCTCTTCTCAACGGGCTTAATTAAAACATTCACAATTTCTTAAAAGAAGTGATTTCTAGTATACAGGCACAGCGTGGATATTTATAAACATTTCTTGTAAGAAATAGTGGATGTGTTTTGTATTAAGCCTGTTGAAGAGTGATTATCACTTGAAAGCTTGCATTTTTAAATTTTAAAAAATGAAACTCATTGTGAGAAATCTTTCTAGTTTTGAAACGTTTTTCTTAATTTTTACCTTGAATCACACTGCTTATAAGCATTTAGAAATCTATTTAACTCGATTTTTCTAATAAAATATATTTTTTTACTGCCTTTAGAAGCGAAAAATATTGAGATAGCCTGGCTCATCAGTGGTGAACCCTCCCAGAAATTTCACCAGTTCAATATACCAGACCGCCTCTATTACTGTATTATGTTGTTTTGTTTATTCCTGCTGTCTCAAAACTTTTGTCCACAATTTTCTTAAATATCTTGACCAAAAATGCCTCCAAAATTCCGGGTATATAAGCAGAACACTACTACAATAGTAAAGGGCTATTCTAATATGATGTTATTGGTTGTTCTTAAGCCTTCACCACCAGTTAATTAAAGACAGTGTAAGTACCTTCCTTTCTGATGTAAAGATTACATTTATTTTAGCGTGTTTTCTCCAATAGAAGGGCTTTTGTACCCGAAAGCTAGAGCCTCGCAGACAGATTAAGACATGAAATAACTATGGGCAACACCTCTACTAATTCCCTCAGCAAAAATAATGTCATATATTCAATATCATGCCTGCAGTGTGTAGCTACGTATGTAGGAGAGACGGGGAGAACTGTGAGAATCAGAATGGCTGAGCATGAAAGTTGGTCAAGAGGAAGGATCCCCTCAACTCATTACCATGAAATAAAGAACAAGCACAAGCGTCTGGTACTCTGTGTGGAAGCTTACTAGAAAACTAAAGGGCCTTAATAGATCTATAGATCTTTCCAAAATATATGATATTATAATTCCAGAATCTCTTACCTAAATAATTTCCACCTTCCCAAATAATTCATACCCTTGCCAAGCCATTAATATTTATTTGGCGTCTTTAATATTAATGATTTTTATCCTTCCTTTAATCACACATAGTCTCAATAGAGCATTAGAATTAACTAGTAATCCATAGTTTTATGATTTTGTAGTGATGTGTTAATTAGTATTTGTATATCCATCTCTATTTCCTACTTCTTTGTATGGTCGTGGTATAAAAGAAACTCTTCCCTCGGTGGATTGTCTTTTATTTATTTTCGGAGTATCCTCCTTTGGTATGTATACAAGCAGCTATAGCGTTGAGGCATACTGTCATACAGTTTTTATGGCTTCTTGTAGGATGCTAGACAAAGCCATTTAAAATTTTTGCCTGAGCAGTTGAAGATCACCTAGCTGTGGAGATTTTCCTCAGCCAAATTTTTCTTCCTAGCATGTCTTATACATACTCAGTTGGGGAAATATCTGATGAACATGTGGGCCAGGGAAGGTTGTCAACATGTTGAAGGAAGGCTCGTGAGATGTTGCTTGTACGTGGTTGAACATTATCTTATTGTTAAATGACATTATTAGTCTCTCTCTCTCTCTCTCTGCTCAAGAAAGAGTACAACCCAAGTGCAACACATCAGCAATGTATGCGGCGCTACGCCTTCTCGGGCCACGAAGCTGACGCGGCCCTCAAGTTGGCCCTCCACGCCCTGCCCCATCCGGCCCATCCTGCCTCGGACGACCCCGCGTGTCCTGCCTGCGGGTCCATCGACCGCTCCCCCGGCCACCGTTACTGGTGCTGCCGATCCATCAGGCCTCTCATCAGAGAGGCCTTCAACATCATCGGGCGGCCCCCTGACCTGCAGGCTTGGATCTTCGGCAGGTCCGGCCTTGAGGACGACGCCATCCTGACGTCGGCAAAGTTGCGAGTATATCGACACTTTGTTCAGGTTGGGCTCGGAGAAGCAGTGGAGGACCCGCTCTTCGCCTGGTCCAGGACCCTCCAGCATCGAGGTTTCCTTCATTCACCTCCCATCATCACCTTGTAAATTATGTTTTATAAATGTATATTTCTTCTTCTTTTCTTCTCTTTCTCTCTCTCTCTCTCGTTTTTTTTTTGTTGAAATAATCTAACATTGTCTAGATGACAATAAAAACATTTTAATTGTCAAAATTGTCACATCAGCAATGTGTAGCTGGGCCCTCATTTTCCTTGAATAAAGACTACAGGGGTCCTACTTTCATAGCTGATGCTACCCCACACCATGAATCCAGTAGTTTTTACTGTATGCCTTTGAACAATACAGCCCTAATGAGATCTTTCTTGGAGCCTACCTCTAAAATGTATCCTGCCGCTATGAACCCCCAAACTAAATCTGGGCTCACTAGAAAAAATGACAGAATACTATTCTTGAGCACAATTTCTCCATTTTTTATTTCCCACTTTCATAGGTTTCTCCGTTTTGTAACCCCAAGGAGAATCCTCAGTAAGACCTGTGTGTCTTAATAAAGGCTTTTGTGTGTGTGTGTGTGTATTCTTGAGCACAAAGACGTCTCTCTTCACCTTAGCTGAGCCTGTCGCTTCTGTGCCTGACAGAGACTGAAATTATTAAAGGCCAGCGACATAACTGTCATTAATGGTGTTCAGAGTTGGTCTAGATTCATTCTGCACATGCAGAGCTGCTTGAATCATTGGTATCATTGTTGTTCTGTCTGCATGACAACAATTCCTATCTCCTCTATGCTGATTTATCCCTTATATTAGTAGGGCCAGAGTATGATCGGTTTTCTCCAGATTAAAAGCCATCGAGAGAGAGCGAATCGACGAATCTAAAATCACCTATAAAGAGATTTCAAACACACTGATTTTGGTTCCAGAATTCTTCATAAGAGGGATATAAATTATGAACATCTCTCGTAAAAAGCTGTTGGAAAAGAGATTTAATAAAAAGAGAAAGATGTATATTTACATATCAAGAAAAAGAAGAAACAAGATAATCTTCTATTTGCATAACCATTTGTTTTTTGTATAAATATTTGCATATTTTATTTGTTTTTAGACATATATATAGAACCTGTGAGAGTTAATATAAAAGTGTGGTTTTGATAAGTGAATAGGCTCTAAATCTTCAGTTATTGAAAGTATAACAACAAAAGCATCTTTAATGAGCCTTTGATTTTACTTGTTTAAACCTTTTTAAAAACCAGAGAGTTATTTGGAAATTTAACTAACATTGTTGACGATTTATAGAGCATGGGGCACTTGATAATATCCTTACTGTGTTAAAATATATTTTTGGTATTTTTGTAATTGTCTACAAAGGTTTCTGACCACATTTCTGTGCATATTAAGTTAATTTGCAACTTCAGAATGAGATTGATCTGCTTATATCCTTCGAAGTGGTCTTAATTGTAATTAAATAGAAATACAATGCTTTTTTTTTATGTGTAGAAATATTAGAATTCTCTAAAACGTTCACGTTTAATGGGTCAGAAATATATTCAACATTAAAATTCAGTTTTAACGTTTTTGAACTTTACAAAATAACCTGAAATATATATATTTCAAAACCGTTGGCTTTTAATTCATAATGGTGTTTCAAGGATCAATAGTTGATTTCTAATTTTCTTGTTTTGCATTTTAAATAGGTGAATATCAATACTTTATAATTAGATTTCACATTTTGAAAATTACGATTGATAAATGATTCATCTATATATATATTCGCTTTCATGAAAAATAATATTTGTTCCTCTCAAGAGTACTTTTTTTTTTTACTAATGAAATAACTTAAATTATTTTTGATAAATTGTTTCAGAATTGGAAGCGCAAATTAATTTTAAAAAAATTGAAGAATTTGCATTTTAAAGAATTATTGGATTGAATATATTTATTAATCGTTAATAGAGAATATATCTCACCTAAATTAGAAAAAGTGGAAATGATTTTCGAAATAAAATGATAGCTCCACAAAGCATACATTATTTGATATCTAATTGAGTTAATTTGATAAAATAAACGTTTTAAAACTAAAATTAAGCAAACCTTTTGAATTTTCATGAATTAAAAATTTTAAATTTTACTTGTGCACCACCTTAGCAATAAAAAAATATATAAATTCTTTATACAAATATACACGATTTGTTTTCAATTAAAATGTTTTTTAAATTTTATTTTATAGAGTATAATATTTTTTCAACATCACATTTCCTAAAATCCGTTTTCACAATTAAATAAAAATTGAATATTATCTACAAAAATAAAATAAAACAACAAAAAGATCGATTAAGGATTCTCAGCGATGCGGTATATGGAAGCGGAGTGTTTCCATAGCAACGGTGTCAAGTTATAGTAGGCGCTTAGAATGATGGGTATTTTCTGTTCGACCTTGTGAAAATGGGCTTATTACGAAGATGTGTTCAATTTTTAGTTCTTTTAATTTGTGTTTCATTAACTCCTGCTCGAAAGGATGATGTGATACAAGAAGTAGATGGAAAGAAATTAGACAAGCTATTGGATCAAGAAGAATATCTTGCAGTATTTTTTTGTAAGTATATAAATTTATTTCTTAAAAGTAAAAAGCCATCAATTAACAGTAATATTAATGAGGAAAATTCATTGCATATGCGTACATTTTAAATATATATTTGGTTTTCAAAAAATTACTGGATACCACCTCCACTTACGGAGAGGGATCCTCTAATCGCGTTATATTACAGCTATTCGAGAAGCATTTACATCCTGAAAAAAATAAATAATTATAAATAAAGCCATGAAACTCATTAATAAATATAGAAAATTTTATGAATAATGCAAATAAATTAAAAACAATGTTGCCATAAATAGAATTTTTAGGCCAACGTTTGCCTATAAAAACCGCCGGTTAATTAAAAAAAATATATAATCTTATAGCATTTATATACTCTTTAAAACCATTTTAATTAATTTAGTTACTAATAAATTTAGCCTATAAAGTGTTCATATTCTAAATCAAAATGTTCAATAAAAGGAAAGGCAAAGTTAAAGGAGAAGCAGACGAAATTTGATCTACCAATCAAAATACTTCAGAATGTAAATATACATTAAATTTTAGTGTAAAGCTATATATAAAATATATCATTCATGGGAACATTAATTTTGTAACATATATAATACAAGATATATGTATTTAAAAAAAAAAAATCAAATATATATTTCGGGTAGAATTGAAGTCCACAAAAAAAAAAAAAAAAAAAAAAACGTATTTTTAGAATATATTCACAGTGTTATTGAACATGTATAACCTTTGCTTCAATTCAAACCTTAAAAGGTTATAATACTATGGTGTGTGTTTTTATAATATTTCTTAATATGAATATATATATTTTTCACAGAGAGAAATATTAATTCTTATTCACTATTTTAATACATGATATTTATCCTGCAATATTATAATTATGTTAAATCTTTTGCCTTCAATTGTGTGTGTGGGATATCTTTTGAATACAATATGATTATAAATGAAATATATTCATATATTTTTCATTTAGAAAGAATTCCATTATGACATTAACTTTTGGAAGCTTAGCTTATATTTTTATTAAGTTTTTATTTTAGTCCTGCCAATTTTTAATCATTTGTTTGAGATAAATGGTTTCCAGAAGTAATGGCAACAAGTATGTAGAGTTGAAAGCCTATTCTTCTAAATGTTTGCAACTTTTCAGCTATATTAGACACATTCTATGTTCTATTCAACTTACACTTGTGGACAAAACTTAACCAAGTCAAAAGTCTTTGATAGCACTGGTCATCTGTTTTTCTTTTTTTGAAGGAGACAGAGGCAATTTTATTCATACTTGGTTATCTTGTGTGTCTTCAATAAAGGTCACTGTAATATCTTTCAGAGTTATTGTCTGAATCCTGATATACATGCTAAAAGGTACAACTTCCTTAAATTTTGTCCATGAGTGTATATACACTTGGTTATCTTGTGTGTCTTCAATAAAGGTCACTGTAATATCTTTCAGAGTTATTGTCTGAATCCTGATATACATGCTAAAAGGTACAACTTCCTTAAGTTTTGTCTATGAGTGTATATACACTTGGTTATCTCATGTGTCTTCAATAAAGGTCACTGTAATATCTTTCAGAGTTATTGTCTGAATCCCAAAATACATGGTAAAAGGTAAAACTTCCTTAAGTTTTGTCCATGAGTGTATTCTAAGACTACTATTGAAATATTCAGCATAATATACTAAGAAACACTTGCTACACATATATAATGAGACCTAATCCTTGGAAAGTATTCTCTTCTTTCTTCTTATACACACAATCATATTGAGGTATCATGTCTGTGCTTCTTGAGTTTGTCAATGGTATTTTCTGAGCATATGTAGATCTCATCAATGGATGAACTGATGCAGACAATGATGTGATTAGAGGCTGAAAGTTGCACCTGGTACATAGTGGGAAAGCCTTGCGCCCACTCTAGAAGGTCATTGTTCATAAACGACCAGATGATAAAGCACAATTTGGATTATAGATTATAATACAAGAAAATAAGACCTAATCCAAATAATTTATTAGTGTGTGATGTTTCGGCAACAGCATTGTCACCATCATCAGACAAAAGAATAAATGATAAAAAATATCACAGCATTCTCAATTCTCATTTATTCCTATGTCTGATGATGGTGACAATGCTATTGCCAATACGTCACACATTAATAAATTATTTGGGTTAGGTCTTATTTTCTTGTATAGATGACAAGATTTAAGTCTGGAAATCATGGACTTCTGTTCTCTTGGTTGACAGATTTGGGACTTTCTCCTCTACCTTGTACCAGTCATGTGTTACAGCAGATATCTATTGTTGTAGTCAGTGGGCCTTAATGGTATGAAGGAGGTCTCTTTCTTGAGAAATACTGCTACGAATGATCCTTATTTATTTTACAAGAGAAGGAATGACATCATCTTGAAGAAGGAACAAAAGTTAACAGCGACAAGTTTATTTTATTTATTTCTTACTAATTCTTAATTATCTAAAACAAGGTAATAAGACCAAATCCAAATAAATAAATAGTGTGTGACATTACAGTAACAGCGTTGTTACCATCTTCAGACAAAAGTACTGAATGAGAAATTTTACCACAGCATGTTTTAAATACATAGCTACTGTTATCAAGTGATAACAGTAGCTATTTAAACACTTGATAACAGTAGCTACGTATTTAAAACATGCTGTGGTAAAATTTCTCATTCAGTACTTTTGTCTGAAGATGGTAACAACGCTGTTACTGAAACGTCACACACTATTTATTTATTTGGATTTGGTCTTATTACCTTGTTTTATAATCTCTAATCCAAATTGTGCCATATCAATTAATTATCTAAAATTAGTGTCCATACTATATAAATATTTTTTCATGTTTGTTGAGGAATTCTATTGCATTTAAAGGTTTGCTTGAAGGTCAGCTCTATCCGCATGTAGAATTTATGCAAATTAAGAAATTTGCATATTTGTTTGCTCTGTATACGACAAGGTAATAAATCCAATGGATTCAGTCTTATTACCTTGTAGCTCTAATCTATAATCCAAATTGTGCATTATCATTTGTTCTGTTTACATTTCCACAATATCTGGATAAAATTTTGATATAATTAGGTCAGAGATAAGTGTCATAGTTTTACAACTCCAGAATCTAAAGATTAGTTTGATAACAAGCTAATTTGCATATTCTATTCTTTCTTTGCTTATCCCTAGTACATGACGTACAGGCCATGATAATCATGGTGGGTAGAAGTTGGCGACTGCTTTTACTGTAGGTGCACCACATGTGAAAATCAGTTTGACTTTGCACTTAAAAATGTGCCAGAGCCCCGTTTGGTTACTTTCACTCACTGGTAGGGTTGGAATTCTTACAAGAATAGGGGGCCATTGGAACATTTTTATTTTTTTAATCAGAAAAAAGTGCCCAATGCGGGATTCAATCCCAGGTGGTAGCAGTAAATATTCTATTTTTAATAGGATAGATTAGAGTCACAGGTTTGAAAGGATGTCATAGTTTCAACTACAGAATATGTCTGAGACTAATTAACATTAGTTCCACCAGGCAACGTCATTTGTCTAATGGAATATATAAGTAGGTGCTGATGAGGCTCTCTAATGTGAGATATGGTATAGGAGAAAATTATTATACATCAAACTGGTACAGAGCAGGAGGGACAAGTTCTGTCCTCCCAAGAGAACAACAGTCTTTGATTTCCAGACTTAAGTCTGGTCATCTATGAACAATGACTTTCCAGAATGGTTGCAAGGTTTTCCCACTATGTACTAAGTGTCAACCTGCAAACCTAAAACACATTATTGACTGTATTGACTCATCCATTGATGAGTTCTACTCTTCCCCAACAGACACTATCAACAAGCTTTACAAGCTTGGTACCTTAATATGATTGAGTGGAGATAAGAAAGAAGAAGATACATCAACCTTACCCCTAAAAATATTTTTTTATAGAATCTTTGATGAATGGTCACAATACATGAGTCATTCATATAATAACTACAATATTTCAGTAACAATCTGTTGGTAACAATACTCTTACAGAAATATCACCTAGTTTATATATTTAGATTGGAACTTGCAGGTATCCTATAATCCAAATTGTACCTATTATTTATAAGATGTTGATATACAAATAAATTCCTCTCCTTTTAAAAGAACACAAAACCATTGTGTTTTGTTTGATCCTTACTGCACAAATTGCATGGATCTATATTGGTAGTTGGCTTTACCATTATTAATAATTCGGCTAATGATATTTTCAATAAAGATGTTGAGCATATATCATGTGAAAAAAGCCTATGTCTTTGTATAATGAATTAAAATATCTTCCAGCATTGTGCGTGGCAATTTCAAATGATTTCTGTGTGCACACGAGTGTGTAAAGAAGACCAAAAAGTTGCATATGTTCTCACATTTTAAAAGATTAGAAAAAGTGTACTTTGCACATTCTTTTTTGTACAATTTCTCATTAAAGGAGAATTACTGGGAAAGCAAAATTATGCTATTTATTATAATGTAGCTATTAATAGTCCCAATTTTGAAAAGCTTGATCAACAATTTTTAATTTGTAAAAGTAGTACCTCATTCAATTATAGCTAAAAACCAAACAAGCTAACAAGATCAAATAAGTAATTTATGTGCAATGTTTTTTTAACAGCATTATTTTACCATTCTTAGATGATAACAATGCTGATACAAAAATGTCACATAAATTACTTGCTGCATTTGGTGTTGTTGTTATGGTTGAAAATTTGTGAATTAGAGACCATTTTAAATGCACATTCCTTATTTAATTAGCACTAACATCAATTTGGATTAATACTTGGCTCATCCCCAGCAAAGACTTTACTACACAATGATTAAATATTTTTATTGGAATTGAACATTTGAAACTTTAAAATTTGGAATGAAAACAATGATCAATAAAACATGATACAAAAACTATTCATGTCAGCAGCAGTTTACCAATAAAAGTGCACAAAGAGAGATATTGTGATTAGAGAGGGAAGCAAGTCATTGGACTGTGGAATGTTTGCTAGCTGGACTGGGGCCAAATTAAACACATTTCCAGAATGTTTGCTCCTCGCGTACGTCAATGTATGCGTGGGAGAGCTACCTTACTCCACTGTTTACTCTCACTGTGTACAATGACTTTTGGGGTTCTTGAAATCCCTTTTTCTTCCTTTTTTAACACATACTATATAGCAAAATACATTTCAACTAGTTAAAACCTAGTTTAATACATTGCTACTATGGATTTGACCTAATTGAGTAACCACTTTTTTTTTGCTTATCCCTTGTACTCTTGGTACAGGCCATGATAATCATGGTGGGTAGTTAGCGACTGCTTTTACTGTAAGCACACCACATGTCTACACATGTGAAAAGCAGTTCGACTTTGCACTTGCAAATATGCCAGAGCCCCGTTTGGTTACTTGCACTCGCTGGTGGGGTTGGACTTTTGCAAGAATCAGGGGCCATTGGAGAATTTTTTTTTTTTTTTAATAGAAAAAAGTGTTTAATGCGGGAATCGAACCCAGGTCGTAGCGGTCGAAAACCAAGTAACCATTATTCCCCAATAATGATAACATTTATCTATATATATATTTAGGTAAAAATAATATTGAAATGTTTTTTTAGATAGAAACTCTCTCTTTAATAACAGATTATTTTTACTATAAAGAACATAAAAAAAAAGATTATACATCAGTAATGCAGTCAACTCTTGCCAATTGGGTTCGGATGAGCAAGTAAAAATAAATATCCTCAATTCTTAGAAATCCCAATTAACTGAAGTTTATTTTTATACAATATTTTAAGATTGAATATATTAAGTTTATATATTAATTAAGTGGAACTACTGATAATTAGGGCTAATTTATTCCCTTGTACCACACATGCATGAAAGTTAAGGTTTTATTACATTTAGAATAACATTTTAAAATAATCTGCCTTTTTTTTTTCTTTATTACTTATCCCAAATACACACATGGCGCAGACCATTCCATAATCATCAAGGTGGGGATTACAACTGTAAGTACACCACAAGTCGAACCATGTAAAAAGCAGTTAGGACTTTGCCCTTATGGTTTGGTTTGTGGGATTGGACTGTGAAAGAATTTAGGGGAGGGACAGACATTATGTGTGTGTGGGGAATTTTTAAAAAGTTTTTCAATGTGTGGATTTCAAATTCTGGTCCCAGTTTCCAAAAAACCAACAGTTTAGATAATTATACAGTAGTAGAGAGATAATTATACAGTAGAGCCACCATGAGTAGACACTCCCACTAGCGGAAGCCTCCTGTACAAAGGACAGTTTTCATTGCCAAAATCACTACTTTTACCAATTAACTGTTCTTTCAGTACTTTTGTCTGAAGATGGTAGCAACACTGTCACCGAAACGTCACACACTATTTATTTATTTGAATTTGGTCTTATTACCTTGTATTTACCTCTTTCCAACGAACACTTTGGCCCTGAAACTGGGTGTTTGTTAGAGAGAGGTTCTACTGTACTACCACTAGTCTATTAGCTTTTGTGAGAGACATGGTTTTTTACACCAACTTCCAACCTGCAATCCCTAACCACATCATAGACCTACATGGATGAGCTCTACCCAATAGACACCTGGTAAAAGCTTTCAGACACTAAACACCCTGATATAATTGAGGGGAGATAAGATAGAAGAAGGTGGTTGGGTTAGTTCATTATTTCATTTGACAAAGAGAGGTTATCTATGGGAGGCTATACTGTACTATCTTTATAACTTCCTTTTATTCCTTCAAAATTTCTCATTCAGTACTTTTGTCTGAAGATGGTAACAACACTGTTACCGAAACATCACACACTATTTATTTATTTGGATTTGGTCTTATTACCTTGTGTTTTTTTCCTTTTATATATTTTCACTAGGTTATAAATGGACATGCATTATACCTTTTATATACATTTTTTTTTTTAAACTTCATGATGCCAGGACTATGTTGACCCTTGAAAGCATCCAGCATTTACCCTTGATTAAATTTTGTTGTAAATGTTTTTGGCACTTTTAATCAGAAATATATTTGTATTAATTCTACCAAGAGAAATGTAAAAAACATGTTAGGAGAGAGCCTGGCTGATCAATTGTGAACCATAATTGTCATTTTGTCAATTCATTATCAACTGGAATATGCTATGCCACATTATCATATAATTAGAGGCTAATAATTACTGGAATAACCAGGTTGCCAAACGTAGATGAGCCAACTCTCCATCAGTTTCAGGGTCTTTGCCCCCATTATCATTAAATGTAGATTAATTAAAACTTCTTTATTAAGAGATACAATCAGCTCTTTCTGTCATGTGGTCGGCCGCACAGGCTCCATATTGGAGGGCATTTTGAGATGGAAATATTTAATCTTTGTTTGTTATTTTGGCAGAAATCTCTAATCAAGGACTATTCTTCTTCTTCTTTCTTATCTCCACTCAATCATATTAGGGTATCAAGCCTGTAGAGCTTGTTGATGGTGTCTGCTGGGGATGAATAGAAATCATCAATGGATGAGTCAATACACTCTATGATGTCGTTTGCGGTTGCAGGTTGACACTTAGTACATAGTGGGAAAACCTTGCAACCATTCTGGAAAGTCATCAAGGACTGATGCAAGTGATGTTAAAATTAATGAAGAAAAAAATGACCAATTTATTTGAAAATGTAGGTAATTTATTCACTCTCATTAACTGAGACTCTTACTGGGAAATAAAAAAATATATAAATATATTCCTAATTATCATTAGTCTTAATTAGGGAATGTCTATGGAATATACCAAATATCTTTCACAAATTCTCTTTAATCTAACAAGCATACTTCCTTTAAAGTGGAAGATGTGAGTTTATCATCATTATTAGTGCTACAATAATTCTATTTTTAAAGGACAAATTTCTTCACCCTTTAAACCAAAAATGAAAAATATTAGGAGGACCTTGGTTCAATAGTGATCAACTCTTCCAGTGGTTTCACCAATTTAATCTATTTGATAGTTGCAACAATCTGCTTGGAGGGTTCACCACTGAGATTTGCCAAGCCATCCCAATATTTTTCATCTTCCCTTAGAGGTTATTTAAATTTGTCTTAAGAACTTGCTATAATATTTTTTCTCATTTATTCTTTTGTCTGATGACAACAATCTGGTATATCAAATTGGGAAAACCGCTTGGAGGGTTCACCACTGATGAGCCAAGCCATCCCAATATTTTTCATCTTCCCTTAGAGGTTATTTAAATTTGTCTTTAAGAAAAGGACTAAATAATATTAGTGTATATAACGATAAATTCACATTTTCACACTGATGATGGCACTTGTGTTATGTTCAAATACATCTATTAATTAGAACAATTGATAATTTTTGTTCTTCCATTGCCTTCCTTTGATTTGGTAATCTGCATTCATTGTTAAGCAAGATCCCAAAAATTACCTTTTCTATCCTAAGGCGGTGTTTGCTTTCTTTGGCACCCATTTTTGCCACTGCTCTATTTTTACAGTGGTAGCATGTAGCGTGATGTTTTCTCAGCAAATATAAATTACGCTGGAAATTTCTCTTTGAGTTCTATTTTGGAAATGCACACATTTCATCACCCTTTGTATAATGATTTACTTAATTTCTCATAAAATATTTATTTTAATAATTTTTGTTCTTTACATACATACTCATGATAAAGCACAATTTGAATTATAGATTATAATACAAGAAAATAAGACCTAATCCAAATAATTTATTAGTATGTAACGTTTCGGCAACAACATTGTCACCATCATCAGACAAAAGAATAAAATGTAAAAAATTGTCTGATGATGGTGACAATGTTGTTGCCGAAACGTAACACACTAATAAATTATTTGAATTAGGTCTTATTTTCTTGTACATACATACTCAGTTCATAGAATCAAAGATTGTTATACCAACACATCACTTTTGACAAAAAATATTATGTTCTTATAACCACGTTATTGTTATAATACAAAAATTAAAATAATTGGTAATTAAAAACTGTAATTTTTTAGTTTAAGATGCTAGAGCAAAGTTTTCCTTTCAAAAAAGAGAACATTATAATGAAGCTCCACTCTATGCATGTTTAAAAACAAAATTTAAGAACAGAAGAAACACAGGTCAGGGAGAAGAGTTTCTTTAAATAAGACAATGATGGTACAAACTTTCAGGCAAAATGTCCTTCTATGGGTAAAAAATGACATGAGTGGCAATGGTAAATTAATGTTTGACAAGGCACAATTTGGATTATACATTATAAACACAAGGTAATAAGACCAAATAAATAAATAGTGTGTGATGTTTCAGTAACAGCGTTGTTACCATCTTCAGACAAAAGTACTGAATGAGAAATTTTACCACAGCATGTTTTAAATAGTTAAGCAACTATTTCTCATTCAGTAATTTTGTCTGAAGATGATAACAACGCTGTTACTGAAACATCGCACACTATTTATTTATTTGGTCTTATTACCTTGTGAATTAATGTATGTAAAAGAATTTATAACAATTTTTTTTTTAAATCTTAAAAGTGTATATAAACCATTGCCATTCGTGTCATTTTGTATCCGTAGAAGGACATCTTGCCAGAAAGCTTGTACCATCGTTGTCTTACATAAAGAAGCTCTTCTTCCAGACCTGTGTTTCTTCTATAGCAAATAGGGAGATTATCCTTGTCCTTAAATTAAGAATTTCAGAAGCTAATACAGCATTGTTCATGTGACATGTATTGCTACCCTCTTCAGACTAGATTGCTAAACATGTTTTCAAAATTAGGACCATAATGAAGTGCCAGCTGATATATAACAATCAAGGATAGAATAATAGGATAGAACAACAGTCTTTGATTTCCATACTTAAGTCTGGTCATCTATGGACAATGACTTAACTGAATGGTTTCAATGTTTTCCCACTATGTACTAAGTACAATTCTCAAATTGCAACCTCAAACACATTATTGACTGTATTGACTCATTCATTGATGAGCTCTACTCTTCCCCAGCAGACACCATCAACAAGCTTTACAAGCTTGATACCTTAATATGATTGAGTGGAGATAAGAAAGAAGAATAGAATTTGATGCAAGCTAGAATTGATCAATCATCCAGGTTTTAAACACTACATATCCTCCAGACAGGAGTGACATCCCTCTTCAGTAGAGTGGAGGCCTATCCAACCCAGCCTGCAGTCAAATTTACCTACTGTACTCATTATACCATCACACCTGGGGGGGGGGACAAGATTTTTATTTTATCCATGTTTAAAATGGTACTTGAAGATTGTGATCTTATAATCAAGTTGCTGTTATAACAAGCTTACATTGTAAGTTAAAAAAAAAGTTTGGGGGAGGGGGGTTATAAAAATACAAAAATGATGTAGTGTTAAACAGGAGGTATCTCCCCTTCAGTCCATCAAAGGTTGACAAAGTATAACCAGTAGAAGTGGTGGAGAGAGAAGTGGGTCGTGTTGTCTATATTTAAGTGTCTGTGTCTCCCCCCTCTATTACCAACACTTCTCTGTCCCACTTCCTATTCTATATCCTCCCCCTGTGTATCTGCTGACCTCCATCATTAGATAGGACACCCACCTTTCTAGGAATATTCCTCTTGTCTTGAAGTTTATTGGCACCATTTACACCACCGAATAAGTAATTTATTTACATGATAATGCACAATTTGGATTATAAACACAAGGTAATAAGACCAAATCCAAATAAATAAATAGTGTGTGTTGTTTCGGGAACAGCATTATTACCGAAACATCACACACTATTTATTTATTTGGATTTGGTCTTATTACCTTGTGTTTAATTTATATACAGTTAAACCTGTCTATAGCGCCCCCTCTTGGGACTCACCAAAATAGGGTACTATAGAGAGGGGATGATATAGACAGGTCACTTTTAATGTAAATCGCATTGTACTACTATTTAAAATTGGGCGGTATAGAGAGGAAGGCGCTATTTAGAGGGGGCGCTATAGACAGGTTTAACTGTATAACCATTTGATAAACACTGCAGTATTACTGAAACAGTGTTACATAGAATTACTTTGTGATTTTCATTTATAATCTAAATGTTACTATTTTATTAATACCCATTTTGCTGCCATTTCATTTGTTAAGTGATAAGTTCACTTTAATAGGTGTTTTATGTAAAAAAAAAAGAAAAAAAAAAGGTCAGGTGTTGATATTAAAACTAAAAAAGGCATATCCTGACCACTCACATGAACATTTTAGATAGCAGAGCTCCATCTATTGGAACAATAATCAACTAAACGTTGATTTAGCTTGTTCCATGATATTTGGCCAACCCCTTCATAAATCAAGGTAAAGCCAGCCACAAATATGTTTCAGACTGATGGCCCTCGTCAGCATGGTACAGGTGGCACCTCAACGACCAAAATATGTTTTATATAATTCTATTTTTATTCTTATAGAGATGAGCTCCAGCTCATAGCTGCTTTATAGATAGTAAACTTTGTCCATTTTATTATATTGGACCTTACCAATCTATACAAAACGACCTTACAAGAATGGATAAATCTAAGCTATACTCTCACTACAAAGACATTCACATATCTTTCATGACGGAGGGATACCTTTTAGGGGATTTTCCTTTCCCGGTTGTAAGACTACTCGCACAAGTTAGAATACTTTCAAGTTTTTTTAGAGAAAACCACACCAAGATGCTCTGCGGTGAGGACCCGACTTGTACCTTCTGTAATTCAAAACTACAAAATGAAATCACTCACTATATTTTTGATTGCTCTGCTCTGAAAGAAGAAAGAAGAACCCTTATGCTCAAAACTGGGCAACTCTGTGCTTCACTTCCATCAATAATTGACAATATGACCCAGAATAAGTATATTGCTACGGCGTTTTATGGTTTCCACAAGTCCATATCTCAGAAGAAGGCCAAGTGATACTCACTCCTCACTTTCTTACTGCTACTCTTTTTGTGTTGATTTCTTGCTTCCCTCTTTCTTATTATTATTATTTTTTTTCCTTTTCTTATTTTTTTTTTTTTCTTTCTCTTTTTACTCTGTATATATCGCTATTTCCGTTGTCTCACTGCTTTGTTCTTATGCATACCTCTGGTGAATCCTGTATAGGGTCAGTGACCCTAAATAAAGGCTTTTTTGTTGTTGTTGTTGTATATTGGACCTTTAAATGATAAAGTACAATTTGGATTATAGATTAGAATTACAAGAAAATAAGACCTATTTCAAATAAATTAATAGTGTGCCACGTTTCAGTAACAACGTTGTTACTAGGCCTGGAAGGCCTAAGTCTTAATTCAACCCCAAATTGGTTATCTGTGAATAGACATAACAGAACTGGGGTTTATAGAAAAAAAGAAGAGGGTTATCAAGCATTAATAATTCTGTAGTGTTGGTAGAATGCAACATTACAACTGCATCATTTCTTTGTAAGTCAAAAGAGTGCTCTGGGCAATGTTTATAGAATACATAAATCAGAATATTTTGTCAGGACAATTTTTTTCCCAATAATATATTCTTCTGACAGCGTCTATTCTTCAAATCTATGCCTTGTATGACCTAAAGGCAAGAAATCCATTTGCATTTCCAAATATTCATCAGCGGGAGATTCACGCTGCAATAAACAACACTCTGGGGCACCAGGTCAGAGAATTCCCTCTGGGAGAATTCCCAATCAATAAAGGGAGGGCTTTCCAATTTGCACAGCTCTATTTATATATATACACGGGGCAGAAATCAATAGCTCCTCCCCTCTCTGATTGGAATAAACAGCCTTCCTTTTGATGGAAGGAATCAATGTAAATATTTGGTATAATTTCATTATGGGGACTGTGAAAACTTTTTTTTTTAACGCATTTCCACAGATTATATCCATCTTTAAAAGATAAATAAAACTAAATGAGAATTAAAATTTCTTTGATGTTTTTGTATTTGGTTAAATATTCATATACATACATGTATGTATGGATGTGGGTAGAAATGGGTGTAAATATTGAAAAGCTCCACTCTTTCTTAAACATTTTCAATGATCTTTGATATACAGTGGAACCTCTTATGAAAGGCCGTCCCAAAAACATAATCCTCTTAGTCATCTCTTTTAAGGGTGGTCTCTGATTAGAAGTTGGATTAGACTTTTTAAAGTCAATTTTGATTTTACAAAAGTGGTTGCTCTAAAAGATGGTTCCTCATCAGATCATTATTTCTCTCATATGATGATTCTCTGTTCCAAACTACTCCTCCTAGCATATTCTTCAAGATAACACAACTGTCAACAGTCTTTATAATTACCACGCTTGTTATCTAATGTTTAATTTGCCTCAGTGATTGCTTTAAAGATCGATTATTTTAAAGGATAAGACACAATTTGGATTATAGATTATAAACACAAGGTAATAAGACCATATCCAAAATGGTGTGTGACGTTTCGGTAACAGCATTGTTTATTTGGATTTGGTCTTATTACCTTGTGTTTTTCACCTAGTCATGATGGTTGTCAAGCTTGATACCCTAATATGATTGAGTGGAGATAAGAAAGAAGAAGAAGACCTTGTGTTTTTAAAAACTAATTTTTTGACACCACAAATTATAATTATTTAATATTATAGTAGAACCTCCACATGAGAGAGCACCTTTTTTTCAAAAAAATTGCCATTTTTTACTAATTAGCAACTCTCTGGTAAGTAGACACCTCTCCTTGAAGGATACTTTGGCTCTGTAACTAGGTGTTGTCTTTTACAGAGAAGTTATACTGTTTTTATATAGTAAAACCTATCACCTAGGCAACTACCTTTATTAAATAAGAAATGACAGCCTAACTTAACACACCCTCTAATGAGAGACCAGGAGTGATAATCAACATTTTAGCCCATGGTCTCTTAGGGGAGGTTTTACTAAAATGGGGAAAAAAGAAAAATAAGTCTAAGGTAGAGCCATCCCCCCATAAAACTTGAGAAGATTTAAACCCAAGTTTTAAACCAAGGTTTAGCTAACTCTGGGTATCAGGATCTTTGTTCATTAACAAGAGAGAGGGCATAGACAGGTAAACTATTTAAAGACAAAGTTAATCTTCTTGCTTATCTCCACTCAATCATATTAGTGTCTGTAGATATTGAGATTTTCAATAGAATCTGCTGTTTATTGATGGATAAACCAATGGAATGGTATTAAGGTGAGTGTTGAAAATTGTAGTGGGGGTTTTGGAACTAAGAGAGATTTTACTGTATTTAGCTTAGGTCATAGGAGGATCTCTTGCAAGCTGGCATTGAGGGAACTGTGACAAAAATGTCTGGATAGAAGGATTTAAAAAAAAATTTTTTTTTGCTTATCCCTAGTACACGTGGTACAGGCCATGATAATCATGGTGGGTAGAAGTTGGCGACTGCTTTTACTGTAAGTGAACCACATGTCTACACATGTGAAAAGCAGTTCGACTTTGCACTTACAAATGTGTCATAGCCCCGTTTGGTTATTTGCATTCGCTGGTGGGGTTAGACTTTTGCAAGAATCAGGGGCCATTGGAGCATTTTTTTTTAAATCAGGAAAAAAAGTGCCCAATGCGAGAATCAAACCCAGGTCGTAGCTGTCGAAAACCAATGGTTTAGACCATCCTTTCACCAGCTCCCTTCTGCTGAAGATAGGTTCATTGATGGATAAACCAATGTAATGGTATTAAGGTGAATGTTGAAAATTGTAGTGGGGGTTTTGAAATAAGAGAGATTTTACTGTATTTAGCTTAGGTCATAGGAGGATCTCTTGTAAGATGACATTGAGGGAACTGTGACAAAAATGTCTGGATAGAACTAAGATGGTTTAGCCACCACATACAACAGTAGCAGCAGTGGGATGATATTAATGAGAAGGGAGAAGTAAAGTAGGATTTGGCAGATTCAGGCCGTGTCATTCATGAGTTCCCCAGACAGCCATCTGGACCTCTGCCACCCCCCTTTGTTCTCTCCAGCCTCCACATTTTTTCCCCCCTTCTCTGTGAATTCTTGTGGTTTGGCCTGCTACAGTTTTGACAATCTTGATGTACCCCCCTAATATACATTCTTTACAGTTTTAAATGGTATTTTTTTCCCCCTCAAAGTTCATTTTCATTTTTAAAATTTTAATGATAGTATCTAAGATCTAGCCATACACCATTTCTCAGATGTTGAGGCATCCTACCTAGTTTACTCAATATGAAGACTTTTATAAATTACCATCCCAATTGTATAAGAACCAAACAAGAACCCCTTTTTTTACTCTTCACATTTATTGATTCCAAATTTCATTATTACTCTTCTAGAATCACAGGAGATATTAGGACTCATCATAAAAGAATGTGAAAGAAATATACAGAGGAATCTCCCTATTTAAAGAGTGGCATGGAAAAATCATTCGAAGACTTTAAGGCTAGTAGTTTCTCTCTTTCCTCTATACCATATTTTTTAGAAGAATAATATTCCTTGTGGTAGATTTAACTAGAAATATATATGCCAATGAATAAGTTGCCCAAGAGAATTCTAACCATCTTTGTTCTTCAGACACCAAGACCTGCCGCAACTGCGACAAGATCCTCCATGAGCTGGAAAACATTGACGACGATGCCGACAAGTTTGGAGTGGCCTTTGCAAAGACCACAGACAAGAAGGCAGCCAAGAAGTTGGGGGTGACATCCTTCCCAGCTCTGGTGTACTTCAGGAACAAGCAGCCGGCCATCTTTGAAGGTAAGGTAGCTGTCTGGGGGAAAACAGAAGGTTGAACTGATGTCTGTAGGGGACCTGATGGACGAGGAGAAGGTCCTGGCCTGGCTCACAGATCTGGACTCCATGGAGCTGCCAGACAAGATTGAGGAAGTCAATGCTAAGATCCTAGAGAACCTCATTGAGGACACAGACTATGTGGTCGTCCTCTTCTGTGAGTACACAGTTGTTAGGGCATGTACTTATTTACAACTCTTGTGTTCTCTTTATCCACATTACAATAATATTGTCATGTGCGATGATGACAGCTTCTTTTTGATCAAAACATGACACCAAATTGAAACAAAAAAAAGAGCAGAGAATCAACAGTGGATAATAATGTAAAAGACATAGTGAATTCCTTATTCTATTGATGAATACTAAATATTAAAGCCCAGTATTTTTCTATAAGCTTTTAGAAACAACAAGGTATTGGAGGAAACAACGTTACCACAAACATATAAATGTCTCCAGAGAGAAGTGGTAGCACTGAATGCAGGCCTTAGAACCTCAGTCTCCCCAGAGTTGGGTTCTCCACTAAGTCTTTCTCTCTCTATGTCTGCATTTACAAAAGAGAATAATTTAAACATGAAAATTGAATTGTGTCAAAAGGTTTTATGGAAAAAGCATGTGCTAAGCCAGAAATCTAATACCTTTGTCATTGAGGTTGTCTGAATTTAGACAGGATGTATAAAGGGAGCCAAGGGCTCTCAAGAGACAGTATGTCAATCACTATATATGTATTGATGGGAGTTTTGCCGGAAAGGTCACTTATCTTCCATCAAAATAGATGTAAAAACTAGGAAATATCTCGCAACTATCTCTGCAATCTAGTAGACTCGGGTCAAAGACACAACACCAGTTCTGGTAAATTCAGAACGACCACCTGGTGCCAAACTATAGTCCTCATCAGTCCAAATCATTTAATGAAATTTGAAAGGGATTCAAGAAAGCTTCAGAATTTGTCAAAGAGTCATTTAGCAGAAAAAGTGGCTAGGTCAATTTTATGGCCAAAATATAGATGGGTATTTTGCTGGGAACCTATTGATCTATAAAAAGAAAGATCATTAATCAAAGCTGTGTGGCGTTGTGGCTTTGTTACCCACCCGAGTCTGCATTGATGGTCGAGAAATGCCACATAGTTTTTGCTACTATTTAGAAAGGAGAGATGATATTTCTTTTTAATAAATATATAAATTTTCATATACATATAAGAGTTTAAAGAAAGAATTTTCCAAGCTGTGTCAGCTGTGGGGTGGTCAGGTTGGCCTGAGGCCCAATTGCCTTGACCTTGGTGATTTCCCTCCAATTGGAGCCAATTGACACCAGGCAGTACTGCTGGGTGACCCAGCTAGAAGGTTTGTCTAATCCTGGAAAAGGTTATTTTGGTGGGTGTAGCAAGCTTTTGGCACCGACACTTCCTACAAATGTAGACTATTTTTGGAGAGAGCCAGTGCTGCCCTCCGTCTTGTTAATGGTGGCCTCTGTTGTCTTTATTTAGGACTCTCTAGTTACTTGCTACCTGTGCAGGGGAGGGAGTTCTTCTTTTACATGTCAGGCTACCTTTGTGTCATTTAGTGAATATGGGTAGATATAGCTTGAATATATTTTTAGAAATTGCCTCCTCAAAAAAATGACACTATTTAAAACCCTTTTGCCATTACTCTTTCAAAATAAACTATCTTTTTTTTTCAGTCGATACAATCTTGAAAAAAAAAAAGTAAACTGGATCTTGTTTACAATACACCTATGTGTGGCAAACTTTGTGCCATAGTAACACCATGGAGTGCCATCCCTGATACAGAGGTCGTCCATTGTGGAATCTCACCCATGGGTTGGTTACATGATGCTGATACTGTGTAAGGGTTCCTAAAAGCAAATACAAATTTGTGTGGAAGTTTTTGATAAATTGCCATTCAAGGAGATACATTTGCCCTTGATTTGAAATCAATTTTCCCTCACCTAGATAAACTGCCAGTTCTGAATAATGAACTTTATCTGCCGTGGTTTTAGAATATGGTGCTACACATGGTTCCACCAGACCCTGTTAGTATCATCACTGATGTTCGACAATTTCTTAATGGGCAAATGTATGCAAGTATCTACCACCCAGAGAATACACCTGGTAGCAGTCTGCCCCAGGAATTAAATCTAGCCAGAAACTTCGCTTTCCAATCTTGCTGAAGGTGGTGTGATAGCATTTTCACCAACTTCAATCTGCATAATTGCAGAAATGGGGTAAAAGAAAACGAAAATTGTGCTTTATCATTGCAGAAATTGGGATTAAACTAGGGTTTCTACTTTGTCTCTCTTAATGAGATAATATTTGAAAATAATTCCATACATTCCAAAAACTCATTGTTTAGAACTTAAGTGTCTCCAGAGTATATATTAACTTGGATGCACTGAGGAAGAAACAGCTCAAGAAGCTCATGATCTCCTTCATGGATTTGTATAGAGTCTGCAAGAGCAACAGCAGAACTATTGTTCTCTTCTTCTTCTTTCTTATCTCCACTCAATCACACTAAGGTATCAAGCTTGTAAAGCTTGAGATTTTGATGGTGTCTGTCGGGGAAGAGTAGAGCTCATCAATGGATGAGTCAATACAGTCAATAATATGTCTTGGGGTTGCAGGCTGAGAATTGCACTTGGTACATAGAGAACTATTGTTTATTAAGAGGAGTCGCCATCTAGGAATTATTGACATTGACTAAGAATTTCTCTTCTAGATTATAAACACTTCCATTTACACCATTGTTTTCCCTACTTTTTAGTAGGAGAGGTAGAGTTCAGTTATTTGATATTACCTTGACATTTAGAGAAACAAATTATTTCTCTTATATACGTATATACAAAATTTATATTTTTTATCGATATATAACTAAACAATGGTGTGATAGACCCAGTTGGATCTGATATAAATATATTCTAATTGTATTTTTGGTTGAATTTATAACCTTTGTTGTGTGTCTCATCAGTTTCTGTCTAGATATCTCTTCATTCAGCTCTAAGAGGGAGAATAGATGAAGAGTGTTGTATTCACATCAAATTATCACATTCCAATTGCCTTTGTTGAAATTGGAACTGAATCATTAAATGTGGAAAGATAAAAAGACATCAAATGAAATACAGTTAACTTATTAAGTGGAACTAATGGTGACAACTAAAATTCAGCCTAATTAGCACATAGAGGGGAACTTTGTTATACCAATCACACTCATAACTTGGTTATAATATCATAAAGTCTCAAATTTAAGCTCCCAATTGTTTTAACCATGGTTATACCAAGAACATAGCAGCACAAATTCTTGGTGCCAAGTGATGTTGGTATAATGAGACAGTATGTAATTAAAATGTCCTCTCAATCTCACAAATTTACATCAAAAGCATTAACATAATGTTAACAGTGGCTACTGATAATAGGGACACAATATTAGCCCTTTTCAATTAATGAGTGGACTGTATATAGATGAAAGAAAGGTGGATATAAAAATGTTGCCTAAAACTGAATAGGCAAACTCCTCTAATGCTCTTGTTGTTACACAAAATGTCTGTGGTGGTGAATATCACACATAAGTTGTCTTGGATAATGCTGATTTCATGGTTGTCTCAAAGAGCTTTATTGTAAGTGGACTATTCACAATGAGAGAAGGTGAGGGAGTGGTGTAAATTTAAATGTAAGCAGGCTCATTAATTGTGGCAGTGTTTGGCTGGGGGCCAGGGGTTTTTAATCTCATCACCAATTGGAGTTGGCTGGAGTCAGTGAGGTGGATATATTACGTAAGATGGAAGAGTTGGTCATTCTCCACATTTGGTGCTAAAGTAACTATGGCTCTACACTCACAGCAGAAATTGTACTTCAGAGTACTGGGGGAAAAAAGGAACATTTAGAATAATACACTCATGGACAAAACTTAAGGAAGTTGTATCTTTTATCATGTATATCGGGATTCAGACAATAACTCTGAAATATATTTGATACACAGTGATCTTTATTGAAGACACATGAGATAACCAAGTGTGGACAAAATTGCCTCCATCTCCTTCAAGAAAAAAATAAGTAAATAAATAAAATAGATGACCGACTACATCAAAGACTTTCTACTTCCTTAAGTTTTGTCCATGAGTGTGTGTACAGTTGCTATAACAACATCATTTGGGACCAACTTATAGCCTTGTTGATATTGTTATAACCACAGTTTTTAAAAAAATTAGGGCTTAAAACCTAGAACTATAGAATTTTGTTGTCATAACCAGTTACTGTTATTAAAGAGGTTGGTATAATGAGTTTCTATTGTATTTGGTCTTATGAATAAACCAATTATTTATTAGTTTCATGGTTATAAGGAGTTATATATTAGTAGACAAGAAATGTAAAAAGTGTTATAATATTTTGTTGTCTCAAAGGAAATAATCTTTTTCTAAAGTGTTTATTGAGAAAATGAATAAATAATGAGACACCTCAGACTTTTTAAGCCACCTTGTATAAATATAATTCACTATAACATCAATCAAAATATATGTTTACAGAAATTTTTATAGTAAAAGGCTATCTTGAGTGAACACTTGGTAGATAGTGCAGGTTAACATAGGTTCATGAATACATATGGGTAACCACTGAACCATATTGATTTTAATCACATACAGTAGAACCTCCCTGTAAAGGACACCTAATTGCAGAGCCAAAGTGTCCTTTAGGGAGAGGTGTCCTCTTACTGAAGAGTTGTTAAATAGTAAAAATGATAATTTTGCAAATAAAAACTGTCCTTTATAGAGAGGTGTCTTCTAGCGTGAGTGTCCTCTCATGGAGGTTCTACTGTACAATAGGTTTTGTTTAAGACAAACTTTATTGTTTGGATGTTTAAAATAATAGGAGCATTTTTTTCAAGAATGGTGTGAAAATGCATGATGTGTGTAACTAATCTAACATCCAGTTACCTTGATTCATCCCTCACTGTCAACATTTATCTTCTTGCCTGTCTTGTTTGAGCATGTATGTATGTATGTAAAACTGACAACGCAGGTACTGACTCCAATGTGAAGATTGTAGGGATGCTGTCAACCTGTGCATGTTCTGCAGCAGTCAGCTGAGAGCCAGAAGCATGGTGTGTTTCTCTATCCTTCTCTTCCCCCTACCCCAAATATCCCCCTGGTAAGTTCCCCCCTCCCCCTCTTCTTTCTCTCTCTTTCCTGATGGCATGGCCGCCCCATCTATCTCTTTCTATATTCCCCTGTGTGAGAGGAATCCTCCCACACTCCCAAACTGTTTACTTGAAGCCATCATTGAATTGTGTAAAAACCTTGAACTCATTGTTCCAATTGAAGCTATAAAAAAAAAATTGGATTGCCGCATCTTGTGCCTGAGATTCTATTAATTTAAAAGTTGTATTCAGCTGGGATAATATATATAGGAGAGTATTCTACAATGTATCAATTTGATGAAACCCCTTTGTGACAATGTAATTTGTGCTCTAATCTTTAGTTAAGAAATTTGAAGGGTTCAGAGAACCACATCCATCTGAAAAATATAATCTGAAAAAATTAACAAACTAAAAATTTATTAATTTTATAAATATAGTAGAACCTCCCTGTAAAGGACACCTAGTTGCAGAGCCAAAGTGTCCTTTAAAGAGAGGTGTCCTCTTATTGGGGAGTTGCTACTTAGTAAAAATGGCAATTTTAAAAATGAAAACTGTCCTTTGTAGAGAGGTGTCCTCTAGCGAGAGTGTCCTCTCATGGAGGTTCTACTGTATGCGAAATACAAAGAAGGTGATCTCTATATAAATAAGTATATACAGTTAAACCTGTCTATAGCGCCCCCACTTTGGGACTCACCAAAATAGGGTGCTATAGAGAGGGGGTGCTATAGACAGGTCACTTTTAATGTAAATTGCATCGTACTACGTATTTAAAATCGGGCGCTATAGAGAGGGAGGTGCTATTTAGAGGGGGCACTATAGACAGGTTTAACTGTATTTTTAAGATAGTCTAATTATAATTTTTTGTTTATATATGGGTGGTATTAATCCACTTTCTAGAAAGTGACAGATGGATACATCCAAATTTAACTGTTTCTATTTCCTTTTATTTGAATATCTCTTAGTTCACGGGGGATATGTTTAGCAACTGTAAAGATATGGTCACATACCACTGATTTTGATAGAAAGAGTTGCAGAATTCTTATAAATGAACTAAAGAGAGTCTAACAAAAATGGTATTTAAAATGTATTTCATATGCCACACTTTGTTCAACTTCTGAACCAAGCATGTAGGCATATAAGAAAACAGATTAATCAAGAAAGCTTGAAATTTTAGTGTCACTTTTGAGTAAATGTCCACCCCAATCAACCTTTATATATATATTTCATTTCCCTGATATCAATTTTTCATAGAGCGGTTATATAAAAAAATTAAAGGATACTAAAATTTTCTTTTTAAATATAAAAGGCTATTTTATAATAATGAAAAAGTTATCCTAGTTATTCTTTAGTGAAATGTTTTAATTGTCTTTATATTTTGGGGAATGTGCATCATATAAAAGTTGGATTTGTCTCTGTACGAATTGATGATCAGGTTTGAATTAAAGCTTTTTAAAGTTAGACATTTGTTAAGATAGATCCCTAAGAAGGATGACAGTCTGTCATGATTGAGAAATAATATATATAAATTTATACACAACATAAAGAGTTGCGGGAGGATGATATTTATGAACCTAAAGTGGCACCCCTCACTTCAAATATACATCAGAACAATGCACTATTTTATCACCCTAGTAAAAACCTTTCTAGTGATAATAAAATATTGCATTGTTCTGATGTATAATTAAAGGGAGAGGTGTCATTTTAAGTGCCTAAATTTATGTATAGGGATTTAAATACAGTTAAACCTGTCTATAGTGCCCCCTCTTGGGACTCACCAAAATATGGTGCTATAGAGAGGGGGTGCTATAGACAGGTCACTTTTAATGTAAATCACATCGTACTACGTATTTAAAATCAGGCGCTATAGAGAGGAAGGCGCTATTTAGATGGGGTGCTATAGGCAGGTTTAACTATATATATTTTCTTTATATTTATATTTTCTTATAATCCCTAACAATATTTATAAACATGCATAAAGGCTTTTTTTTACTAATTATAATTTTATGAGCTATGTTAGGTACCACTGTACTTTTATAAATGAGGGAAAAAAAATTGCAATGAGATTTATGTACAGACAACAATAATTAATTCGAAAATTTAACAAAAAATAGCTTCACAAGTGTTAGCATAACTGTTTGTATATATGATGGTGGCATATGTGAGAGAAAGGTATTGTGACATGTGCTAATCTCACTGACGGGGCAGACAAGGAGGACTGTGAGCGCTGCGACCTGGTGCTCCATGAACTGGAGGAGATTGATGATGAAGCAGATGGGCAGGGCATTGCCTTTGTCAAGATTGCAGATGTGGCCCTGGCCACTGAGTACGGTCTGGAGGAACTGCCAACCCTGGTGTACTACCGCAGGAAGATTCCAATTGTCTACTCAGGTAGGTGAACAGCTATTCTCTCTTGGTAAGTGTATGATACATGGATTTATTGTGTATGCACACACACAGGAGATCTCATGAATGAGGAAGATGTGCTCAAGTGGATCTTTGAATTCAAGGACCTGGGGGAAGATCCAGACTCCATCGAGGATGTGAGCAGTAAAGCCCTGGATTCTCTCATCTCCAAGTCTCCCTTCTTGGCCGTACTCTTCTGTAAGTGTTTTAATTTTGGAAGGTTCTCTATATAACCCTTGAGGTTTCTTGTAGCTCTTTATTGAGTCTTATATAGACACTTCACCAGCAAGCCATGTGCAGCACTATGGTTAAATATAAAAGTTTTAGTAAATCTGTCAATACATACAGGTTTGTCCATCCTTCTCACTTGCCAATCTTCAGTTAGGATTTTAAAATGCAGTGGTGGGATAAACATTCAAATTTTACCTAATCATCTTATACCCATCTGTACAACTGCATAGAAAGTTACTTTAAGACTTATTTGTGTTAGTCTTTATACTTAAATTCACTCTTGTACAAAAGTTAAGGAAGCTTCATATTCTAGGCATAAATCACTCCTTATTTGCTTATATAACAAATTAAAAAATAGGAATAATAAAAATTATAAAATATAATAATAAAAAAATATATATACACGCTAAAAGGTACAACTTTCTCAAGTTTTGTCCATGAGTGTATATTCTTTTTGAATATACATACATATTACCTTACTCTCAGTGTTATTGCCAATCCTATATTTAGCATTACCTTGTCCATTTTTTTTTCAAACTTTATTTTTTTGTTTTTATTTTGTGTTTATACCAGATTCTTTTCATCAAATGTATTGTATCTATTTTTATAAAGATAATATAGTAAAATCTCGCTATAGAGCCAATCCCAATAGAACTGAACTTTTGGTTCACATCATCATTTTAATTAGAAATTATGGTTTGGGACTTGAAAATTAGGTTCATATGAGAGGTAGTTTATTATAGCCATAGTATTTTTCAATGGGATAGAATTGGGGATTAATTTAGGCTTGTTATGGGGGTGAAGTTTCACTAAGTTTTGAAAGGTTTCACTGTATAAGGGGCCTTCCCACACAATATTTTTCATCACAGTAATGACAGCCTAAAGTTTATTTTATTTGAAAAAGAAGCATTCATGCTTTGTGTTTTTATAAGGTTTTACTATATCAATTCATTTTCAGACTTTTAAAAAATATTAATTCTTAACTTATAAAAAAACTTGTATGAATAAAGTCCATTTTTTAAATGTATCTGCTATCTTGTTTACACACTTGATAACAGTAACTATTTAAAACATTCTGTGGTATAATTTCTCATTCAGTACCTTTGTCTGAAGATGGTAACAATGCTGTTACGGAAATATCACACTATTTATTTATTTGGGTTTGGTCTTATTACCTTGTGTTTATAATCCAAATTATGCCTTCATGCAGCCATATTCCAGGTTTTATAGTGTTACCTATGGTGTGCAGACGATGCAGATGACAAGTACAACCAGAAGGTGCTGAAGGAGCTGGAGAATATTGACGATGACACAGACAAGCATGACATTCCCTTTGTGAAGATCAGTGACTTGAAGGAGGCGGCAGAGTATGGCATTGAGAAACTCCCAGCCTTGGTGTACTTTGAGAAAAAGATTGCTAACTTCTACCAAGGTAGGTTAGCAACCTTTGCCCCACATTCTCTCTGACCTTGCTGTTGTCTAGGGGATCTCATGAAGGAAGAGGAGCTCCTGACTTGGCTCATCAAACAGAAGAACACTGATGAGATTGAACATGTCACTGAGAAATTCCTGGAACAACTCATTAGGGCTAATGATCATGTGGCTGTGCTCTTCTGTGAGTACCATGGATTTTGTAGGATAGAAATATAGCCCCCATGATGTGTAAACTTTTGTTAATATGGAAGATGTACAATGTAGGATTACAGTAGAGCCTCTCTGTAAAGGACACCTAGTTGCAGAGCCAAAAAACCTTTTAGCGAGAGGTGCCCTCTTATCAGATAGAGCAGCTAGATAGTAAAAAAGATATTTTGACAAAAAAAGGAAATTGTCCTTTGTAGGACACAGTAGTGAGAGTGTCCTCTCATGAAGAGTCTACTCTGTATTATATAATTGTGCAAATCCTTCATTCGACTGCTGAGGAATCTTTATTAGGACGAAATATTTTGGTATATATACAGTAAAACCCCTCTATAGTGAACCCCAATGGGACAGAGCTTTTGGTTCACTATAGCCACGGTTTGGCTATTTTTTTTTTTACTTTTCAAAATTTTTAGACTGTATAATTAAAGGACGGCCATACACAAGAAGAGACTGCCTCTTAATAGTGGTCGCTTTGTTTTAATTCCCATAATTGACCAATTTCCTTACATTAATACTGAATAATACTGAATAATAATACATGTACCTCTATGTCTAATTTAAAAATCAAGACAAATCCTAGGCAAAGTTTTATTAAATATGTATTAAATATATATTAAAATATGATTTTAAAACATCATTATCACATTATATAATACATTGTTCACTTGAAAAAATGGCTCTAACACCTTGTTGCTTCAAAGCATTCTTCAAGCATTGCACCATTCAAATAAAGTTAGTGTTTTTCTTCCATTTCATTTTCCCACATATTCTTCAAGGTCTAGATTTCGTTTTTTAACCTGTCATGCAAAACATTGCTGACTTTAAAAATCACCATAGTTAATGGTATAAAAATAATGTTTGTTTCATCACGGGACCGTTTATTTGAACTTTTTTTTTTTTAGCCCTAAAACGTACGATCGCGATCGCGGCAAAAGTTGGGGTTGATTCCTCTTTGTAACTATTTTTAATAGCTTTATATTTTATCTTTTATAATAGAAAAGTTATATTCTCTTATTTTAATATGTTCTTAACATTTTGCCTGTGTTGTTTCACTTTGAAAAGTTCTGAAAATGGCCTTTTTTTTTTTTTTTTAAGAAATAACACTTTTGTTTTTAACCCTTAACTGGACGGGTGGAATTTTCTTACGTAACTGGACGGGTTGGGTAGATTCAACCCACCTATGTAACTTTATGAAATAAGCGCTAAATAATAATTGAAATCAATATTTTAAAATATATATTTAATTAATATATAGTTAATCTACAGATTTTGTGACTTTTAAAAATTCTGAATATAATCTATTTACAGTTTTAAAAAATTATAAAGAAATGTTATTGCAAAGGCTTAGTTGACATACAGAGCAAAGGGTTTGATGGACATTTGTAGCACCATTTTGGAATATTAGATTGTTGTGGCATCGTAGATTCCCTTGATGTACTTGAACCATCATTTTTCTTGAATTGTCGTCTGTAATTTCCGCGGGAGAGATTTGAGATTACGTGTGGCCAGGTGTTCATCAGTCAATGCTCTCCCAAGATCAACAATAAAATACTCCTTTCTTTTTTACATTTTTTATCAATCTGATTACCTATTTTCTTTTTTTTTTTTCTTTTTTTTCGGAACATAGGATACTAAAGTGGTTGTTCCAAAGAAACTAAAAAAGAGGTTCCTGATTTTCTATAAGGGTACGGTTGAAATTGTGGTGAATCTAAGGTTTGTTCTTTCTCATCGTTCCTAAATATGTAAGACCATGTTCTTTCAATTTATTAACTAATTCTACTGAAGTGAATCAATTGTCTGCTGGAATATTTCTTCCAAAGTGTGGTCGACTAATCTATAAAAACATATATATTTTGGGATGGCGCAGGGATAGTTCTCTCTGTTGACTTGATTGATTATTCTACTTATCCAAAGAAAGAAGTGTTATTTTATAAAAAGGAAGCTAAAAATAGCGGAAGATAGAGACTCAAGTATGAGCCACGAGCTAACACTGACACGAAAAATTCTCACGCTTCTGGACGGGCTGGGCGGAATCCACCCACACATGCAAATTTAACCCCCCTCCCAAAACTGAAATTCATAAACGATGGATGGAAAATGTTTGTATCACTGAAAAATTAGAATACATGAAAGCTGGTAGCTCTAGGTAAACGAAAAATATATTTTTTTCCTATATTAAATTTATGCATGGGCAGAATCTACCCAACCCGTCCAGGTTAAGGGTTAAAATGCCTTTGTTTTCTTCATTTTGGAATCCATTTACATTTTTTATATTTCAAATTTAATGGATGCAAAGATATTATATTTAATAAAAAGTATAATGTGTAAAAATTTATAAAACATACAGCAAAAATAAAGTGCAAAAATCAAGGCAAACAATGCCGCTAAATTTATTGTTTTGAAATCGCGATCCGCGAGCTGAAACATGCTCAAAATTTTGTTGTTTAATTTTTTTTTTAAATTACAATTCTAAGTTCGTTATAAGCATAGTATTTTTAATAGATTTTATCATTTTGGGACCGAAAATAGGTTCGTTATAGGGGTAGTTCGTTATTCTAAAAATCGCAAAGTTCGTTATAACGATGGTATTTTCAATGGAATGGAATTGGGAATTGGCGTGGGTTCGTTATAAGGGAAGGTTTGTTATATTCAGGGTTCGTATTAGCGGGGTTTTACTGTATAATGTATGTATATAATTGTGCAATAATAATTTAAAATTATTATTGTGCAAGGCAATCAAACTGTACCTATCATTGCCCTAAGTACTTCTTGGCCTGCCTAGATGACCCCAAGGGCAGACAAGGCAAGAAGGTGCTCACAGAGCTGGAGAACATTGATGATGAGATGGACCAGCATGGCATCCTCTTTGTCAAGATTGACGATGACGACATGGCCAAGGCCTATGGCATCAGGACTCTTCCCCAACTGGTCTACTTTGAAAATGAAGCTCCTATCTTCTACGATGGTCAGTTGTCCCTCTCATATTTATAGCTCTTGCTCAATAACTATGGTTTCTCTAGGGGATCTGACCAATGAGGAGGTAGTGCTGCAATGGATGATAGAGCAGAAGAAGTCCGATGAGATAGAGGATGTCTCCGATGTGGTGATGGTTCAGATGATCAAGAGATCTGAATTCCTTGCTGTTCTTTTCTGTGAGTATTCCTTGATGGTGGCTCGTAGATGGAGAAGACTCAGACTTGGGATTTCCTAGATGATGCTGATGAAGAGGAGACCAAACAGGTTCTGACAGACCTGGAGAAGATTGACGATGACACGGATGTCCACAACATTCCCTTTGTCAAGATTGACAATGACAAGGTCGCTGCAGAGTTTGGCATTGATGATCTACCTGCCCTGGTGTACTTTGAGAATCAGATCCCCTACATCTATTCTGGTAAGTTGATATGGCTGTGGTCTCATGATTTGGTTTCTCACTTGTACTTTCAGGCAACCTCACTGATGAAGAGGAAGTGCTCAACTGGCTCATTCACCAGAAGGAAGGAGATGAAATTGAAGACATCACTGACAAGATTCTGGAGAAACTCATCAGAAAGTCAGATCACCTTGCTGTTCTCTTCTGTAAGTTGGGATATTTGTGTGTGTTTGTTGGAATCATCTGAGGTGTGTTATCCCAGATGACAATGATGACCCCAAGAGCATGGAGGTCCTAGCAGAGCTTGAGAATATTGACGATGAGACTGACTCTCGAGACCTCCCCTTTGTCAGGATTGATGATGATGAGGTGGCCAGGGCATTTGGCATTGATGATGAACTGCCCACTCTGGTCTACTTTGAGCAACAGATCCCATTTGTCTACCAAGGTAAGTCACATAAAGGCCTCAATATCTTCTTAAATGCACAGACATTTACCTGGTGTGTGCAGGGGATCTGAAGAATGAAGTGGAAGTCCTAACTTGGCTCCTGGATCAGATGACATCAGATGAAATTGAAGAGGTCACAGATAAGATGGTGGATGCCCTTATTAAAGATCATCCCCATTTGGTCGTGCTCTTCTGTAAGTTTACAATTGGTGGAATTTATGAAGTCTTCTAATAACTTCAATTGTGTCCCCCCAGATGATAGCAAGGTGAAGAAGAGTGAAAAGGTGTTGAAAGAGCTGGAGAACATTGATGATGAGGCTGATAAGAGAGGCATTATCTTTGTGAAGACAGATGACAAGGAAGCAGCAGAGAAGTATAAGATATCCAAGCTGCCAGGACTGGTGTACTTCCAAGAAGGGAAGCCTGATGCCTACACTGGTAAGAAGCTGCTACCAAAGAGAGGACAGGTCCTGGACCTTGAGGTGCAGGGGATCTGATGAAGGAGGAAGAGGTTCTGCTGTGGCTGCTGGAGCACAAGGCCTCTGATGATGACATTGAGGAGATCACAGAGCCCACCCTGCAGAAGCTCATCGACAACTCTGATCACCTTGCTGTGCTCTTCTGTAAGTGCTGGATGTGGAAGTTGTCATTGGACTGTGAAGTTGATTGGTTTGTTCCCCAGATGACAAGGACTCTCCGGTCTCAGAAACCATTCTCACAGAACTGGAGAACATTGATGATGAACTGGATGGCTATGAGATCCCCTTTGTGAAGATTGATGATGACCGGGTGGCCAAGAAATACGGCATCATGGACGAGCTGCCCATCTTGGTGTATTTTGAAGACAAGCTGCCCAGTGTCTATGAAGGTAGGGCATGTGATAGATGAGTGTTTAGATCTGACACCATGTTGATTCTGTTGTAGGGGATCTGACCAAAGAAGAGGCAGTACTCAAGTGGCTCATCCACCAGAAAGATGATGATACCATTGAGGAAGTGACTGAGGAGATCCTGGAGAATATCATCAAGAACAACCACTATGTGCTGGTATTTTATGGTAAGGGAATCCCAATCCATTTCACCTTGCTGTTCAACAAATTGTGGTTCTCTGCAGCTCCCAATACCTGCGAGGAGTGTCCTGCCATTCTGAAGGAGCTGGAATCCATCGATGATGACACAGATTCCCACGGCATCATGTTCCTCACCACAGATGATCTCCACCTGGCTAAGAGCAAGTACCAGGTCTCCGTATTCCCCAGTCTGGTGCTCTTCCGTCATGGGAAACCTGTGCAGTACAAAGGTGAGTGGAGGCAGGTGCGTAGTGTGTTGGTGTATGTGTGTCTGTGCCTTTCTTCCAGATACCTGGAAACGAGAAGATGCCGTCAAGTGGCTTAATGTAGAAACCACCACATTAGCTGGTAATCTAGGCTTCCTTCCAATGCCTGAAACTCCTGCAAGAATTCCACCTGAGTAGAT
>CP092879.1:60081762-60123149 GCA_030710605.1 Cordylochernes scorpioides
AAATCTCAAACGAAACTCTGAGGAAGGCTTATAAATTTTTAAAATTAAACAATTTATACTGTCCTTACTGCAATGGAAAAATCAACGGGAGGGCCTGGCTCATTAGTTTTGAACCCTTCCAGCAGTTTCGCCAGTTTAATCTACCATACCGCTGTTATATTGCATTTTTCGATCTTTCTTTTATAGTGATACTGATGCTAAACTCTTTTAGAATGGGAATGATATGGTAGATTAAACTGGCGAAACCGCTGGGAGGGTTCACCACTGATGAGCCAGGCCCTCCCTTTAATTTTTCCATTGCAGTAAGGGCAGTAGAAATTGTTTAATTTTCAAAAGAATCAACACGTCTATAATAAGAAAAGGGCATCTTCTTATCGTGCAACTGAAAGTTGCTGATGGCTTGCGCCATCTATCGGAATAAATATCAACTATTCTCGTTGATTTTTAATTATTCCAGAATTGGCCAAATACCAATTCTTGATTAATCAAGAAAAGCTAACCACGGACGCGTTTCGGGCTGTTGGCCCTCATCAGCGTGGTGCAAGCTGTACCTAAACGACCAAAAATTTGGCCATTAAGGCATCCTGAAAAATCATGAAATGGGTAGTTAAGGCCAGAATAGTTGATATTTATTCCGATAGATGGCGCAAGCCATCAGCAACTTTCAGTTGCACGATAAGGAGATGCCCTTTTCTTAGTTTATTCACCTTATCCCAGTATAATATCACATTTGTATTATTTTTTCACGTCTAAAATAGTTTCGAATTTTCATAACAGATGGCACGCTAATGCATCAAGATATTAATTTGTTAAATATTGTGTACAGGGATATATTTATAATTATTTATTGCTCTTGTTTTAGATTTTATGTGAAAAATATACTTTTGATTAAGGAATTTAATCGGCCTTTCTACAAATATTTTGTATTCAAGATAAAAAAGGATATTGTGAATTAGGTAAGGAGATTTAAGAGTTAGTTTAATAAGTCCATGTTTTGTTGAATTACTCTTAGTTTTGCCTTGATGATGGCAACCATATTTGTTTGATTAAGAGGCGCAGATTGAAACTTGGAAAAAATGAGAAATTTTAATGCAATGAGACTTAGTTCATTCAGAAAAAGTCTTAATAAATCTTTACGATTTTGTTTAGATATATTACTAGACTGTCCTTTTTAATTTTTTTTTTCTTATCCCTAGTACACGTGGTACAGGCCATGATAATCATGGTGGGTAGAAGTAGGCGACTGCTTTTACTGTAAGTGCACCACATGTCAACACATGTGAAAAGCAATTCGACTTTGCACTTACAAATGTGCCAGAGCCCTGTTTGGTTACTTGCACTCGCTGGTGGGGTTAGAATTTTGTAAGAATCGGGGGCCATTGGAGCATTTTTTTTTTAAACAGAAAAAAGTGCCCAATGCGGGAATCGAACCCGGGTCGTAGCGGTCGAGAATCAACGGTTTAGACCACCCTTTTACCGACCCCCTCTAGATTGTCCTGTTTTTCAAGACTACAGAAATAGAAAAAAAAATAATAACTTTACTTCCAGTAAAGAAATGTATATTAAATTCAATACCTTTCGTAGATATATTTTAAATTATATAGCAACACAAATATCTTTTAAGAAACTGATAATTTATATTATACTTATTGTACTAATTGCCAGATACTTCATTCTTTTGTACACAGTTCTTTTTCTCGTTTTTTTTCCTCTCTTTCTCATTGTTAATATCATATGACTATTCTATTCAAGACCTAAAATTATTGTAAATATATATGTATAGACAAATGTAAAGACATACATGTATGACAGCGTAAGTGTCCCTAGGGGGACATAGCGCTTTAAATTGAAATAAAATAAATAAAGTTCTCATTTATTAGCTAAAGATTAAAAAACATTGTCTCTACAGACCTTACTGCAATGATATGAAGTTATTGAATGAGAGGGCTTGGCTCATCAGTAGTGAACCCTCTCAGCGGTTTCGCCAAATTAATCTCTAGACCGCTCTACTATTGTATTGGATTGGTTTGGTATATACCCTGTATTTTCTATGGAAGGCAGCTTAGGGGTGTTTAGTGAACTATGGACATATCATTGCAGTAAGGTCTATAGAGACAATATTTGATGATATTTAAAAGAAGCGCATTGCCAGTAAATTTATTTGTGTAAAATTTTAACGATAGAAGGCAACTAAATTTAATTTATTAAAAAACATATTATGTTTTTCACATATGTAACTTTTACATATTCTCATAGACTTTCAAGATCATTGCTAAGTAAGAAACGATCAAAATTCTGAAAGATGAAGATATCATTGGTGGAATAACCCTTGCGAAGGAAATAGGCAGAAGGTTCTCTTACGCTTCCAAGGCATTGAGTGAAAAGATGCCAGAACTGGGATTTGAACTCGATATCAGCCAGGGTGCTTACAAGAAAGAAAGAATTGAAGTCGATCCTGAAGGTAAAGCATTCCATCGTTTATCAAAATCAGCAAGAAGTAAACCAGAATACTTTGGTCCAGCATAAGAACGAAGTGTTAAATCCACCAGAGTGAAGTAACCTAGAAGGGTTGGTGGTACAATATCAGCTAGATCTGTTTCATTATCCAAACAAAGTCCTACTATATTCAAATTCTTAGCATCATCAGCTGAAATAGGTAATACTCGCCAAGGTTCCATATGTGCAAGATGTCGACTATTTCTTAATGCAAAGGATCCTAAACTAATTACAACGTTCTTCACAAGATTTTGTTGTTCTGGACTGCCCACGAAGACGATTGGTCGGCTAACAAGAAGAGAATACAGAATATTACTGGGAGAGGAGATCAGACTAAACATCTCCTTTAAATGTTCTTCGGCTGCATTTACAGTCAAATATTCCATTACATCCCAAACGCGATCTAAAGTATAGCCATGCCATGGACATGCCTTTCCCTCAACCTTCCACGGTGCTGATGGAGCAAGGTCGATATTTCGTTTGTTGGAAGATCATCAAAGCTGAAGTTTGTCAGAAGAGCTAAGTAATCAAGGTCTACGTGATCAAATTCTAAGTCGACTTCAGGTGATATGGGAATATTAGGGAAAACCAAGCTACAATCATAATCTTCACAAATTACTTTTCCATCCACTTTTTTCGAAACCTTAAGGCAAGCTCCAAATTTCAGGCAGTTTCCTTTAAATTTTTTAGCTTCGCTTAACAATGCTATGTGTTCGCTTTTTCTTCGGTAATACTTGTAGATGATATGGAGTTGGTAGAGTCCAAGAAAGAGTCCCCCGAGGCAAATGGAGACCAAAGGGCGTAGCTCGGCACATTGGGACTTTGAAGGCAAATTCTGCGAATTTTCAGAAAGGCGGAATGCTGAATAGAGACTTGAACTGAAGAGATACTTAGGAAGGCTCATTAGGCGATCAAGAAGTGAACGTAAAGCTACTCGAAGTTTAGAATTCATTGCAACAACTCTTTCAACAATATCTTTAAAGTTTTCCAGTTGTTCTATATTCAATTCTCCCAAACTTTCTCGAGAACTACCTCGAGATTTCCTAGAATCAATCATACTTTGAATTTCATGCAGAAATATTTCTCGATTGGTGGTTCCAATCGCTTGTACTGCATTAGAAAGGACTTCCATTATTTGCTTCAAATTCTGGATGAGCTTGATACGGTCTTGAGAGAAGTAAGCAACACAGAACGGACGTACAAAACCTCGTGCTTGGGTATCTAAAAGAACAGAATAGCTGATGACTGCACTGTAATTTGGAGCTATGATGTCACCAACAAAGAGGACAGTGTCCTTCTCAGGTATTCGTCCTTTGACACCTAATGTCTGATGATCAGTTGACATCACTCTAACAGCTACCTGATTGATATCCAAGGCTGAACACAATCCTTGACTAGGTATGGTGAACAGAGGCATTGGTCCACAGCTTTCAGAACATTCGGCCATCATGATGAAGTCTTCATAATCACGAGATTCGTTCAGTTGTAAACCAAATGGTAATTTATGATTCTCATATTTCTTTTCTGCTTCTTCTCCTTCTTCTTCCTTAGTTTGACTCATTGATACTTATTTTACAATAACGACGTTACTTGAAGCTTTCTTCAAAAGAATTACTGTAATCAAGGCTGTTTGAGATTCATAAAATAAGAGTATTTACATATCTTTTTTTCTATCTTTACAACTTCCCTGTTAATTCAAATTTTATCTATGAATACATAGCGTCTCTTAACACGTATTTTTTACCACGACACCATCCTGGTACTGAATGCTTTCAATTACAAGAATTAAAAGATAGAAACAAACATTGTGTTTATAAAAAGAGTTGTAAAATAAATATTCAATGGGTTTATTTTCACGTGCATCACGTTTGCACGTGATTTACATCTCTCCCATATCTCATTTCTTTTAAATATAAAGTCTCTAAAAACAAAAAAAGCATTCCCTGACCGCTCAAATGAGCATTTTAAATGGCAGAGCGCCATCTAGTGAAACAAAAATCAACTAAACGTTGATTTAATTTGTTCCGTAATATTTGACCTATCCATTTTCTTTATAAATCAAGAAAAGCCAATCACGTACGCGAGATGTTAGCCCTCGTCATCGTGGTGCAGGTTGTACCTCAATAACCAAATATTTGGTCCAAGAGGCTTCCTGAGAAATCAATAAATGGGTATTTGAGATAAAGTTTACGTAAATATGCCGTTCATGTATAAAATAAGAAAAAAAAATAGATTTAAAAAAATCAAGTGTTGATAGTTTAAAAAATGCATATCCTCACCCTTCATATGAGCATATTTTTAAATTTAAGAAAAAATGTTAAATTTAGTTTTTAAGGCATAGATTTATTTATTACCAGTTGCAAACAAGACACGCTATATCCTATCTGGATAATTGCGCGTGAAACTATTTACAATAATTCATTTTGTAGTAGAGTAGGTAACAGAATTATCAAAAAGAAAATAAACAATTAAGAAAAAGAGCATTGAATAAACATTTACATTAAACAAATAAGCCACACTAAAGCAGATAGAAGAAATCGCAAGGTAGTTAGAGAAGATTTCTTATCTGTTTAAAAACGATAAAGATTTCTAACAATGAGTTGTTTCATTTTAAATTTTAAAATGCTAGCTTCCAAGCGAAAATCGCTCTTCAACGGGCTTAAATAAAGCATCGATAATTTCTTACAAGAAGTGATTTCTAGTATACACACACAGCGTAGATATTTGTAAACAATTATTGTAAGAAATAGTCGATGTGTTTTGTATTAAACCTGTTGAAGAGTGATTATCACTTGTAAGCTAACATTTTAAAATGAAAAATGAAACTCATTGTGAGAAATCGTTTTAGTTTTGAAACGTTTTTCTTAATTTTTTTCCTTGAATCACACTGCTTAATGTATTTAGAAATCTATTTATCTCGATTTTTTTAATAAAATATTTTTTACTGCCTTTACTTGCGAAAAATATTAAGATAGCCTGACTCATCAGTGACGACCCCTCCCAGAAATTTCACCAGTTCAATATACCAGACCGCCTCTATTACTGTATTATGTTGTTTTGTTTATTCCTGCTGTCTCAAAACTTTGTTCACAATTTCCTTAATTACCTTGACCAAAAATACCTCCAAAATTCCGGGTATATAAGCAGAACACCACTACGATATTAAAGAGCTATTCTAATATGATGTTATTGGTTGTTCTTAAGCCTTCACCACCAGTTAATTAAAGACAGTGTAAGTACCTTCCTTTCTGATGTAAAGATTACATTTATTTTAGCGTGTTTTCTCCAATAGAAGGGCTTTTGTACCCGAAAGCTAGAGCATCGCAGACAGATTAAGACATGAAATAACTAGAGGTAACACCTCTACTGATTTCCTAAAAAAAAAAAAATAATGTTATATACTCAATATTACGCCTGCAGTGTGAAGCTACGTATGTAGGAGACACGGGGAGAACCGTGAGAATCAGAATGGCTGAGCATGAAAATTGGTCAAGAGGAAGGATCCCCTCAACTCATTACCATGAAATAAAGAACAAGCACAAACGCCTGGTACTTGAAAGCTTACTAGAAAACTAAAGGGTCTTAATAGATCTATAGATCTTTCCAAAATATTTGATATTATAATTCCAGAATCTCTTACCTAAATAATTTCCGCCTTCCCAAATAATTCATACCCTTGCCAAGCCATTAATATTTATTTGGCGTCTTTGATATTAATGATTTTTATCCTTCCTTTAATCACACATAGTCTCAATAGAGCATTAGAATTAACTAGTAATCCATAGTTTTATGATTTTGTAGTGATGTGTTAATTAGTATTTGTATATCCATCTCTAATTCCTACTTCATTGTATGGTCGTGGTATAAAAGAAACTCTTCCCTCAGTGGATTGTCTTTTATTTATTTTCGGAGTATCCTCCTTTGGTATGTATACAAGCAGCTATAGCGTTGAGGCATACTGTCATACAGATTTTATGGCTTCTTGTAGGATGCTAGACAAAGCCATTTAAAATTTTTGCCTGAGCAGTTGAAGATTACCTAGCTGTGGAGATTTTCCTCAGCCAAATTTTTCTTCCTAGCATGTCTTATACATACTCAGTTGGGGAAATATCTGATGAACATGTGGGCCAGGGAAGGTTGTCAACATGTTGAAGGAAAGCTCGTGAGATGTTGCTTGTACGTGGTTGAACATTATCTTATTTTTAAAAGACATTATTAGTCTCTCTCTGCTCAAGAAAGAGTACAACACAAGTGCAACACATCAGAAATGTATGCGGCGCTGCGCCTTCTCGGGCCACGAAGCTGACGCGGCCCTCAAGTTGGCCCTCCACGCCCTGCCCCATCCGGCCCATCCTGCTCGGACGGCCCCGCGTGTCCTGCCTGCGGGTCCATCGACCGCTCCCTCGGCCACCGTTACTGGTGCTGCCGATCCATCAGGCCTCTAATCAGAGAGGCCTTCAACATCATCGGGCGGCCCCCTGACCTGCAGGCTTGGATCTTCGGCGGGTCCGGCCTTGAGGACGACGCCCTTTCCATCCTGACGTCGGCAAAGTTGCGAGTATATCGACACTTTGTTCAGGTTGGGCTCAGAGAAGCAGTGGAGGACCCGCTCTTCGCCTGGTCCAGGACCCTCCAGCATCGAGGTTTCCTTCCTTCACCTCCCATCATCACCTTGTAAATTATGTTTTATATATGTATATTTCTTCTTCTTTTCTTCTCTTTCTCTCTCTCTCTCTCTCTCTCTCTCGTTTTTTTTTGTTGAAATAATCTAACATTGTCTAGATGACAATAAAAACATTTTAATTGTCAAAATTGTCACATCAGCAATGTGTAGCTGGGCCCTCATTTTCCTTGAATAAAGACTATAGGGGTCCTACTTTCATAGCTGATGCTACCCCACACCATGAATCCAGTAGTTTTTACTGTATGCCTTTGAACATTACAGCCCTAATGAGATCTTTCTTGGAGCCTACCTCTAAAATGTACCCTGCCGTTATGAACCCCCAAACTAAATCTGGATTCACTAGAAAAAAATGACAGAATACTATTCTTGAGCACAAAGACGTCTCTCTTCACCTTAGCTGAGCCTGTCGCTTCTGTGCCTGACAGAGACTGAAATTATTAAAGGCCAGCGACATAACTGTCATTAATGGTGTTCAGAGTTGGTCTAGATTCATTCTGCACATGCAGAGCTGCTTGAATCATTGGTGTCATTGTTGTTCTGTCTGCATGACAACTATTCCTATCTCCTCTATGCTGATTTATCCCTTATATTAGTAGGGCCAGAGTATGATCGGTTTTCTCCAGATTAAAAGCCATCGAGAGAGAGCGAATCGACGAATCTAAAATCACCTATAAAGAGATTTCAAACACACTGATTTTGGTTCCAGAATTCTTCATAAGAGGGATATAAATTATGAACATCTCTCGTAAAAAGCATCTTTAATAAACCTTTGATTTTACTTGTTTAAACCTTTTTAAAAATCAGAGAGTTATTCGGAAATTTAACTAACACTGTAGACACTGTAACACTGATTTATAGAGCATGGGGCACTTGATAATATCCTTACTGTGTTAAAATATATTTTTGGTATTTTTGTAATTGTCTACAAAGGTTTACGACCACATTTCTGTGCATATTAAGTTAATTTGCAACTTCAGAATGAGATTGATCTGCTTATATTCTTCCAAGTGGTCTTAATTGTAATTAAATAGAAATACAATAAGTTTTTTTTTATGTGTAGAAATATTAGAATTCTCTAAAACGTTCACGTTTAATGGGTCAGAAATATATTCAACATTAAAATTCAGTTTTTAACGTTTTTGAACATTACAAAATAACCTGAAATATATATATTTCAAAACCGTTGACTTTTAATTCATAAAGGTGTTTCAAGGATCAATAGTTGATTTCTAATTTTCTTGTTTTGCATTTTAAATAGGTGAATATCAATACTTTATAATTATATTTCACATTTTGAAAATTACGATTGATAAATGATTCATCTATATATATATTCGCTTTCATGAAAAATAATATTTGTTCCTCTCAAGAGTACTTTTTTTTTTTTACTAATGAAATAACAAATTATTTTTGATAAATTGTTTCAGAATTGGGAGCGCAAATTAATTTAAAAAAAAATGAAGAATTTGCATTTTAAAGAATTATTGGATTGAATATATTTATTAATCGCTAATAGAGAATATCTCTCACCTAAATTAGAAAAAGTGGAAATGATTTTCGAAATAAATGATAGCTCCACAAAGCATACATTATTTGATATCTAATTCAGTTAATTTGATAAAATAAACGTCTTAAAACTAAAATTAAGCGAACCTTTTGAATTTTCATGAATTAAAAATTTTAAATTTTACTTGTGCACCACCTTAGCAATAATAATAAAAAAATTCTTTATACAAATATACACGATTTGTTTTCAATTAAAATGTTTTTTAATTTTTATTTTATATAGTATAATATTTTTTCAACATCACATTTCCTAAAATCCGTTTTCACAATTAAATAAAAATTGAATTATCTACAAAAATAAAATAAAACAACAAAAAGATCGATTAAGGATTCTCAGCGATGCGGTATATGGAAGCGGAGTGTTTCCATAGCAACGGTGTCAAGTTATAGTAGGCGCTTAGAATGATGGGTATTTTCTGTTCGACCTTGTGAAAATGGGCTTATTACGAAGATGTGTTCAATTTTTAGTTCTTTTAATTTGTGTTTCATTAACTCCTGCTCGAAAGGATGATGTGATACAAGAAGTAGATGGAAAGAAATTAGACAAGCTATTGGATCAAGAAGAATATCTTGCAGTATTTTTTTGTAAGTATATAAATTTATTTCTTAAAAGTAAAAAGCCATCAATTAACAGTAATATTAATGAGGAAAATTCATTGCATATGCGTACATTTTAAATATATATTTGGTTTTCAAAAAATTACTGGATACCACCTCCACTTACGGAGAGGGATCCTCTAATCGCGTTATATTACAGCTATTCGAGAAGCATTTACATCCTGAAAAAATTAAATAATTATAAATAAAGCCATGAAACTCATTAATAAATATAGAAAATTTTATGAATAATGCAAATAAATTAAAAACAATGTTGCCATAAATAGAATTTTTAGGCCAACGTTTGCCTATAAAAACCGCCGGTTAATTAAAAAATATATATAATCTTATAGCATTTATATACTCTTTAAAACCATTTTAATTAATTTAGTTACTAATAAATTTAATCTATAAAGTGTTCAAATTCTAAATCAAAATGTTCAATAAAAGGAAAGGCAAAGTTAAAGGAGAAGCAGACGAAATTTGATCTACCAATCAAAATACTTCAGAATGTAAATATACATTAAATTTTAGTGTAAAGCTATATATAAAATATATTATTCATGGGAACATTAATTTTGTAACATATATAATACAAGATATATGTATTTCAAAAAAAAAAATCAAATATATATTTCGGGTAGAATTGAAGTCCACAAAAAAAAAAAAAAAAACGTATTTTTAGAATATATTCACAGTGTTATTGAACATGTATAACCTTTGCTACAATTCAAACCTTAAAAGGTTATAATACTATAGTGTGTGTTTTTATAATATTTCTTAATATAAATATATATATTTTTCACAGAAATATTAATTCTTATTCACTATTTCAATACATGATATTTATCCTGCAATATTATAATTGATTATTTTAATCTTTTGCTTTCAATTGTGGGATATCTTTTGAATACAATATGATTATAAATGAAATATATTCATATATTTTTCATTTAGAAAGACACTTTCCATTATGGCATTAACTTTTGGAAGCTTAGCTTATATTTTTATTAAGTTTTTCATTTAGTCTCGCTTATTTTTAATCATTTGTTTGAGATAAATGGTTTCTGGAAGTAATGGCAACAAGTATGTAGAGTTGAAAGCCTATTCTTCCAAATGTTTGCAACTTTTCTAGGCACATTCTATGTTCCTTTTAACTTACACTTGTGGACAAAACTTAACCAAGTCGGAAGTCTTTGATAACGCTGGTCATCTATATTTGTTTTTTTGAAGATGACAGAGGCAATTTTGTTCACACTTTGTTATCTCAAGTGTCTTTAATAAAGGTCACTGTAATATCTTTCAGAGTTATTGTCTGAATCCCGATATACATGCTAAAAGGTACAACTTCCTTAAGTTTTGTCCGTGAGTGTATACACACTTGGTTATCTCATGTGTCTTCAATAAAGGTCACTGTAATATCTTTCAGAGTTATTGTCTGAATACCGATATACATGCTAAAAGGTACAACTTCCTTAAGTTTTCTCCATGAGTGTATACACACTTGGTTATCTCATGTGTCTTCAATAGAGGTCACTGTAATATCTTTCAGAGTTATTGTCTGAATACCGAAATACATGCTGAAAAGTATAACTTCCTTAAGTTTTGTCCGTGAGTGTATATACACTTGGTTATCTCATGTGTCTTCGATAAAGGTCACTGTAATATCTTTCAGAGTTATTGTCTGAATTCCGAAATACATGCTAAAGGTACAACTTCCTTAAGTTTTGTCCAGGAGTGTATTTAAGACTACTTTTGAAATATTTAGCAACACATACTAAGGAACACTTGCTACACATATATGATGAGACCTAATCCTTGGAAAGTATTCTCTTCTTTTTTCTTATACACACAATCATATTGAGGTGTCCTGTCTGTGGATCTTGAGTTTGTCAATGGTATCTTCTGAGTCTATGTAGATCTCATCAATGGATGAGCTGATGCAGACAATGATGTGATTAGAGGCTGAAAGTTGCACCTGGTACATAGTGGGAAAACCTTGCGGCAACTCTAGAAGGTCATTGTTCATAGATGACAAGATGATAAAGCACAATTTGGATTATAGATTATAATACAAGAAAATAACACCTAACCTAAATAATTTATTAGTGTGTGATGTTTCAGCGACAGCATTGTCACCATCATCAGACAAAAGAAAAAATGAGAAAAAATATCACAGCATTCTCAATTCTCATTTATTCTTTTGTCTGATGATGGTGACAATGCTGTTGCCGATACGTCACACATTAATAAATTATTTGGGTTAGGTCTTATTTTCTTGTATAGATGACAAGATTTAAGTCTGGAAATCATGGACTGCTGTTCTCTTGGTTGACAGATTTGGTGCTTTTTCCTCTACCTTGTCGTGTGTTACAGCAGATATCTATTGTTGTAGTCACTGGGCCTTAATGGTATGAAGGAGGTCTCTTTCTTGAGAAATACTGCTACGAATGATCCTTATATATTTTACAAGAGAAGGAATCATCTGACATCATCTTGAAGAAGGAACAAAAGTTAACGGTGACGAGTTCCTTTTATTTATTTCTTACTAATTCTTAATTATCTAAAATTAGTGTATACTACGTATATAACTATTTTTCATGTTTGTTGAGTTCTATTGCATTTTAAAGGTTTGTCTGAATGTCAGCTCTATCCGCATGTAGAATTTGTTTGCTCTGTATACGACAAGGTAATAAAACCAATGGATTCTGTCTTATTCCTTGTAGCTCTAATCTATAATCCAAATTGTGCCTTATCATTTGTTCGGTATACATTTTCACAATATCTAGATAAAACTTTGATGTAATTAGGTCAGAGATAAGTGTCATAGTTTTACAACTCCAGAATCTGAAAATTAGTTTGATAACAAGCTAATTTGCATATTCTATTTTTTTTTTTGCTTATCCCTAGTACATGACGTACAGGCCATGATAATCATGGTGGGTAGAAGTTGGCGACTGCTTTTACTGTAGGTGCACCACATGTGAAAATCAGCTTGACTTTGCACTTAAAAATGTGCCAGAGCCCTGTTTGGTTACTTGCACTCACTGGTGGGGTTGGAATTCTTACAAGAATAGGAAGCCATTGGAGCATTTTTGTTTTTTAATCAGAAAAAAGTGCCCAATGCGGGATTTAATCCCGGGTGGTAGCAGTAAATATTCTATTTTTAATAGGATAGAATAGCAGGTTTGAAAGGATGTCATAGTTTCAACTACAGAATATGTCTGAGACTAATTAACATTAGTTCCACCAGGCAACGTCATTTGTCTAATGGAATATATAAGTAGGTGCTGATGGGACTCTCTAATGTGGGATATGGTATAGGAGAAAATTATCATACATCAAACTGGTACAGAGCAGGATGGACAAGCACCGGTTCTGTCCTCCCAGGAGAACAACACTCTTTGATTTCCAGACTGGTCTGGTCATCTACAGACAATGACTTTCCAGAATGGTTGCAAGGTTTTCCCACTATGTACTAAGTGTCAATCTGCAACCCCAAAAAACACATTATTGACTGTATTGACTCATCCATTGATGAGCTCTACTCTTCCCCAACAGATACCATCAAAAGTCTCAAGCTTTACAAGCTTGATACCTTAATATAATTGAGTGGGGATAAGAAAGAAGAAGAAGATACATCAACCTTACCCCTAAAAATGATTTTTTAATAGAATCTTTGATGAATGGTCACAATACATGATACATTCATATAATAACTACAATATTTCAGTAACAATCTGTTGGTAACAATACTCTTACAGAAATATCACCTAGTTTATATATTTAGATTGGAACTTGCAGGTATCTTATAATCCAAATTGTACCTATTATTTATAAGATGTTGATATACAAATAAATTCCTCTCCTTTTAAAAGAACACAAAACCATTGGTCGTTGAGGTACAGCTTACACCACGCTGATGAGGGCCAACAGCCCGAAACGCGTACGTAGTTAGCTCTTCTTGATTAATCAAGAATGGGTAATTGGCTAATTCTGATATAATTAGAAATCAACGAGAATAGTTGATATTTATTCTGATAGATGGCGCAAGCCATCAGAAACTTTCAGTTGCACGATAAGGAGATGCCTTTTTCATAATTTATGAACCTTATCCCAGTACAATATCACATTTGTACTATTTTTTCCCATTATGTTTTGTTTGATCCTTACTGCACAAATTGCATGGATCTAGATTGGTAGTTGGCTTTACCATTATTAATCATTCGGCTAATCCGCTATTTTTAATAAAGATAGTGAGCATATACTATGTGTAAAAAGCCTATGTCTCTGTAAAATTAATTAAAATATCTTCCAGCAATGTGTGTGACAATTTCAAATCATTTCTCTGTGCACAGAGTATGTAAAGAAGACCAAAAAGTTGCATAGATTCTTACATTTTAAAAGATTTGAAAATATGCTCTCTGAACATTTTCACAGTCTTCTCTCATTAAATGAGAATTGATGGGAAAGCAAAGTCATGTTATTTATAAGTAGTTCCAATTTTGAAAAGCTTGATTAACAATTTTTAATTTGTAAAAGTGATATATCAATTTAATTATAGCTAAAAACCAAACAAGCTAGCAAGACCAAATAAGTAATTTATATGCAATGTTTTTTAACAGCATTATTTTACCATTCTTAGACAAAAATACACCAAGATGATAACAATGCTGATACAAAAATGTCACACAAATTACTTACTTCATTTGGTCTTGTTGTTATGGTTGAAAATCTGTGAATTAGAGACCATTTTAAATGCACATTCCTTATTTAATTAGCGCTAATGTTAATTTGGATTAATACTTGGCTCATCCCCGACAAAGACTTTACTACACAATGATTATTGGTAAAATTTGTTTTTTTTGTGCGTTAATGGAAGTCTAGTAAAATAGCCCTATTCTAATCAATGTCACCGCTTTACCAGAAGTGTACTTCTCTGGGAACCAGGTAAAACTGGTAAAAAATGGGCCCTTGGCTGTTAAAATCTGTGATGGTTTAACCATCATTGCAGGTCAGTTGAGCATTGGAATTAAATGGTAAATTTCAGATTCCAACGGTCGCAGATGAAATCTGCTTGACACCATTTTTTTTTCATTTGCTTTACACAATGATTAAATATTTTTATTGGAATTGAACATTTGAAAACTTAAAAATTTGGAATGGAAGCAATGATCAATAATAATAGGACATAAAAACTATTCATACCAGCAGCAGTTTACCAATAAAAGTGCACAAAGAGAGATATTGTGATTAGAGAGGGAAGCAAGTCATTGGACTGTGGAATGTTTGCTAGCTGGACTGGGGCCAAATTAAACACATTTCCAGAATGTTTGCTCCTCACGTACGTCAATGTATGCGTGGGAGAGCTACCTTACTCCACTGTTTACTCTCACTGTGTACAATGACTTTTGGGGTTCTTGAAATCCCTTTTTCTAATTTTTAACACATACTATATAGCAAAATACATTTCAACTAGTTAAAACCTAGTTTAATACATTGCTAATATGGATTTGACATAATTGAGTAACCATTATTTTTTTTTTTTTTGCTTATCCCTTGTACAAGTGGTACAAGCCATGATAATCATGGTGGGTAGTTAGCGACTGCTTTTACTGTAAGCGCACCACATGTCTACACATGTGAAACTTTGTTCGACTTTGCACTTACAAATGTGTCAGAGCCCCGTTTGGTTACTTGCACTCGCTGGTGGGGTTGGACTTTTGCAAGAATCAGGGGCCATTGGAGAATTTTTTTTTTTTTTTTAAATAGAAAAAAATGTCCAATGCGGGAATCGAACCCCATTATTCCCCAATAATGATAACATTTATCTATTAAGGTAAAAATAATATTGAAATGTTTTTTTTAGATAGAAACTCTCTCTTTAATAACAGATTATTTTTACTATAAAGAACATAAAATTAAAAAAGATTGTACATCAGTAATGCAGTCAACTCTTGCCAATTGGGATTGGATGAGCAAGTAAAAATAAATATCCTCAATTCTTAGAAATCCCAATTAACTGAAGTTTGTTTTTATACAAATTTTTAAGATTGAATATATTAAGTTTATATATTAATTAAGTGGAACTATACTAATAATTAGGACTAATTTATTCCCTTGCACCACACACACACACATTAAAGTTAAAAGGTTTTATTACATTTAGAATAAAATTTTAAATAATTTGCCTTTTTTTTTCTTTATCACTTATCCCAAATACACATGGCGCAGACCATTCCATAATCATCAAGGTGGGGATTACAACTGTAAGTACACCACAAGTCGAACCATGTAAAAAGAAGTTAGGACTTTGCCCTTATGGTTTGGTTTGTGGGATTGGACTCTGAAGGAATTTAAGGGAGGGACAGACATTATGTGGTGTGTGGGGAATTTTTAAAAAGTGTTTCAATATGGAATTTACAAATTCTGGTCCCAGTTTCCAAAACCAACAGTTTAGATAATTATACAGTAGTAGAGAGATAATCATACAGTAGAGCCACCATGAGTAGACACTCCCGCTAGCGGAAGCCTCCTGTACAAAGGACAGTTTTCATTGCCATAATCACCACTTTTACCAATCAACTTCTCTTTGGCCAGAGAACACTTTTTTTTAAAAAACACTTTGGCCCAGCAACTGGGTATCCATTAGAGAGAGTTTCTACTGTACTACCACTAGTCTATTAGCTTTTGTGAGAGATGGTTTTTTCCACCAACTTCCAACCTGCAATCCCTAACCACATCATAGACCTACATGGATGAGCTCTACCCAATAGACACCAGGTAAAATCTTTCAGACACTGAACACCCTGATATAAGGTGGTTGGGTTAGTTCAAGTCATTATTTCATTTGACAAAGAGAGGTCATCCACGGGAGAGACTATACTATACTATCTTTATAACTTCCTTTTATTCCTTCAAAATTTCTCATTCAGTACTTTTGTCTGAAGATGGTAACAACGCAGTTACAGAAACATAACACACTATTTATTTATTTGGATTTGGTCTTATTACCTTGTGTTTTTTCCTTTTAATATATTTTCACTAGGTTATAAATGGACACACATTATACCTTTTATTTAAAATTCTTTTTAAACTTCATGATGCCACAACTATTTGACCCCTGAAACATTCAGCATTTACCCTTACTTAAATTATATGTTTTTGTGTGGCACTATTAATTAAAAAACATTTCTATTAATTCCATCGAGAGAAGTGTAAAAAATATGTTAGGGGATCAATTGCGAACCATAATTGTTATTTTCAATTTATAATCAACTGGAATATGCTGTGCCACATTAGAACATAATTAGAGACCCAATAATTACTGGAATAACCAGGTTGCCAAACGTAGATGAGCCAACTCTCCATCAGTTTCAGGGTCTTTGCCCCCATTATCATTAAATGTAGATTAATTAAATCTTCTTTATTAAGGGATACAATCAGCTCTTTCTGTCGTGTGGTTGGCCGCACAAGCTCCATATTAGAGGGCATTTTGTGATGGAAATATTTAATCTGTGGTTTTTATTTTGGCAGAAAGCTCTGATCAAGGACTATTCTCTTCTTCTTTCTTATCTCCACTCAATCATATTAGGGTATCAAGCTTGTAGAGCTTGTTGATGGTGTCTGCTGGGGATGAGTAGAACTCATCAATGGATTAGTCAATACAGTCAATAATGTGGTTTGGGGTTGCAGGTTGACACTTTGTACATAATGGTAAAACCTTGCAACCGTTTTGGAAAGTCATCGAGGACTAGTGGCTGATGCGAGTGATGTTAAAATTAATGAAGAAAAAAGCGGCCAATTTATTTGAAAATGTAGGTCATTTATTCAGTCTCATTAACTGAGACTCTTGCTGGGAAATTAAAAAAATATATATATATTCCTAATTATCATTAGTCTTAATTAGGGAATGTCTATGGAATATACCAAATATCTTTCACAAATTCTCCTCATAATCAGCATACTTCTTTTAAAGTGGAAAATGTGGGTTTATCATCATTATTAGCTCTATAATTATTTTGTTCTTAAAGGACAAATTTCTACATCCTTTAGATCAAAAATGAAAAAAAAAAATTGAGAGGGCCTTGGTTCAATACAGTGATGAACTCCTCCAGCAGTTTTGCCAATTGAATCTATTTGATAGTTGCAACAATCTGGTAGATCAAATTGGAAAAACTGCTTGGAGGGTTCACTACTGATGAGCCAAACCCTCCCAATATTTTTCCATCTTCCCTCAGAGGTTATAGAAATTTGTCTTTAAGAAAAGGACTAAATAATATTATGGCATATAAACACAAGGTAATAAGACCAAATCCAAATAAATATATAGTGTGTGACATTTCTGTAACAACGTTGTTACCGAAACGTCACACACTATTTATTTATTTGGATTTGGTCTTATTACCTTGTGTTTATAATCCAAATTATAACTTATCATTATGGCATATAATGATAGATTCACATTTTCACACAGATGATGGCACTTGTGTTATGTTCAAATACATATATTAATTAGAACAGTTGATAATTTTTGTTCTTCCAATGCCTTCCTTTGATTTGGTAATCTGCATTCATTGTTATGCAAGATCCCAAAAATTACCTTTTCTATCCTAAGGCGGTGTTTGCTTTCTTTGGCACCCATTTTTGCCACTGCTCTATTTTTACAGTGGTAGCATGTAGCGTGATGTTTTCTCAGCAAATATAAATTACGCTGGAAATTTCTCTTTTGGTTCTATTTTGGAAATGCACACATTTCATCACCCTTTGTGTAAAAACTTACTTAATTTCTCCTAAAATATTTATTTTAATAATTTTTGTTCTTTTTTTACATACATACTCATGATAAAGCACAATTTGGATTATAGATTATAATACAAGAAAATAAGACCTAATCCAAATAATTTATTAGTATGTAACGTTTCGGCAACAACATTGTCACCATCATCAGACAAAAGAATAAAATGTACAACATTGCCTGATGATGGTGACAATGTTGTTGCCGAAACATCACACACTAATAAATTATTTGGATTAGGTCTTATTTTCTTGTACATACATACTACATACTAACAAAGATTGTTATACCAACACATCAATTTGGACAAAAATGTTATGTTCTTATAACCATGTTATTGTTATAACACAAACATTAAAATAATTTATTTTATTTATTTATTACAAAACACACGCTATATCCTATGTGGATATTTGCATGTAAATGTTTAAACTATTTTATGTACATAGTTTTTAAATATATATATACAAATTATTTATTGTTTTAGAGAGAGAGAGTGAAAGTTATTCAAATTTACATTTTAGAACAATAAATTATACAAGAAACAAAGATTATTTACATACATATCATCAAAAGTCCAATATATATTTAGAATTACAACCACTAAACCAGTGGCACAAATATACTAATTAAAACTAGAAATTTCAATTCTTAATGTAATTCAAGTCCACGGCATTTGAGATAGAGTCTACAAAACTTGTTAAATTTTCTATATTCTTCTTTACTGGAAACCATTTGGCTTAAACTAGAACTGTTCATTTGACATTGTACTCTCAAATCAGCAACAAGTGGGCACCGGATTAAAATATGCTCAGGGTTGTGATCTTCTTGGTCACATAAGCAGCATTATTCTTTCAAAAATTAAAATAATTGGTAATTAAAAACAGTAATTTTTTAGAATTAGGATGCTAGAGCCAAGTTTTCCTTTCAAAAAGAGAACATTATAATGAGGTTCCACTCTATGCATGTTTTAAAGAAAAAAATAAGAACAGAAGAAGAAACACAGGTCAGGGAGAAGAAATTCTTTAAATAAGACAATGATGGTATAAACTTTCAGGCAAGATGTCCTTCTATGGGTAAAAAATTACATGAGTGGCAATGGTAAATTGAATTAAGGTATGATAAGGCACAATTTGGATTATACATTATAAACACAAGGTAATAAGACCAAATAAATAAATAGTGTGTGACGTTTCAGTAACAGCGTTGTTACCATCTTCAGACAAAAGTACTGAATGAGAAATTTTACCACAGCATGTTTTAAATAGTTAAGCAACTATTTCTCATTCAGTACTTTTGTCTGAAGATGGTAACAACGCTGTTACTGAAGCGTCGCACACTATTTATTTATTTGGTCTTATTACCTTGTGAATTAATGTATGTAAAAAAATTTATAACAATAATTAAAAAAAAAAATCTTGAAGTGTATATAAACCATTGCCACTCATGTCATTCTGTATCCGTAGAAGGACATCTTGCCAGAAAGTTTGTACTATCGTCGTCTTACATAAAGAAGTTCTTCTCCCTGACCTGTGTTTCTTCTTCTATTGCGAAAAGGGAGATTATCATTGTCTTAAAATTAAGAATTTCAGAAGCTAATAAGGCCCCAAATAAGCATTGTTCGTGTGACATGTATTGCTACCCTCTTCAGACTAGAGTGTTAAACATGTTTTCAAAATTAGGACCATAATGAAGTGCCAGCTGATATATAACAATCAAGGATAGAATAATTGGATAGAACAACAGTCTTTGATTTCCAGATTCAAGTCTGGTGGACAATGGCAAATGACTTTCCAGAATGGTTGCAAGGTTTTCCCACTATGTACTAAGTGCAATTCTCAAATTGCAACCTCAAAACACATTATTGACTGTATTGACTCATCCATTGATGAGCTCTACTCTTCCCCGGCAGACACCATCAACAAGCTTTATAAGCTTGATACCTTAATATGATTGAGTGGAGATAATAAAGAAGAAGGATAGAATTCGATGCAAGCTAGAATTGATCAATCATCCAGGTTTTAAACACTACATATCCCCCAGACAGGAGTGACATCCCTCTTCAGTAGAGTGGAGGCCTATCCAACCCAGCCTGCAGTCAAATTTACCTACTGTACTCAATATAACATCACACCTAGGGTGGGACAAGATTTTTATTTTATCCATGTTTAAAATGGTACTTTAAGATTGTGATCTTATAATCAAGTTGCTGTTATAACAAGCTTACATTGTAAGTTAAAAAAAAAAAGTGTGGGGGAGGGGGAGGTTATAAAAAGACAAAAATGATGCAGAAGGTATCTCCCCTTCAGTCCATCAAAGGTTGACAAAGTATAACCAGTAGAAGTGGTGGAGAGAGAAGTGGGTCGTGTTGTCTATATTTAAGTGTCTGTGTCTCCCCCCTCTATTACCAACACTTCTCTGTCCCACTTCCTATTCTATATCCTCCCCCTGTGTATCTGCTGACCTCCATCATTAGATAGTACACCCACCTTTCTAGGAATATTCCTCTTGTCTTGAAGTTTATTGGCACCATTTACACCTTCAAATAAGTAATATATTTACATGATAAAGCACGATTTGGATTATAGATTATAAACACAAGGTTATAAGACCAAATCCAAATAAATAAATAGTGTGTGATGTTTCGGTAACAGTGCTGTTCCCGAAACATCACACACTATTTATTTATTTGGATTTGGTCTTATTACCTTGTGTTTAATTCATATACAGTTAAACCTGTCTATAGTGCCCCCTCTTGGGACTTGCCAAAATAGGGTACTATAGAGAGGGGTTGCTATAGACAGGTCACTTTTAATGTAAATCGCATCGTACTACGTATTTAAAATCGGGCGGTATAGAGAGGAAGGCGCTATTTAGAGGGGGCACTATAGACAAGTTTAACTGTATGACCATTTGATAAACACTGCAGTATTACTGAAACAGCGTTATATAGAATTACCATGTGATTTTCATCTATAATCTAAATGTTACCGCATTGTTAATACCCATTTTGCTGCCATTTCATTTGTTAAGTGATAAGTTCACTTTAATAGGTGTTTTATGAGAAAAAAAGTTCAGGTGTTGATATTAAAACTAAAAAAAGGCATATCCTGACCACTCACATGAACTTTTTAGAAAGCAGAGCGCCATCTATTGGAACAAAAATCAACTAAACATTGATTTAGCTTGTTCCATGATATTTGGCCCCTGATAAATCAAATAAAGTCGGCCACAAATACGTTTCAAGCTGATGGCCCTCGTCAGCATGGTACAGGTGGCACCTCAACAACCAAAATATGTTTTATATAATTCTATTTTTATTCCTATAGAGATGAGCTCCAGCTTATAGCTGCTTTATAGATAGTAAACTTTGTCCATTTTATTATTGGACCTTTAAATGATAAAGCACAAGTTGGATTATAGATTAGAACTACAATAAATTAAGACCTAATTCAAATATATTAATAGTGTGCCATGTTTTAGTAACAATGTTGTTACTAGGCCTGGAAGACCTAAGTCTTAATTCAACCCCAAATTGGTTATCTGTGAATAGACATAACAGAACTGGGGTTTATAGAAAAAAAGAAGAGGGTTATCAAACATTAATACTTCTTGTAAAGATAGAGGCTGCCTGGCGGGCATTCATAGTTCTTCAAATGAAAGACACTTTGGCCAGTAAATCTTTTTATTGTCTTGACATTTCGACAATAAAAAGATTTATTGGCTGAAGTGTCTTTCATTTGAAGAATTAATACTTCTGTAGTGTTGGTAAATGCAACATTACAACTGCATCATTTCTTTGTAAGTAAAAAGAGTGCTCTGGGCAATGTTTATAGAATTCATAAATCAGAATATTTTGTCAGGACAATTTTTTCCCCAATAATATATTCTTCTGACAGCATCTATTCTTTAAATCTATGCCTTGTATGACCTAAAGGCAAGAAATCCATTTGCATTTCCAAATATTCATCAGCCGGAGATTCACGCTGCAATAAACAACACTCTGGGGCACCAGGTCAGAGAATTCCCTCTGGGAGAATTCCCAATCAATAAAGGGAGGGCTTTCCAATTTGCACAGCTCTATTTATATATATATACGGGGCAGAAATCAATAGCTCCTCCCCTCTCTGATTGGAATAAACAGCCTTCCTTTTGATGGGAGGGGAATCAATGTAAATATTTGGTATAATTTCATTATGGGGACTGTGAAAACTTTTTTTTTTAACGCATTTCCACAGATTATATCCATCTTTAAAAGATAAATAAAGCTAAATGAGAATTAAAATTTCTTTGATGTTTTTGTATTTGGTTAAATATTCATATACATACATGTATGTATGGATGTGGGTAGAAATGTGTGTAAATATTGAAAAGCTCCACTCTTTCTTAAACACTTTCAAAGATCTTTGATATACAGTGGAACCTCTTATGAAAGGCCGTCCCAAAAACATAATCCTCTTAGTCATCTCTTTTATGGGTTGTCTCTGATTAGAGTTTGGATTAGACTTTTTAAAAGTCAATTTTGACTTTACAAAAGTGGTTGCTCTAAAAGATGGTTTCTCATCATATCATTATTTCTCTCATATGATGATTCTCTGTTCCAAACTACTCCTACCATATTCTGCAAGATAACACAACTGTCAACTGTCTTTATAATTACCACTCTTGTTATCTAATGTTTAATTTGCCTCAGTGATCCCTTTAATGATCGATTATTTCAAAAACTAAGGATAAGACACAATTTGGATTATAAACACAAGGTAATAAGACCATATCCAAAATAGTGTGTGACGTTTCGGTAACAGCGTTGTTTATTTGGATTTGGTCTTATTACCTTGTGTTTTTCACCTAGTCATGATGGTTGTCAAGCTTGATACCCTAATATGATTGAGTGGAGATAAGAAAGAAGAAGAAGACCTTGTGTTTTTAAAAACTAATTTTTTGACATCACAAATTATAATTATTTAATATTATAGTAGAACCTCCACATGAGAGAGAGAGCACCTTTTTTCAACAAAATTACTATTTTTTACTAATTAGCAACTCTCTGGTAAGTAGACACCTCTCCTTAAAGGATTCTTTGGCTCTGTAACTAGGTGTTTTACAGAGAAGTTATACTGCTTCTATATAGTAAAACCTCTCACATAGGAAACCACCAGGAATGACTGCCTAACTTAACACATCCTCTAATGAGAGACCAGGAGTGATAATTAACATTTTAGCTCATGGTCTCTTAGGGGAGGTTTTTACTAAAATGGGGAAAAAAAGAAAAACAAAATAAGTCTGAGGTAGAGCCATCCCCCTCTTCCCCATCAAACTTGAGAAGATTTAAACCCAAGTTTTAAACCAAGGTTTAGCTACCTCTGAGTATCAGGATCTTTGTTCATTAACAAAAGAGAGGGAATAGACAGGTAAACTTTTTAAAGACAAAGTTTATCTTCTTCTTGCTTATCTCCACTCAATCATATTAAGTGTCTGTAGATATTGAGATTTTCAATAGAATCTGCTGAATTGATGGATTAACCAATGGAATGGTATTAAGGTGAGTGTTGAAAATTGTAGTGGGGGTTTTGGAACTAAAAGAGAGATTTTACTGTATTTAGCTTAGGTCATAGGAGGATCTCTTGTAAGCTGGCATTGAGGGAACTGTGACAAAAATGTCTGGATAGGATTTAAAAAAAAATTTTTTTGCTTATCCCTAGTACACGTGGTACGGGCTATGATAATCATGGTGGGTAGAAGCTGGCGACTACTTTTACTGTAAGTGCACCACATGTCTACACATGTGAAAAGCAGTTTGACTTTGCACTTACAAATGTGCCATAGCCCCGTTTGGTTATTTGCATTCGCTGGTGGGGTTAGACTTTTGCAAGAATCGGGGGCCATTGGAGCATTTTTTTTTTAAATCAGGAAAAAAAGTGCCCAATGCGGGAATCGAACCCAGGTCGTAGCTGTCGAAAACTAATGGTTTAGACCATCCTTTCACCAGCTCCCTTCTGCTGAAGATGGGTTCATTGATGGATAAACCAATGGAATGGTATTAAGGTGAGTGTTGAAAATTGTAGTGGGGGTTTTGGAACTAAAAGAGAGATTTTACTGTATTTAGCTTAGGTCATAGGAGGATCTCTTGTAAGCTGGCATTGAGGGAACTGTGACAAAAATGTCTGGATAGAACTAAGATGGTTTAGCCACCACATACAACAGTAGCAGCAGTGGGATGATATTAATGAGAAGGGAGAAGTAAAGTAGGATTTGGCAGATTTAGGCCGTGTCATTCATGAGTTTCTCCAGACAGCCATCTGGACCTCTGCCACCCCCCTTTGTTCTCTCCAGCCTCCACATTTTTTTCCCCTTCTCTGTGAATTCTTGTGGTTTGGCCTGCTACAGTTTTGACAATCTTGATGTACCCCCCTAATATACATTCTTAACAGTTTTAAATGACCTTTTTTTTCCCTCAAAGTTCATTTTCATTTTTAAAATTTTAATGATAGTATCCAAGATCTAGCCAGACACCATTTCTCAGATGTTGAGGCATCCTACCTAGTTTACTCAATAGGGAGTCTTTTATAAATTACCATCCCAATTGTATAAGAACAGCCACCAAACAAGAACCCCTTTTTTTACTCTTCACATTTATTGATTCCAAAATTTCATTATTACTCTTCTAGAATCACAGGAGATATTAGGACTCATCATAAAAGAATGTGAAAGAAATACAGAGGAATCTCCTTATTTAAAGAGTGTCATGGAAAAATCATTCGAAGACTTTAAGGCTAGTAGTTTCTCTCTTTCCTCTATACCATATTTTTTAGAAGAATAATATTCCTTGTGGTAGATTTAACTAGAATATATATGCCAATGAATAAGTTGCCCAAGATATTCTAACCATCTTTGTTCTTTAGACACCAAGACCTGCCGCAACTGCGACAAGATCCTCCATGAGCTGGAAAACATTGACGATGATGCCGACAAGTTTGGAGTGGCCTTTGCAAAGACCACAGACAAGAAGGCAGCCAAGAAGTTGGGGGTGACATCCTTCCCGGCTCTGGTGTACTTCAGGAACAAGCAGCCGGCCATCTTTGAAGGTAAGGTAGCTGTCTGGGGGAAAACAGAAGGTTGAAGTGATGTCTGCAGGGGACCTGATGGATGAGGAGAAGGTCCTGGCCTGGCTCACAGATCTGGACTCCATGGAGCTGCCAGACAAGATAGAGGAAGTCAATGCTAAGATCCTAGAGAACCTCATTGAGGACACAGACTATGTGGTGGTCCTCTTCTGTGAGTACACAGTTGTTAGGGCATGTACCCTCTTATTTACAACTCTTGTGTTCCAGTTATCTTTATCCACCTTACAATAATATTGTCATGTGCGATGATGACAGCTTTGATCAAAGCATGACACCAAATTGAAATAAAAAAAGAGCAGAGAATCAACAGTGGATAATAATGTAAAAGACATAGTGAATTCCTTATTCTATTGATGGATACTAAATATTAAAGCCCAGTATTTTTCTATAAGCCTTTAGAAACAACAAGGTATTGGAGGAAACAACGTTACCACAAACATATGTCTCCAGAGAGAAGTGGTAGCACTGAATGCCAGCCTTAGAACCTTAGTCTCCAGAGTTGGATTCTCCACTAGGTCTTTCTCTCTCTATGTCTGCATTTACAAAAGAGGATAATTTAAACATGAAAATTGAATTGTGCCAAAAGGTTTTATGGAAAAAGCATGTTCTAAGCCAGAAACCCAATACCTTTTTTGTCATTGAGGTTATCTGAATTTAGACAGGATGTATAAAGGGAGCCAAGGACTCTCAAGAGACAGTATGTTAATCACTATATATGTATTGATGGGAGTTTTGTCGGAAAGGTCACTTCTCTCCCATCAAAATAGATGTAAAAACTAGGAAATATCTCCTGACTATCTCTGCAATCTAGTAGACTCGGGTCAAAGACAACACCAGTTTTTGAAAATTCAGAACGACCACCTGGTGTCGAGCTAAAGTCCTATCAGTCGAAATCATTTAATGTAATTTGAAAGGGATTCAAGAAAGCTTCAGAATTTATCAGTCATTTAGCAGAAAAAGTGGCTAGGTCAATTTTATGGCCAAAATATAGATGGGTATTTTGCTGGGAACCTATTGATCTATAAAAAGAAAGATCATTAATCAAAGCTGTGTGGTGTCATGGCTTTTTCACCCACCCGAGTCTGCATTGATGGTTGAGAGATGACACATAGTTTTTGCTACTATTTAGAAAGGAGAGATGATATTTCTTTTTAATAAATATATATAAATTTCCATATACATATAAGAGTTTAAAGAAAGAATTTTCCAAGCTGTGTCAGCTGTGGGGTGGTCAGGTTGGCCTGAGGCCCAATTGCCTTGACCTTGGTGATTTCCCTCCAATTGGAGCCAATTGACACCAGGCAGTACTGCTGGGTGACCCAGCTAGAAGGTTTGTCTAATCCTGGAAAAGGTTATTTTGGTGGGTGTAGCAAGCTTTTGGCACCGACACTTCCTACAAATGTAGACTATTTTTGGAGAGAGCCAGTGCTGCCCTCCGTCTTGTTAATGGTGGCCTCTGTTGTCTTTATTTAGGACTCTCTAGTTACTTGCTACCTGTGCAGGGGAGGGAGTTATTTTACATGTCAGCAGGCTACCTTTGTGTCATTTAGTGAATATGGGTAGATATAGAAATAGCTTGGATATATTTTTAGAAATTGCCTTCTCAAAAATGACACTTATTTTAAAACCCTTTTGCCATCGCTCTTTCAAAATAAACTATCTTTTTTTTTTTCCTGTCGATACAATCTTGAAAAAAAAGAATGTAAACTGGATCTTGTTTACAATACACCTATATGTGACAAGCTTTGTGCCATAGTAACACCATGGAGTGCCATCTCTGATACAGAGGTCATCCATTGTGGAATCTCACCCATGGGTTGGTTACATGATGCTGATACTGTGTAAGGGTTCCTAAAAGCAAATACAAATTTGTGTGGAAGTTTTAGATAAATTGCCATTCAAGGAGCTACATTTGCCTTTGATTTGAAATCAATTTTCCCTCACCTAGATAAACTGCCAGTTCTGAATAATGAACTTTATCTGCCGTGGTTTTAGAGTATGGTGCTACACATGGTTCCACCAGACCCTGTTAGTATCATCACTGATGTTTGACAATTTCTTAATGGGCAAATGTATGCAAGTATCTACCACCCAGAGAATACACCTGGTAGCAGTCTGCCCCAGGAATTAAATCTAGCCAGAAACTTCGCTTTCCAATCTTGCTGAAGGTGGTATGATAGCATTTTCACCAACTTCAATCTGCATAATTGCAGAAATGGGGTAAAAGAAAACGAAAATTGTGCTTTATCATTGCAGAAATGGGGATTAAACTGTGCCTATTTTGTCTCTCTTAATGAGATAATATTTGAAAAATAATTCCATACATTCCCAAAACTTTACTCATTGTTTAGAACTTTAAGTGTCTCCAGAGTACATATTAACTTGGATGCACTGAGAAAGAAACAGCTCAAGAAGCTCATGATCTCCTTCATGGATTTGTATAGAGTCTGCAACAGCAGAACCATTGTTTATTAAGAGGAGTCGCCATCTAGGAATTATTGACATTGACTAAGAATTTATCTTCTAGATTATAAACATTTACACCATTGTTTTCCCTACTTTTTAGTAGAGGAGGTAGAGTTCAGTTACTTTATATTACCTTGACATTTAGAGAATCAAATTATTTCTCTTATATACGTATTTTCATCAATATTAAACTCTGCAATGGTGTGATGGTGCAATGGTGAACCAGTTGGATCTGATATAAATATATTCTAATTGTATTTTTGGTTGAATTTATAACCTTTGTTGTGTGTCTCATCAGTTTCTGTCTAAATCTCTCTTCATTCAGCTAAGAGGGAGAATAGATGAAGAGTGCTGTATTCACATCAAATAATTACATTCTGATCAAACTGCCTTTGTTGAAATTGGAACTGAATCATTAAATGTGAAAAGATAGACATCAAATGAAATAGTTAACTTATTAAGTGGAACTAATGGTGACAACTAAAATTCAGCCTAATTAGCACATAGAGGGGAACTTTGTTATACCAATCACACTCATAACTCCAACCTAGTTATAACATCATAAAGTGTCAAATTTGAACCCCCAATTGTTTTAACCATGGTTATACCAAGAACATAGCAACACAAATTCTTGGTGCCAAGTAATGTTGATATAATGAGACAGTATGTAATTAAAATGTCCTCTCAATCTCACAAATTTACATAAAAAGCATTAACGTATTGTTAACAGTGGCTACTGATAAGCACTTTTCATTTAATGAGTGGACTGTATATAGATAAAAAGAAAGGTGGATATAAAAATATTTTCCTAAAGCTGAATAGGCAAACTCCTCTAATGCTGTTGTTGTTACACAAAATGTCTGTGGCAGAGAATATCACACATAAGTTGTCTCGGATAATGCTGATTTCATGGTTGTCTCAAAGAGCTTTATTGTAAGTGGACTACATACTATGAGAGAAAATGAGGGAGTGGTGTAAATTTAAATGCAAGCAGGCTCATTAATTGTGGCAGTGTTTGGCTGGGGGCCAGGGGTTTTTAATCTCATCACCAATTGGAGTTGGCTGGAGTCAGTGAGGTGGATATATTATGTAAGATGGAAGAGTTGGTCATTCTCCACATTTGGTGCTAAAGTAACTATGGCTCTACACTCACAGCTGAAATTGTATTTCAGAGGACTGGGGGGAAAAGGAACTTTTAGTGTGATACACTCATGGACAAAACTTAAGGAAGTTGTATCTTTTAGCATGTATATTGGGATTCACACAATAACTATGAAAGATATTTGATACACAGTGATCTTTTTTAAAGACACACCAGATAACCAAGTGTGGACAAAATTGCCTCTGTCTCCTTCAAGAAAAAAATAAGAAAATAAATAAAATAGACGACCGACTACATCAAAGACTTTCTACTTCCTTAAGTTTTGTCCATGAGTGTGTGTACAGTTGCTATAACAATATCATTTGGGACCAACTTATAGCCTTGTTAATGTTGTTACAACCAAAGTTTAAAAAAATTAGGGCTTAAAACAAAGGACTATAGAATTTTGTTGTCATAACCAGTTACTGTTATTAAAGAGGTTGGTATAATGAGTTTCTATTGTATTTGGTCTTATGAATAAACCAATTATTCATTAGTTTCATGGTTATAAGGAGTTATATATAAGTAGACAAGTACACAAGAAGTGTAAAAAGTGCTATAATATTTTGTTGTCTCAAAGGAAATAGTCTTTTTCTAAAGTGTTCATTGAGAAAATGAATAAATAATACGGCACCCAGACTTTTTAAGCCACCTTGTATAAATATAATTCACTATAACCTCAATCAAAATATATGTTTAAGAAAATTTTTATAGTAAAAGGCTATCTTGAGTGAACACTTGGTAGATAGTGCAGGTTAACATAGGTTCATGAATATGTTGGTTGCTGTGTGCTATCCTAAAAATAAGGAAAAGATATGCAACCAAAAATTAAAGTTTACTACTCATTCTTTTTCTAATGTTACAAAACAAAAAAATAATTTTTTTAAGAGTTCAAAAATTTACATACATCTCACTTTTTATATCAACGATTCTAATATTTACATACATCTCACTTTTTATATCAACGAATATCTCAATGCTACTATATACAAAAAACAGAGTATAATACAAAATAGATTATTATACGACTACAAATACATATGGGTAACCACTGAACCATGTTGCTTTTAGTCACATACAGTAGAACCTCCCTGTAAAGGACACCTAATTGCAGAGCCAAAGTGTCCTTTAGGGAGAGGTGTCCTCTTACCGGAGAGTTGTTAAATAGTGAAAATTATAATTTTGCAAATAAAAACTGTCCTTTATAGAGAGGTGTCTTCTAGCATGAGTGTCCTTTCATGGAGGTTCTACTGTACAAGAGGTTTTGTTTAAGACAAACTTTATTGTTTGGATGTTTAAAATGATAAGAGCATTTTTTCAAGAATGGTGTGAAAATGCATGATGTGTGTAACTAATCTAACATCCAGTTACCTTGATTCATCCCTCACTGTCAACATTTTATCTTCTTGCCTGTCTTGTTTGAGCATGTATGTATGTAACTGACAACGCAGGTACTGACTCCAATGTGAAGATTGTAGGGAGGCTGTCAACCTGTGCATGTTCTGCAGCAGCAGTCAGCTGAGAGCCAGAAGCATGGTGTGTTTCTCTATCCTTCTCTTCCCCCTACCCCAAATATCCCCCTGGTAAGTTCCCCCTCCCCCTCTTCTTTCTCTCTCTTTCCTGATGGCATGGCCGCCCCATCTATCTCTTTCTATATTCCCCTGTGTGAGAGGAATCCTCCCACACTCCCAAACTCTTTACTTGAAGCCATCATTGAATTGTGTGAAAACCTTGAATTCATTGTTCCAATTGAAGCTATAAATTGGATTGCCGCATCTTGTGCCTGAGATTCTATTAATTAAAAAGTTGTATTCAGCTGGGAGAGAGTATTCTATAATATATCAATTTGATTAAACACCTTTGTGACAATGTAATTTGTGCTCTAATCTCTAGTTAAGGAATTTGGAGGATTCAGAGAACCATCCATCTGAAAAATAATCTGAAAAAAATTAACAAACTAAAAATTTATTAATTTTATAAATATAGTAGAACCTCTCTGTAAAGGACACCTAGTTTCAGAGCCAAAGTGTCCTTTAAATAGAGGTGTCCTCATACTGAGGAGTTGCTACTTGGTAAAAATGGCAATTTTGAAAATGAAAACTGTCCTTTGTAGAGAGGTGTCCTCTAGCGAGAGTGTCCTCTCATGGAGGTTCTACTGTATGCAAAATACAAAGAAGGTGCTCTCTATATAAATTTAAGATAGTCTAGTTGTAAATTTTTGTTTATATATGGGTGGTACTAATCCACTTTCTAGAAAGTGGCAGATGGATACATCCAAATTTAACTGTTTCTATTTCCTTTTATTTGAATATCTCTTAGTTCATGGGGGATATGTTTAGCAACTGTAAAGATATGGTCACATACCACTGATTTTGATAGAAAGAGTTGCAGAATTCTTATAAATGAACTAAAGATATGGATTAGACTCAGAAAGCCTCAGTAACGTAGTTATACCTGTTGAAGGGCTGTTGAGCCAGAAATCTTGTATTACCGTTATATATATTCCCTCAGTGAATTGTCTTTTATTAATAATTTTACCTAAGGGATTATATTATTAACAAGAACTAAAGAGAGCCTAACAAAAATGGTATTTAAAATATCTATATTAATAAAATGGAAATTTCATAAGTGGACATCACTAAAAACTTTCGTTACAATTCATCAATTTCAACCAAATTTTCAACATTTATGTAAAACGAGATGGAGCAGGTTTTGCTTAACATCAAAATATTTTTCCTAACTTTAAAATACATAACTTTGCTGTTATCGATAAAATACAAAAAAATTCAACAGAGTTAATTTTATTTATATATAAATACAAAAAAAAAATTCAGCAATTCATTCAACTCAATCTAAAAAAATATTCAAAACAAGCAATTTTAAGATAATACCATATGTAAAACAGTCGGCCAAGAAAACAACAACGATATTACATCTTTCTCACATATTCACACACAATCTTGATTAATAATTAAAACTAATCTTTAGCATTGTTTATTATACTTCATAATATATAATATTCGTTAGGCAAACTTTCACTCGGATAAAACCCGGGCGAAGCCGGGTACACATCCGCTAGTATTTCATATATCCCACACTTTGTTCAACTTCTGAACCAAGCCTGTAGGCGTATAAGAAAGCAGATTAATCAAGACAACTTGAAATTTTAGTTTCACTTTTGAGTAAATATCCATCCCATCAACCTTTATATATATTTCATTTCTCTGATATCATTTAATCATAGAGCGGTTATGTAAAAAATGAGAGAATACTAAAATTTTTATTTTCAAATATAAAAGCCTATTTTATAATAAGGATAAAGTTATCCTAGTTATTCTTTAGTGAAATGTTTTAATTGTCTTTACATTTTGGAGAATGCAACTTATAAAAGTTGGATTTGACTTTGTACGAATTGATTATCAGGTTTGAATAAAAGCTTTTTAAAGTTAGACATTTGTTAAGATACATCCCTAAAAAAGGATGACAGTCTGTCATGATTGAGAAATAATATATATAAATTTATACACAACATAAAGAGTTGCGGAAGGATGATATTTATGAACCTAAAGTGGCACCCCTCACTTCAAATATGCATCAGAACAATGCACTATTTTATCACCCTAGTAAAAAACTTTCTAATGATGATAAAATATTGCATTGTTCTGATGTATATTTAAAGGGAGAGGTGCCATTTTAAGTGCATAAATTTATGTATAGGGATTTAAATACAGTTAAACCTGTCGCCTCCTCTTGGGACTCACCAAAATAGGGTGCTATAGAGAGGAGGTGCTATAGACAGGTCACTTTTAATGTAAATCGCATCGTACTACGTATTTAAAATCAGGCGCTATAGAGAGGAAGGTGCTATTTAGATGGGGTGCTATAGACAGGTTTAACTGTATATATTTTCTTTATATTTATATTTTCTTATAATCCCTAACAATACTTATAAACATGCATAAAGGCTTTTTTTTTACTAATTATAATTTTATGAGCTATGTTAGGTACCACTGTACTTTTATAGATAAGGAACAAAAAAAATTGCAATGAGATTTATGTACAGACAACAATAATGAATTCCACAATTTAACAAAAAATAGCTTCACAAGTGTTAGCATAACTGTTGTATATGATGGTGGCATGTGTGAGAGAAAGGTATTGTGACATGTGCTAATCTCACTGACGGGACAGACAAGGAGGACTGTGAGCGCTGCGACCTGGTGCTCCATGAACTGGAGGAAATTGATGATGAAGCAGATGGGCAGGGCATTGCTTTTGTCAAGATTGCAGATGTGGCCCTGGCCACTGAGTATGGTCTGGAGGAACTGCCAACCCTGGTGTACTACCGCAGGAAGATTCCAATTGTCTACTCAGGTAGGTGAACAGCCATTCTCACTTGGTAAGTGTATGATACATGGATTTGTTGTGTATGCACACACAGGAGATCTCATGAATGAGGAAGATGTGCTCAAGTGGATCTTTGAATTCAAGGACCTGGGGGAAGATCCAGACTCCATTGAGGATGTGAGCAGTAAAGCCCTGGATTCTCTCATCTCCAAGTCTCCCTTCTTGGCTGTGCTCTTCTGTAAGTGTTTTAATTTTGGAAGGTTCTCTATATAATCCTTGAGGTTTCTTGCAGCTCTTTATTGAGTCTTATATAGACTCTTCACCAGAGCAAGCCATGTGCAGCATTACGGTTAATTAAAATAGACAAGTAGGCTTTAGTAAATCTGTCGATACATACAGGTTTGTCTATCCTTCTCACTTGCCAACCTTTAGTTAGGATTTTAAGATGCAATGGTGGTATAAACATTCAAATTTTACCTAATCATCTTATACTCACCTTTACAACTGCACAGAAAGTTACTTTAAGAATTATTTGTGTTAGTCTTTATACTTAAATAAACTCTTGGACAAAAGTTAAGGAAGCTTCATATTCTAGGCATAAATCTCTCTTCATTTGCTTATATACCGTAAATTTTAACATTCTCCTTTAATAAAAATACAAGGTGGAATCAATAAATTAGGTGAATTATAATGTATTAAAAAAAATAAGAACGATTTAAAAAATTAGGACTTGATTTATTCAAAATAATCACCTTGGCTTTCTATACATCGTCTCCATCGTTCTGACAACTTGTAAATACCCTCTTTATAGGCACTCTTAGGAAGCGTGTGAAAAAAATCTTGCACCACTTTCTGGACATCTTCATCTGAGTCAAATCGCTTTCCCTTTAACTCCTTCTTTAGTAGTCCAAAAAGGAAATAGTCAGAGGGGGCTAGGTCTGGACTAAATGCAGGATGTTCTAAAACTTCAAAACCTAATTTAATGATTGTAGATACAGTTTTACATGATGTATGCGGCCTTGCATTATCATGAAGGAAGAGAACACCTTTACTAAGCTTCCCTCTTCTTTTGTTTCTTATACCGGCTTTAGCTTATTTACAAGAATGTCACAATAAAGGTCGCTGTTCATACGTTGCCTTGAGGATAAAAAATCAAGACAGATTGGTCCATCAACATCCCAAAAAATTGTTAACAAAACTTCACCGGCCGAACGTTGAGACCTGATTTTTTTGGTCTATGTAATTCGTCCATTTTTGAACTGGTTAACCCATTTATAAATGTTTTTTTGAGACAAACATGACTCACCATAGATATTTTTCATTCTTTGGCATATTTGAGATGTTTGAATACCTTCTGCATTCAGGAAACGAATAACTGCACATTGTGCAAGCGTGGTGCAATCCTCCAAGGGAGCTTCCATTTTAGTTTATTTATAAGTCTCGCCAGGCGCGTGGGAAAAAAGAACAGAACACCTTAAATAGTCTCTCGATGTTATATTTTAATATTCTGTGGTTTAAATTATTTTTGCTTTTTCAATTTTTAAGAAATAAGATAATTCACCTTATTTATTGATCCCCCTTGTATATATATACACGCTAAAAGTTACAACTTTCTCAAGTTTTGTCCATGAGTGTATATTCTTTTTGAATATACATATATTAGATTGGCTCTTTGAAACTAAAAATAAAATAATTTAGTGCCTTACTCTCAGTGGTATTGCCAATCCTATATTTAGTATTACCCTGTCCAATTTTTAAAACTTTATTTTTTGTTTTTATTTTGTGTTTATACCAGATTCTTTTTATCATTTTATCAAATGAGTTATATACGTATATATATTTTTTATAAAGATAATATAGTAAAACCTCGCTATAAAGCCAATCCCAATAGAACTGAACTTTTGGTTCACATATTATGATTTGGGACTTTAAAATTAGGTTCGTATGAGAGGTAGTTTATTATAGCCATAGTATTTTTCATTGGGATATGGAATTGGGGATTAATTTAGGCTTGTTATGGGGAGGAAGTTTAACTAAGTTTTGAAAGGTTTTACTATATAAAGCCCTCCCAATATTTTTCTTCCCTGAAATGACATTAGAAAGTTTATTTAAAAAAGAAGCATTCATACTTTGTTTTTATAAGGTTTTACTGTATACAATTTTTTGCAGACTTAAAAAAAACGTTATTTCTTAACTATTAAAAAACTAGTATGAATAAAGCCCATTTTTAAAATGTATCTGCTATTATGTTTACACACTTGATAACAGTAACTATTTAAAACATGCTGTGGTAAAATTTTTCATCCAGTACTTTTGTCTGAAGATGGTAACAATGCTGTTACTGAAACGTCACACTATTTATTTGGATTAGGTCTTATTACCTTGTGTTTATAATCTATAATCGAAATTGTGCCTTCATGCAGCCATATTCCAGGTTTTTATAGTGTTACCTATGGTGTGCAGACGATGCAGATGACAAGTACAACCAGAAGGTGCTGAAGGAGCTGGAGAACATTGATGACGACACAGACAAGCACGACATTCCCTTTGTGAAGATCAGTGACTTGAAGGAGGCGGCAGAGTATGGCATTGAGAAACTCCCAGCCTTGGTGTACTTTGAGAAAAAGATTGCTAACTTCTACCAAGGTAGGTTAGAAACCTATGCCCCACATTCTCTCTGACCTTGCTGTTGTCCAGGGGATCTCATGAAGGAAGAGGAGCTCCTGACCTGGCTCATCAAACAGAAGAACACTGATGAGATTGAACATGTCACTGAGAAATTCCTGGAACAACTCATTAGGGCTAATGACCATGTGGCTGTGCTCTTCTGTGAGTACCATGGATTTTGTAGGATAGAAATATAGCCCCCACGATGTGTTGTTTACTGTGTGTAAACTTTTGTTAATATGGAAGATGTGTGTACAATGTAGCATTATGGTAGAGCCTCTCTGTAAAGGACACCTAGTTGCAGAACCAAAAAGTTTTTAGTGAGAGGTACTCTCTTACCAGAAAGAGCAGCTTAATAGTAAAAATGATAATTTTGACAAAAAAAAAAAAAAAAGAAACTGTCCTTTGTAGGACACTCATGCTAGAGGACACCTCTCTATAAAGAACAATTTTCATTGCCAAAATTATCATTTTTACTATTTAGCCACTCTCTGGTAATAGGACATCTCTCCCTAATGGACACTTTGGCTCTGCAATTAGGTTTCTTTTACAGAGAGGTTCTACTGTAATTGCAATAATAATTTTTAAAATTCTCTCTTAATGCGGAGGGCAATCAAACTGTACCTATCATTGCTCTAAGTGCTTCTTGGCCTGCCTAGATGACCCCAAGGGCAGACAAGGCAAGAAGGTGCTCACAGAGCTGGAGAACATTGATGATGAGATGGACCAGCATGGCATCCTCTTTGTCAAGATTGACGATGACGACATGGCCAAGGCCTATGGCATCAAGACCCTTCCCCAACTGGTCTACTTTGAAAATGAAGCTCCAATCTTCTACGATGGTCAGTTGTCCCTCTCATATTTATAGCTCTGAGTCAATAACTGTGATGCCTCTAGGGGATCTAACCAATGAGGAGGTAGTGCTGCAATGGATGATAGAGCAGAAGAAGTCCGATGAGATAGAGGATGTCTCCGATGTGGTGATGGTTCAGATGATCAAGAGATCTGAATTCCTTGCTGTTCTTTTCTGTGAGTATTCCTTGATGGTGGCTCGTAGATGGGGAAAACTCAGACTTGGGGTTTCCTAGATGATGCTGATGAAGAGGAGACCAAACAGGTTCTGACAGACCTGGAGAAGATTGACGATGACACGGATATCCACAACATTCCCTTTGTCAAGATTGACAATGACAAGGTCGCTGCAGAGTTTGGCATTGATGATCTACCTGCCCTGGTGTACTTTGAGAATCAGATCCCCTACATCTATTCTGGTAAGTTGACATGGCTGTGGTCCATGATTTGGTTTCTCACTTGATCTTTCAGGCAACCTCACTGATGAAGAGGAGGTGCTCAACTGGCTCATTCACCAGAAGGAAGGAGATGAAATTGAAGACATCACTGACAAGATTCTGGAGAAACTCATCAGAAAGTCGGATCACCTTGCTGTTCTCTTCTGTAAGTTGGAATATTTGTGTGTGTTTGTTGGAATCATCTGAGGTGTGTTATCCCAGATGACAATGATGACCCCAAGAGCATGGAAGTCCTAGCAGAGCTGGAGAATATTGATGATGAGACTGACTCTCGAGACCTCCCCTTTGTCAGGATTGATGATGATGAGGTGGCCAGGGCATTTGGCATTGATGATGAACTGCCCACTCTGGTCTACTTTGAGCAACAGATTCCATTTGTCTACCAGGGTAAGTCACATAAAGCCCTCAATATCTTCTTACATGCACAGACATTTACCTGGTGTGTGCAGGGGATCTGAAGAATGAAGTGGAAGTCCTAACTTGGCTCCTGGATCAGATGACATCAGATGAAATTGAAGAGGTCACAGATAAGATGGTGGATGCCCTTATTAAAGATCATCCTCATTTGGTCGTGCTCTTCTGTAAGTTTACAATTGGTGGAATATATAAAGTTTTCTTATAACTTCATTTGTGTCCCCCCCAGATGATAGCAAGGTGAAGAAGAGTGAAAAGGTGTTGAAAGAGCTGGAGAACATTGATGATGAGGCTGATAAGAGAGGCATTATCTTTGTGAAGACAGATGACAAGGAAGCAGCAGAGAAGTATAAGATATCCAAGCTGCCAGGACTGGTGTACTTCCAAGAAGGGAAGCCTGATGCCTACACTGGTAAGAAGCTGCTACCAAAGAGATGACAGGTCCTGGACCTTGAGGTGCAGGGGACCTGATGAAGGAGGAAGAGGTTCTGCTGTGGCTGCTGGAGCACAAGGCCTCTGATGATGACATTGAGGAGATCACAGAGCCCACCCTGCAGAAGCTCATCGACAACTCTGATCACTTGGCTGTGCTCTTCTGTAAGTGCTGGATGTGGAAGTTGACATTGGACTCTAAAGTTGATTTCTTTGTTCCCCAGATGACAAGGACTCTCCAGTCTCAGAAACCATTCTCACAGAACTGGAGAACATTGATGATGAACTGGATGGCTATGAGATTCCCTTTGTGAAGATTGATGATGACCGGGTGGCCAAGAAATACGGCATCATGGACGAGCTGCCCATCTTGGTGTATTTTGAAGACAAGCTGCCCAGTGTCTATGAAGGTAGGGCATGTGATAGATGAGGGTTTTGAAGCTGACACCATGTTGATGCTGTTGTAGGGGATCTGACCAAAGAAGAGGCAGTACTCAAGTGGCTCATCCACCAGAAAGATGATGACACCATTGAGGAAGTGACTGAGGAGATCCTGGAGAATATCATCAAGAACAACCACTATGTGCTGGTATTTTATGGTAAGGGAATCCCAATCCATTTCACCTTGCTGTTCAACAAATTGTGGTTCTCTGCAGCTCCCAATACCTGCGAGGAGTGTCCTGCCATTCTGAAGGAGCTGGAATCCATCGATGATGACACAGATTCCCACGGCATCATGTTCCTCACCACAGATGATCTCCACCTGGCTAAGAGCAAGTACCAGGTCTCCGTATTCCCCAGTCTGGTGCTCTTCCGTCATGGGAAACCTGTGCAGTACAAAGGTGAGTGGAGGCAGGTGCGTAGTGTGTTGGTGTATGTGTGTCTGTGCCTTTCTTCCAGATACCTGGAAACGAGAAGATGCCGTCAAGTGGCTTAATGTAGAAACCACCACATTAGCTGGTAATCTAGGCTTCCTCCCAATGCCTGAAACTCCTGCAAGAATTCCACCTGAGTAGATGATCCTTGTTTGATACACCCAGCTCGCTGTCAGCCATTTTCTCCATGTCCTTAACTCTTCTTCCTTCCTTCCCATTTTTGTATTGGAATTTTCCTTTTGGATATTTTTGGAAAGCCATATGTGCATTCCTTTGTTTTGTTTTGCAAGTTATTTTTGTTTTGAATGTGTTTTGTGTTTTATATGTGCATTTTGTGTTATTATTATTATTATTATTTTTTTTTTTCAATTTTGAAAATGACTTTTTTTTTAAATGCATAAACTTTTTTTTTTTTTTTTTAAGAAAAAGGGAGATTTTTAAAAAGAAATTATTAAAATTGCCTTAAAGCCTTAGGCTTAAAACAGACTGAGAATACAACAGAATGGCTTAAAAAAATAGGCAGAAATTATTTAGTAGAATTAGATGAAGAGAAATCAAAAGGAGAGCTAACAATGCATAGTGATATGGGAAACAATGACCCATTGTGCTTTGAGGAGATCAGTTCTAAGACTGGTGGGTGCCTCCTCAATCCTCTAGCTATAGCCATAAGTGCCTTGGTCTTGTTGGTCTCTTCATTATGGATTGTCATTGCAAAAATATTGTGATGGTTTTCCTTTACCTCTAACATTCTTTGACCTAATAGTAGGATCATCCACCTTAAGAAGCCATTTCCAACTTTAAGGAAAAGTGAGTGCCCTCTTCTATATTAGGATGGAGTTTGAGACTTATCCTGGTTTCTGCTTTGGTCTCCTTCTGGCTAGCGGCTCTAGGGCATTGTCCACCCTCCACTATATGGAGGCTCCATGTAGGGATTTTCCCTTCCTAGGTGATGGGGTAGTAAGGAATGCCCCACACTTCTACAATACTATGGAGTCACTATTTCTCCGTTAAATCACTCAAATTTCTTCTTTAATATATAAAGAAAAATTAATCCATATTTAATCTGGGAGAAAAGGATTCATTCATATTACACACTTTGTTACATAAACAATAATGGGCAAGTGTTATATTGAAACAATAGCTCTCAAAGATATGGCAACAAAATGATATCTTTTCATTCAAAAATTCTAAATTCATCTCATGCAATACATTTATACAGAGATTTTTATATCCTATAAGGATTTTTTTTTATTAAGGGATATTTTAAAATTATAGAGCACTTTTTGAAAATTTTTTTTTCAACTACTACATATATATATATTTTAAAATTTTTATCTCCCTTATATATTTGCATATATGCATATTTTGAGTCAAAATATTGTTTTACCATCAATTTTTCAATTTTTGACACCCCAAAAAACCCCTTCCCTAATTTTCAATGTGCACTTGGGTTGGCACCCAATGTTATTTGGAACGACCCCTCACTTCTAACCCTATCCAAGGCATTGACATTACCCATGCTTTCTCTCCCCCTTTTTCTGTTCCAACCACCCCCCAGGAATGATCCCTCCTACCTTGCTAACTGAAGGAGGAAGTTCTCCACTGTAACTAGAGACTGTGGCACCCAGGCAAGTTCAAGGATGTGGAGCACATCCTGGAGTGGGCCACCAGCGAGGATGTACTGGACTCACCAGATGCCATTGATGAGATCAACGACAAGATGTTGGATAAGATGCTAGATCGCTCCTCCTACCTGGCAGTTCTCTTCTGTGAGTATACCCCCCCCTCCCTCCATGGAAGTCTCTTCTTAACTGCCTGTTTGTCCGCAGATAAGTCTGGGAATGAAAAGAGTGATAAGGTGTTGGCTGAGCTGGAAAACATTGATGATGAAGCTGAGGCCCTGGACATTGACTTTGTTAAGATCTCTGATGAGAAACTGGCCAGGGAATACCATGTCATGGAGCTCCCGTCCTTGGTTTTCTTCAGGAAGAAGTTCCCCCAGATCTATGAAGGTAACACATTAGTATACTAACTATTGGGACTGAATAATATGAAACACTTATTTTTCTTTTAAAGGGAAGGTTGATTCTCTCATAGTTTGGTCATACAATAATTATTCAAATAATAGGGGTATACTATCTTTATATGTATGTATTAATCTCTGTGCAAAATGAGTTTTTCAACTTTGATGAATGGTTCAGCCACCTCACTATAATATGCATCTTAATTGATTGTGAAATGGCGTTTATTTTATTAAACAACTTCGTAATCATGTTTTAGAGGAATTTGGATCAAATTATAAACTAAAAAATGAAGTTATAAATGTGCCTAAATTAATGAGCCAAAAAAGCCCCCACCCCCCTTTATTTTTCATTCCAATAAGAACATTATAAGTTTATTTTATGTTTAAAAGAAACATTTGTGTTTTAATGTTTTCATTTATTTATGTATAAATGTCTAACTTATGGTGG
>CP092879.1:60123249-60145042 GCA_030710605.1 Cordylochernes scorpioides
TACTCCGACTCAAGCGCAGCCATTTATACCCTTCAAAGCTGCTTCTCCAGTCAAGAACCTCTCCTCAAGAGCATTACTAAGTCTGTAAACCGACTCCCAGCCAACAGCTCTGCCACAGTGCAATGGCTTCCAGCTCACGTTGGAATTCCTGGTAATGAGCTGGCAGACTCTCTGGCAAAGTCTGGAGCTCTTGGCCTACCTGAAGCAAGAGAATCTACCACCCAACTAGATGAAAGAGACCTCCTCAGTACCATCAAAACCCAATGCCTGCAGGAATGGAAATCTAATGCTGCACATGACTGGTACAGAGCAGGAGGGACAAGCACCGGTTCTGTCCTCCCAAGAGAACAACAGTCTTTGATTTCCAGACTTAAGTCTGGTCATCTACGGACAATGACTTTCCAGAATGGTTTCAGGGTTTTCCTACTATGTACTAAGTGCATTTCTGCCAAAAAACATTATTGACTGTATTGAGTCATCCATTAATGAGCTCTACTCTTCCCCGGCAGACACCATCAAAAGTCTCAAGCTTTACAAGCTTGATACCTTAATATGATTGAGTGAAGATAAGAAAGAAGAAGAAGAAGAGGTCACCATAGAGATAAGGATCTGTCTAACTATTAGCACAAGAGTTTGTACTGTGCGACCACAGTTTTCTCAACAATGGTCTTTGGGATTGTTTGAATGTAGATAGGAGCTAGTCTAGAGAGGACCAAGAAATCTCGGGAGACGTCGAGTGTAGATATAGAGACAGATGTTTGAATGTAGATAGGAGCTAGTCTAGAGAGGGCCAAGAACTCTCGGGAGACGTCGAGTGTAGATATAGAGACAGATGTTTTGTGTTTGAATGTAGATAGGAGCTAGTCTAGAGAGGACCAAGAAATCTCGGGAGACGTCCAGTGTAGATATAGAGACAGATATTCTGTTTAAATGTAGACATTTTAACTTTTTTATTTACCATTAATATTAATAATTTACTTTTGCCTTTATATATAACCTTGTAAAATATAAGACACATTTTCGAGATTGCGTCAAATTATTTTATTATAAAACGACCAAAAAGATGAGTTTTCGGAGAATCACCTTATTCTACTTTTTCAGCACACATACGTACACACAAAATATTAAATGATTAAACTGTTAATTAATGTATATATGCTTATTCTTACTATTTATAAAGTTTTTATGATAATACAGTCAAACCTGTCTATAGCGCCCCCTCTTGGGACTCACCAAAATAGGATGCTATAGAGAGGAGGTGCTATAGACAGGTCACTTTTAATGTAAATCGCATCGTACTACGTATTTAAAATCGGGCGTATTTAGAGGGGGAGCTATAGACAGGTTTAACTATAATATGATGCGCTAGCGCGCCATCTGTTATCAAAATTCGAAACTCTTTTAAACGCGTAAGATTCTTTTTGAAATTAAACAATTTCTACTGCCCTTAATGGAAAAGCCCATTCAAAGAGTCTAAAACAGTATCACTATAAAAGGAAGTTCCAAAAACGCAATATACCAGCGGTATGGTAGATTAAACTGGCGTAACCGCTGGGAGGGTTCACCACTGATGAGCCAGGCCCTCCCATTAATTTTTCCATTGCAGTAAGGGCAGTAGAAATTGTTTAATTTCAAAAAGAAGCTTACACGTTTAAAATAGGTTTAACTATATATATTAATTATAAAAGGCGCGCAATTCAAATAAAAAATGAAAGCATCAATCATCAGTTTTCTAATCCAATATCTTGCCCTTGGTGTCGTTTAAGAGATTTCACCGAAAGTTAATTTTTTTAGTAGTAAGAAAATAATTGGATGCCATTGAAATATCTCTAATTATAAAGTACCTATATATGTTGATATATGATGCAATAGCGCGCCATCTGTTATGAAAATTCGAAACTATTTTAGATGCGTAAGGTTCTTTTTGATATTAAACAATTTCTACTGCCCTTACTTAAATGAAAAAAAAATTAATGGGAGGGCCTGGCTCATCAGTGGTGAACCCTCACAGCGGTTTCGCCAGGTTATATAACAATATAACAGCGGTATGGTAGATTAAACTGGCGAAACCGCTGGGAGGGTTCACCTCTGATGAGCCAGGCCATTCCATTAATTTTTCCATTGCTGTAAGGGTAGTAGAAATTGTTTAATATCAAAAAGAATCATACGCGTCTATAATAGTTTCGAATATGTTAATTTATTTAACGTTCAATTCAATTATTTTATTTCCAAAGCGCTATATCCCGCAAGGGATACTTGCGCCAAACAAGGAGAAAAATTTATTTACATAAGTTATTTACATTATTCAACGCATGAAAACACTAGAGATCCATATTTTGTAGAAAGTTTAGAATGTATTTACAAAATGAATTGAACTTTAAATATGATTTTTTATCGGAATTCAAATCGTTAAGTTCACAAACTACTAGTTCATTCTTCATATGTGTCATAAACTGCTGCATGTAGTTTCAGTAAGACGTGGAGAGTAGAGTAAGACGGAATGTGGGGGAAACAACTTATGCAGCTTAGAGATAGGGGAGTTCCACGGGTGTCTGGAAGATATTTCTAGCCAGCTCTGAGAAAACAAACAACAAACTCCAGGATTTCCGTTGCTGCTCCTTCAGTAACATCAAGAAAATTGATAAGAACTTTCATCCGGAACCTTTTTCTTATCTCTAACGGTATTTGTTCCGGAATTTTTAATTACTCTTTCTTCTTTGTGTCCTTGATTTATTAATGGAAATTATATAATTAGTGTATTTTAGCTGAAAACTTATATGATTGGTGAGATGACCATTAATATTATAATTTTATTTTAATACAGTAAAACCTCTCCATAAAGGACAGTTTTCATTTGAAAAATGACTATTTTTACTAAACCCAGACATGACTAGATCCTACAGGAACTACAATAACTGTTACAACACCCAACTTACTCCGGACCATATATACCCGGACATCCTTGCAGCCCTCTATATGGCAGACATTAATCCAGAAGAAGACATCCATATAAACAAGGCACCTCAGTTGGCCAGTATTGTGATCAGGGTGAAGGACCGATTCTGATCTGTTCCATGGACAAGATACCACCACCAAATTCTATTATATTCTATATAGCAGACATCAATCCAGAAGAGAACATCCATTCGGACAAGGCACCTCAGTTGGCCGGTATTGTGATCAGGATGTACGGACCGATCTGATCTGCTCCATGGACAAGACATCACCACCACCAATTCTATTATATTCTACTAGACGAATGGCCCGGGCAACGCCCGGGTTTTACCCGAGTGCGTATATATTTTTAAAATGTTTTAATTGAAATACTATTCGTTACAATTATAAATTGGCGCCGTGGATGTCTCTCTTGTGAAACGTCCCGCCCCAAACTGTGTGTGTCTTGAAAATATAAAAATAAAAATGTGAACGGAAAAATATGTCCAGGGTAGCCTAGTGGTCATGGCATCTGCCCGGTAAGCGGAAGGTCGTGGGTTCTATTCCCATCCCTTGACACTTTTTTTATTTTATCCATTCTGACCAAAATCTATCCGTGAACTTCACACAGTGAACTTCACACAGAGAGAATAAGGCAATTATATAAGTAGATAATCCAAATTGTGCCTTATCACACACTATTTTTTTATTTGGCCTTATTACCTTGTGTTTATAATCTATGACGTAATGCCGGCGGCGCGCGCCCGTTGGCTGCCGGCGAGCACGTGACGGTCGTGACTATATATGTTGATGGATAATAATAATAATATAATAAAATGATTATTATTATTATTATCATTAGATAATGATAATGATCATAATGATGATGCGCGCGCATCCGTGACAGAACCGGCCCATGACGGTCGTGAATATATATGTTGATAATCCAAATTGTGCCTTATCATTAGATTTGGTCTTATTACCTTGTGTTTATAATCTATAATCCAAATTGTGCCTTATCATTAGATTTGGTCTTATTACCTTGTGTTTATAATCTATAATCCAAATTGTACCTTATCATTAGATTTGGTCTTATTACCTTGTGTTTATAATCTATAATCCAAATTGTGCCTTATCATTAGATTTGGTCTTATTACCTTGTGTTTATAATCTATAATCCAAATTGTACCTTATCATTAGATTTGGTCTTATTACCTTGTGTTTATAATCTATAATCCAAATTGTGCCTTATCATTAGATTTGGTCTTATTACCTTGTGTTTATAATCTATAATCCAAATTGTACCTTATCATTAGATTTGGTCTTATTACCTTGTGTTTATAATCTATAATCCAAATTGTGCCTTATCATTAGATTTGGTCTTATTACCTTGTGTTTATAATCTATAATCCAAATTGTACCTTATCATTAGATTTGGTCTTATTACCTTGTGTTTATAATCTATAATCCAAATTGTACCTTATCATTAGATTTGGTCTTATTACCTTGTGTTTATAATCTATAATCCAAATTGTACCTTATCATTAGATTTGGTCTTATTACCTTGTGTTTATAATCTATAATCCAAATTGTGCCTTATCATTAGATTTGGTCTTATTACCTTGTGTTTATAATCTATAATCCAAATTGTACCTTATCATTAGATTTGGTCTTATTACCTTGTGTTTATAATCTATAATCCAAATTGTACCTTATCATTAGATTTGGTCTTATTACCTTGTGTTTATAATCTATAATCCAAATTGTACCTTATCATTAGATTTGGTCTTATTACCTTGTGTTTATAATCTATAATCCAAATTGTACCTTATCATTAGATTTGGTCTTATTACCTTGTGTTTATAATCTATAATCCAAATTGTACCTTATCATTAGATTTGGTCTTATTACCTTGTGTTTATAATCTATAATCCAAATTGTACCTTATCATTAGATTTGGTCTTATTACCTTGTGTTTATAATCTATAATCCAAATTGTACCTTATCATTAGATTTGGTCTTATTACCTTGTGTTTATAATCTCTAATCCAAATTGTACCTTATCATTAGATTTGGTCTTATTACCTTGTGTTTATAATCTATAATCCAAATTGTACCTTATCATTAGATTTGGTCTTATTACCTTGTGTTTATAATCTAAGACGAATGGCCCGGGCAACGCCCGGGTTTTACCCGAGTGCGTATATATTTTAAAAACGTTTTAATTCAAATACTATTCGTTACAATTATAAATTGGCGCCGTGGATGTCTCTCTTGTGAAACGTCCCGCCCCAAACTGTGTGTGTCTTGAAAATATAAAAATAAAAATGTGAATTTTCATAAAGATTTCATCTTGTCGATTTTTTTTTTTTTTGCATTTCACCTACTAAATCGATAGAGATAATTACATTTGCAACATGAACTTAGGTATATTGACTAAATAGAAAACTGCATAGTAATAAAGATCATTTTTTAAAGGCACCATATCGTTTTTTTTTTCAATAAAATCGAAACAAAAATTAACGATAAATAACGATAATTGCCTTAAAAAGAAATTGCCTTAAAAAAAAGAAACATTCGAGGTGATTTTGTCTTGCATTCGTTTATACAATTATTATATACGAATGACCCGGGCAACGCCCGGGTTTTACCCGATTAAATGCTTTTTTTCAAATACTATTCGTTACAATTATAAATTGGCGCCGTGGATGTCATTCTTGTATAATATATAAATGAGTTTTAAAAATTGTAAAAAAAAAAAATGCATCGGCCGGGAATCGAACCCGGGCCGCCCGCGTGGCAGGCGAGCATTCCACCACTGAACCACCGATGGTTATGAAAAATCCCATCCGTGAGCTTCAGACAGACAAACAAACAGACAGAATAAGGCAAATATATAAGCAGATATGGCAGACATCAATCCAGAAGAGGACATCCATATGGACAAGACACCTCAGTTGGCCGGTATTGTGATCAGGGTGCATGGACCGATCTGATCTGCTCCATGGACAAGACACCACCACCACCAATTCTACTATATTCTATATGCCAGACAACAATCCAGAAGAGGACATCCATATGGACAAGACACCTCAGTTGGCCGGTATTGTGATCAGGATGTACGGATCGATCTGATCTGCTCCATGGACAAGACACCACCACCACCAATTCTACTATATTCTATATGCCAGACAACAATCCAGAAGATGACATCCATACAGACAAGACACCTCAGTTGGCCGGTATTGTGATCAGGGTGCACGGACCGATTCTGATCTGCTCCATGGATAAGACACCACCACCATTTTTAAAATTTAGCAGCTCTCTGGTAAGAGGACACCTCTCCCTAAGGGACACTTCGTCTCTGCAATTAGGTGTCTTTTACAGAGAGGTTCTACTGTACACATTTCTTCAACCACTAAACTGAAGATGGAGATACTAACTACACAGTAGTGAAATCTCCAAGTGGTTACACCAATCTAACAGAGACAACTATGATTATTTATTAATTAACAAGGGGCGTGCTATTGAAGCATTTGCGTCTATTACAGTGAAAACAAGCAAACAAACAAATTAAAACTTAGGAATAAATATTCACAAATTTACATTTTTATTTATTTACCAGTTGCAAACAAGGCACGCTATATCCGATCTGAATAATTGCGTGTGAAACTATTTACAATAATTGTAGTAGAGTAGGTAACAGAATTATCAAAAAGAAAATAAACAATTAAGAAAAAGAGTATTGAATAAACATTAAATAAATAAGCAACAACATAAGCAGATAGAAGAAATCTCAAATTTACTGGTTCAAATCACATTCACATTAATAGGTACCGCTCAGCAAGAGCAACCTAGTTCATGATAATTGAACAATGAATAATATATGAAGGTTATTCACATATTAAACAAATTTTAACGTGGATTCAATCCCGGTTCATGACTGTCGGGAATCGAGGGGGTTACCCACTCGTCCACCGACTTATTATGCTCAAATTTACATGTATTAATCGACAGAGTTCATAAAATTTACATAAAACAAAGTTGTTGTGATGTAAGAGAGATAAATCATTTATATCTGGGAATAGATAACTATCGTATTGCTTGTTTTGATGTGAATTATTTGAATAGCTTACCGAGACTTTTCACAACTAATACAGTAGAACAAACTCCCTGAAAAGGACAATACAGTAGAACAAACTCCCTGTAAAGGACAATACAGTAGAACAAACTCCCTGTAAAGGACAATACAGTAGAACAAACTCACTGTAAAGGACAATACAGTAGAACAAACTCCCTGTAAAGGACAATACAGTAGAACAAACTCCCTGTAAAGGACAATACAGTAGAACAAACTCCCTGTAAAGGACAATACAGTAGAACAAACTCCCTGTAAAGGACAATACAGTAGAACAAACTCCCTGTAAAGGACAATACAGTAGAACAAATTCCCTGTAAAGGACAATACAGTAGAATAAACTCCCTGTAAAGGACAATACAGTAGAACAAACTCCCTGTAAAGGACAATACAGTAGAACAAACTCCCTGAAAAGGACAATACAGTAGAACAAACTCCCTTTAAAGGACAAAAACAGTAGAACAAATTCCCTGTAAAGGACAATACAATAGAACAAACTCCCTGTTAAGGACAATACAGTAGAACAAACTCCCTGTAAAGGACAATACAGTAGAACAAACTCCCTGAAAAGGACAATACAGTAGAACAAACTCCCTGAAAAGGACAATACAGTAGAACAAACTCCATGTAAAGGACAATACAGTAGAACAAACTCCCTGTAAAGGACAATACAGTAGAACAAACTCCCTGTAAAGGACAATACAGTAGAACAAACTCCCTGTAAAGGACAATACAGTAGAACAAACTCCCTGTAAAGGACAATACAGTAGAACAAACTCCCTGTAAAGGACAATACAGTAGAACAAACTCCCTGAAAAGGACAATACAGTAGAACAAACTCCCTGAAAAGGACAATACAGTAGAACAAACTCCCTGTAAAGGACAATACAGTAGAACAAACTCCCTGTAAAGGACAATACATTAGAACAAACTCCCTGTAAAGGACAATACATTAGAACAAACTCCCTGTAAAGGACAATACAGTAGAACAAACTCCCTGTAAAGGACAATACAGTAGAACAAAACTCCCTTTAAAGGACAAAACAGTAGAACAAATTCCCTGTAAAGGACAATACAGTAGAACAAAACTCCCTTTAAAGGACAATACAGTAGAACAAACTCCCTGTAAAGGACAATACAGTAGAACAAACTCCCTGTAAAGGACAACACAGTAGAACAAACTCCCTGTAAAGGACAATACAGTCGAACAAACTCCCTGTTAAGGACAATACAGTAGAACAAACTCCCTGTAAAGGACAATACAGTAGAACAAACTCCCTGTAAAGGACAATACAGTAGAACAAACTCCCTGTAAAGGACAATACAGTAGAACAAACTCCCTGTAAAGGACAATACAGTAGAACAAACTCTCTGTAAAGGACAATACAGTAGAACAAACTCCCTGTAAAGGACAATACAGTAGAACAAACTCCCTGTAAAGGACAATACAGTACAACAAACTCCCTGTAAAGGACAATACAGTAGAACAAACTCCCTGTAAAGGACAATACAGTACAACAAACTCCCTGTAAAGGACAATACAGTAGAACAAACTCCCTGTAAAGGACAATACAGTACAACAAACTCCCTGTAAAGGACAATACAGTAGAACAAACTCCCTGTAAAGGACAATACAGTAGAACAAACTCCCTGTAAAGGACACCTAATTGCAAAGTCAAAGTATCCTTTAGGGAGAGGTATCCTCTTACTGGAGAGTTGCTAAATAGTAAAAATGGTAATTTTGCAAATGAAAAATTTCCTTTGTAGAGAGGTGTCCGCTAGCGGGGTGTCTACTAAAGGGAGGTTCTACTGTATATTTTAAAACTAATAGAATATTTTTTAGAATGATGGAAAATTTTCAAGGAAGATATTAATCTGAAAGGTAAGTCTTTGATTATTTGGAATCTAAGAGAGAGAGAGATTCGTGAAATATTCCGAATTTTCCAAAAAGGTGTTTAAATGATTAAAAAAAAGATAAACCAGGGGTCAGCAACCTGCGGCTTGCGAGCCACATGCTTTGGATGTGAAGTTGCGGCTCTTTATATAGTTCCATATGTAAATATTCATTTTGACAATTAAAAATAGTTTATTGACATCTAGTCAATGGTCAAGAAGAGAGTTTACAGAGTTTAAAATAGTAGAGAAAATATATATACACCAGACGAGACCTTCTCCGAAGGTACGTCTGGATCCTATCAGGAGCTTAGAATCGTCTTGAGTTCAGACTTGCGAGTTATGGAATCCGTGTCACCAGCGATGACTGTGTTGAGGAACATGACAAGAATTGTGTTTAGGTAAGGTATCCGCGAGGAAACTCTCCCTAAGATGGGGGTACAAGACCGCATACGCGACATCATTAATGGTCGTCCCTCGATTATATAGGGGCCTAAGGATAGTTTCATCGTTCAGTTCAGCAAATATTTATTTATGCGAGTACTATTTATTGTTGACAAGAAAAACTTTTGTGGCTCTTTAAAAACTTTGATATTTTGTAAATTGTAATTTTTGAATTTTCCGACTTAAAAAGTTGCCGACACCTGAGCTAGACCATTTCTATGACAAACCTATAGATGAAAATTTTGCTGTGAGGATATTTTTTGATCTGAAATAATAAAGAATAGACAGTCTATATTGTCAAAATAGACACAAAGACTTTGCCATCGACTTGAATCTGATAGTTCCCAGTAACGCTTGATAGAGGACATGTGGTTGTAGAGTACGGGGATCAGTGGAAGGATGGTCTAAACCATTGGTTTTCAATCACTTCGGCCCAGGATTGAATCCCGCATTGGACACTTTTTCTGGTTAAAAAAAAGCTTCAATGACCACCGATTCTTGTAAAAATTCAACCCTATCAGCGAGTATAAGTAACCAAACTCTGGCATATTTGTAAGTGTAAAGTCGAACTGGTTTTCACATGTGTAGACATGTGGTGCACTTACAGTATAAAAGCAGTCGCTAACTACCAACCATGATTATCATGGCCTGTACCACGTGTACTAGGGATAAATAACACTGATAGACAAAACTTAAGGAAGTTGTACCTTATAGCATATATATATCTCTCAGAGTTATTTTCTGAATCCCGATATATACATGCTATAAGTTACAACTTCCTTAAGTTTTGTCTATCAGTGTAATTTTTAAAAAAGTTGTAGAGTTGGTATAACCCTATTTACAATAGATAGAGAAGATGACCACACATGGTAGCCAGCTTTCATCAAATGGTTAAACCAAGGATGGTCAAAACCATTGGTTTTCAACAGCTACGACCCGGGATCAAATCCCGCATTGGACACTTTTTTATGATTAAAAAAAGATAACCTGTGTGGATTGATTAAAATTCTACAATCATACAAGAATTCTTGTAAATAAGTTTTTTAAATCTAAATCTACTATATACATTGTATTGTAAATATTTTAATACTATATTGATTTCTCAGGAAACCTCAGAGATTAAATTTTTGGTCGTGGAAAGCATATCCTGACCAGGAGCACATGTGCTTTACAGAAGGCAGAGCGCCATCTAGTGGAACAGAAATAAAATAAATATTGATTTAGCCTGTTCCCTGATATTTGACCAACCCAATTTCTTAATAAATCAAGAAAAGCCATCCACGAACGGTTTCGCACTGTTGGCGCTCGTCATTTTGGTCCCAGAGGTTTCTTGAGAAACCAAGAAATGGGTATTTAAGGCCAAATTTGCGTAAATACGCTTAACACATGATGTTCAAATATCAGGGAACAGGCTAAATCAATGTTTAGTTGATTTCTGTTCCACCAGATGGCGCTCTGCCTTCTGTAACGCACATGTGCTCCTGGTCAGGATATGCTTTCTATATTAAAATATATATATGAAAAATAGTACAAATGTGAATTTGAACTGGGATAAGGTGGAGAAATTAAGAAAAGGGCATCTCATTATCATGAAACTAAGAGTTGCTGATGGCTTGCGCCATCTATCGGTATAAAAATCAATTAATAGTTGATTCCAACAGATAGCTCAATCCATCATGATAAGAAGATGCCTCTTTCTTAATAAATATATCTTGTTGTTGTTGACAAAATTGTTAAAAAACAATATCCAATCTCTCATTATTTTGATGCATGAAATGTATATTAGGCTATGTTAATAAACCTTGTTCTTATGATACATTAGCACGCCATCTGTTATCAAAATTCGAAACTATTATAGACGCGTATGATTCTTTTAAAAATAAAACAATTTCTACTGCCCTTACTGTAATGGAAAAATTAATGGGAGGGCCTCGCTCATCAGTGGTGAACCCTCCCAGCGGTTTCGCCAGTTTAATCTACCATACCGCTGTTATATTGCATTTTTGGAACTTCCTTTAATAGTGATACTGATGCTAGACTCTTGGAATGGGTATATTAACAGTGGTATGATAGATTAAACTGGCGAAACCGCTGGGAGGATTCACCACTGATGAGCTAGGCCCTCCCATTAATTTTTCCATTGCAGTAAGGGTAGTAGAAATTATTTTATTTTTAAAAGAATTATACGCGTCTATAATAGTTTCGAATTTTGAAAACCTTGTTCTATACCGATAGCATGGGTCTCTTGATGGACATAGCGTTTTGATTTTGAAGTAAATAAATAGAAAGATGTAGAGATTTTATATCAACAATGTTGGGATCTATATTTTTATAGCTAGCTATCCTGCCGACAAAATTCCATCTCATGGCATATTTGTCCTTATATTTACATATGGCAGTGAGACGTCTAGCTCTCTCCTTTCCTCTTTTCGTAGCAAATATTTGTTAATCCCAAGTAAGATGTTTTTACCTGTGAGATGTTTTGAATTTTGGGGAAAACACGTTGAAAACATTGATAAAAACAAGCGTGTTACTTCATAAATTAGGATACCTTTCATAAATAGAAACTAGTTTTTTAAAGCGCGAAGGATTTTTAAAAAATAAAATAGTTTCTTCTACTGCCCTTATTGCAATAAAAAATATTGGAAAGGCATGACTCCTTAGTGGGGAATTAGCGGATTTGAGAAGCCTCGAAGACTTGCCAAAGAACTTCGGCGAAGAAATCTTCAAAGGCTTTGACAAACTCGCAGGGAAGTCCGTCCCATCCCGAGGCACGGCCATTTGGCAGGCGGTGGATGGCTGCCGCTATCTGGTCGCGGGTGATGTCAGCGAGAAAGAGCTGGTCCCACTCTTCGAACTCCAGTGGAGTCACTTCAGCTAGGAAGTCGGCGATGGATTCTGCCGAGCTTGGAGCCTGGGCGAAGCGACTACTGAAGCACTCCAGAAGGAAACGCCTAAGCTGGCCCCCGGAGATGGCGTTGCCGTCGTCGTCGGTGAAGGTGGAGGGAGAGCGGCGTCTGGCTCGGAGGGAACGCCCGAGGTCCGACAAGGAAGGATAGTCGGAGCGGGCAGTGTCGTCCTCCAGTCTCCGCCTCAGAAAGAGGTTTGCTGTCTCGGTGTATCCACCGCCGAACTCGACTACGACAGGAGAAAGTGATCTTATCTCCGCGACCAGAACTGCCTTGACATCGGGCGTTAAAGATTTTCCAGGTCTTTCAACATTTCATTGATGAATGCTTCCTTTCAATCGACAAACAGGTCTGACCGTAGCAACTTGCCGATACAGGGAAGTCTTGTAGGAGCTGTGGGTCTCCTACTTTTGGATCAGGACTGCACGGTGGTCTGAGTAGGCGTAGTCGAGAGAGACAATGACAATGAAAAAGGTTTATTGACTTCTAGTCAACGGTTAAAAAAAATATATAAACAAAATATAACAAAATAAAAGTTCAAAATCTCTAATTATTTGTATCAGACGAATACCACTAGATATCGTCTCGTTCAAGTTCGCATTCTGCTCTGAAGTCGGACATCCACTTGCCTAGGTCAGAGTCCCCGACATGGGCGATTGCCTTGTCAAGGAATTTCTTTAGAGCAGAGCTCTGCTCAGGCGAGAGAAACGTGAGGACGTCCTCCCTCTTAGTCGAGAGAGAGAGAGAGAGACAATTTGACAATTGAAACAATTTTATTGACATCTATTCAATATTACATTTAAAAAAAGGAATATTTACAATGAATCATGAGCGAGGAAGGCTCCACCACCTTGTTAGGATCCTCCTCCAGACCAGGAGGGGTCTTCTTGGACTCTCCGCATCTCCAAGCCCAGCAATCAGTAAAAGACACCCTGAAATACTACAAGAAATCTTACCCCACTCACCATACTCTCCAGACATCGCTCCATCTGATTATCACCTCTTCCAGTCGATGGCACATGGGCTGGCTGACCAGCGCTTCCAGAATGGCGAAGAAGTTGAAAATTGGCTTGAGAATGGATTGCCTTGAAACCAAAACTTTTTTATAATGGCATTCATAAACTACCCAAATTATAAGAGAGTCTTGTATCTAAAAACAACAATTATTTTAAATAAATATATAGTATGTAATTTTGTTTCAATTTCATTAGATTTTCTATCCGAAAAAAAAAAAAAACGCGGAGTCATACTTTCGTACTGAATATGTATTTCGACTTTTGTAAATTTGAGTTCTCCCGTGGAAATACCAAAATAACACTAGCTTCTAAACCTATTCCATACATATAACTTATCATTCTAAATCCTTAGTCTTTTAATCCTAAAAAAAATGTTTATAAATATCAATAATTCCCCCTGATTCAAGTATCATTTTTTAAAATTATTATCCCTAGTACACGTGGTACAAGCCATGATAATCATGGTGTGTAGTTAGCGACTGCTTTTACTGTAAGTGCACCACATGTCTACACATGTGAAGCGCAGTTCGACTTTGCACTTACAAATCTACCAGAGACCCGTTCGGTTACTTGTACTCGCTGGTGGGGTTGGACTTTTGTAAAATTCGGGGTGCCATTGGAGCATTATTATTATTTTTTTTTTTGTAATTAGAAAAAAGTGCCCAGTGCGGGATTCAATCCCGGGTCGTAGCGGTCGAAAACCAGCGGTTTAGATCATCCTTCCACCGACCCCAAGTATCATTTATAATTTAATGAGCACTAGAAAGGTCGCCTTTATCTTTAGTCTTTAAGACTTATTTTTTTCTCGATCGAAAAACAATCCCGGTTCTAATTTTAGGAATAAGGGTGGCCTCATCGATTTTATCGATCTCCATATCCAATCTATAATCCATCTTAATAAAACCATCTTATTTTTGTACTTTTCAATTTGACCATTGGCACAGTAAATCTATAAATAAAATAAATCCCAATATAACTACTTGAATCTTCTAAAGCTAGCGGGTTACAGGTAAAAATACATTTTGTTGTTGAAATACACACGTCTTTGTGGACGATTTTTCGGATAAATGGGTCGATTTAGTTTTGAAATTGGCTTAAGTTGGTGACTGAGACATTCATGAGATGGAACATAATTTTGTGATTTATGATACTTTATGATTCCCATCCCTGGACACTTTATTTTTCCGTTTATCATTACTCTTTACAATTCATCCTTTCATCCCTAAAGTTAGAAATAATCGTTATTTCTCCTTAAAATAAATTTCGATTTTTCGTTCAAAAGAAATATTTGCGGTATAATTTTAAATCTTCGTTCTACATAATTTCCTGTCTATTTTGATAGAAGTGGCTTTTCTCTTTTGATTTGTTAAAGAGATATAACCACTAGCAAACATTTTACTGTATTTGATATTTAAAAGTATACTCATGGACAAAATTTAAAGAAATTTTACTTTTTAGCATGTATATCGGGATTCATCACAATAAATTTGAAGATCGAAATTTTGCCGGGAGGATATTGATCTAAAGAGACAAAGGTCGCCTCTCCCGTCAAAATAGACGTCAAAACTAGACGCCATCTATTGACCGTCGCCGCAAACTAGCGGCCTCGAGTCGGTAACAAAGCCACAACACCAGCTTTGGCAAACTGAAAAGCGTCCACCTAAAGACCATGGTTTCGGGCTAATGGCCCTCGTCAGTCTAGGGCGGAATTTATTCCATGAGATCCACACGGGATCTAATGGAATCTTGACAATCTTCCAAAGAGGTGTTTAGCTGGCAAAGTGGCTGGGCCAAAATAATAGATGGAAATTTTGCCGGGAGGATATTGATCTAAAGAGACAAAGGTCGCCATAAGTCCGCCCTAGGCTGACGAGGGCCATTAGCCCGAAACCATGGTCTCTAGGTGGACGCTTTTCAGTTTGCCAAAACTGGTGTTGTGGCTTTGTCACCGACCCGAGGCCGCTAGTTTGCGGCGACGGTCAATAGATGGCGTTTAGTTCTGACGGGAGAGGCGACCTTTGTCTCTTTAGAATAAATTTGAAGATACAGCGACACATTTATTGAAGACATGAGGTAACCAAGTGTGAACAAAATTGCCTGTCTCTTTAAAAAAAAAAACATGACTGGCAACATCAAAGACTATCTACTTCCTTACGTTAGGTCCATGAGTATATAATTTACTTATCTGGATATGGCCACAGGGTACCTTGTAGTTCACAATATCTATAAAAAAAAGTACTTGTCTTTTCAGACGAAGTCCTGGAGATCTAAAAAATAATTATAATTTATTCAGTTACTTATATAGAAAGTTCAATTTTTTTTTTAGCATTCCCAGCTATCTTTTCCCAATTTAAGTATTTTTATATTGTTTCCAATGTTATCTCTTCTTTATATGCAACATCTGGTCTACACTAAGGACATACACCAAAGTTTCAACAAATTCTGCAGAATGTACTTAACTAAATAAGTGACTACCAATGTAATCAATACTGGTATGTAAATATGTATATATCTCTTTAAACTACTTTTTCTTTCATTCAAATGTATATATTTCTGCAATGGTTAAATAAAATAAAAAAAAAATTATATACTTTTCAATATTTTATTTTTATTTTTCTCCCTCATTTTTATTATAATGTGTATTATTTTCACATCTTTTCCAATCTATTGGTTCACAATAAGCCAATATGATAATGGTACCAAATTTTCATCTTCACTCTTTTAATTATGAATGCATTCTTGAGTTAATAGTTTTTTTTTGCTTATCCCTAGTACACGTGGTACAGGCCATGATAATCATGTTGGGTAGTTAGTGACTGCTTTTACTGTAAGCGCACCACATGTCTACACATGTGAAAAGCAGTTCGACTTTGCACTTACAAATGTGCCAGAGCCCTGCTTGGTTACTTGCATTCGCTGGTGGGGTTGGACTTTTGCAAGAATCGCGGGGGCCATTGGAGCATTTTTTTTTTTTTAAACAGAAAAAAGTGTCCAATGCAGGAATCGAACCCGGGTCGTAGTGGTCGAAAACCAAACGGTTTAACCAGCCTTCCACCAACCCTCGAGTTAATAGTATACTCTAAGAATTGTATTTCTTTTTTTTTTATTATTTGCATTTATTGAGATTAAGCTTTATATTCTCTTGTTCGAAAATATTTAATATGTTCTATAAATGTTGTATATGCTGAGATGTGATGGCCTCTTCAATTTTGTGGTGTATTTCTGAGAAAGTTTTTCATTCATTCTTTATAGAGAAAATGGACATGGGTGACCTGATTTCAATCTGATTGTGTAAATTGTTTTCTATTTAGTTGTGGAGGGTTTGTTTGGGGTTTCTATTTTTGATACCTTCAGTGAATGAATATGTCTCTGTTAATTCTTTTTATAAATGTTATTAACTCTTTTTATAAATGTTTATTGTTATTTGATATTTCAGCGACACCGTTGCCCATTTCAAAATGGCGGAAAGCTTATTAGGGAAGTATTTTCATTTGAAGATCTATTCTCCAGTTCATATATAAATAATTTTTCTTATGTATATACAGTTAAACCTGTCTATAGCGCCCCCTCTATATAGCCCCTTCCTCTCTATAGCGCCCGATTTTAAATACGTAGTACGATGCGATTTACATTAAAAGTGACCTGTCTATAGCACCCCCTCTCTATAGCACCCTATTTTGGTGAGTCCCAAGAGGGGGCACTATAGACAGGTTTAACTGTACATATTCATAGACATACAAAACTTAAGGAAGTGGAAAGTCTTTGATGTCACCAGTCAATTATTTTTTTAAGAAGACAGGCAATTTTGTTCTTGCTTGGTTATCTTGTTTGTCTTCAATAAAGGTGACTAATATCTTTCAGAGTTATTGTCTGAATCCCGATTTATATGCTGAAAGATACAACTTCCTTAAGTTTTGTCCATGAGTGTATACTGGAAAGTAGATTGACAAAAGACAATATTTCACTAATAAGCTTTTCACCTTTTTGAAAAGGGCAACAATGTGTCCCCAAAATGTTAAAAGGACAATAAACATTTATAAAAAGGTTGATGAAGTCTTAAACTTGTGAATTAATCAAAATCCAACCTACAATTATGGTATTCTTATGATTTTTCAGTTGCAGTTTTGGTTGGTTGATGTGGTTCCTTGTTTAAAGGTAGGTTTGGATGTTCCTTCTTTTACCAATGTGTCGGCCTCTTCATTTCCAGGGATACCCACATGCAACAGAATCCACTTCAGACCTTATTTTTGCTCTATTTGTTTCTTTTTAGACAAATTTTAGAAGAGTCTGTCTTTTGTACTATGTTTTTATCCCAGGAGATCACTCCTAAGATTGGGGTGTCGGTGTAAGGATGGTCTAAACCGTTGGATTACGACCGCTACGACCCAGGTTCGATTCCCGCATTGGGCAATTTTTTCTGATAAAATAAAAAAAAATGCTCCAATGGCCCCCGATTCTTGCAAAAGTCCAACCCCACAAGCGAGCGCAAGTAATCAAACGGGGCTCTGGCACATTTGTAAGTGCAAAGTCAAACTGCTTTTCACCTGTGTAGACATGTGGTGAACTTACAGTAAAAGCAGTCGCCTTCTACCATGTAGTACCACGTGTACTAGGGATAAGCAAAAAAAAAAAAACTCTTAAGATTGGTGTGTGTCCTCAAACAAGCTACTTCAAGATGATCTTTCTATAGCTAGAGTCTTGTGATTAGACATTGCCAGACATTTTCATTGGGAATTTTCATGGGAAAAATAATATGGTGTTTTTTTTTCCCTTTGCCTTCTGAATCCATATGCTTTTAACCGAATACAGTAGAACCTCCATGAGAGGACATTAGCGTTAGAGGACATCTCTCTATAAAGGATGGTTTTCATTTGCAAAATTACCATTTTTACTATTTAGTGACTCTCAGGGAAGAGGACCTCTCCTTAAAGGACACTTTGGATCTGCAATTAGATGTCCTTTACAGGGAGGTGTTCTACTGTAGTAGGTTTATCATCTTTATGAAGTTTTAACTCCGCCTTTGCCGGTCCCAAGTCCGGATGAAAAAGGAGGAGGGGAGCAGTAACAAGCTCAGTAAAAAACCTGGGTTCAGCTGGGCCGGCTGATGGTACCCTGTAAGGGCTCCTGATCCATGTATACAGGATGAGTCTGTACTCCATTTAGGAGCAGCTGTACATGACGTCTGTTCCTCATGTCAGAGGCGGCCATTTCTTTTGGAGCTAAGTCGGCCTGCCACTGAGTAGTGCTCCCAGTCTTAATGACAAAGGAAGACACATTCTACTTCACTCAGTCATGATGGTTGTCGGGGGTCGGTGGAAAGCTGGTTAAACCGTTCGGTTTTTGACCACTACGACCCAGGTTCAATTCCCGTATTGGACACTTTTTCTGTTTAAAAAAAAAATGCTCCAATGGCCCCCCGATTCTTGCAAAAGTCCAACCCCACCAACGAGTGCAAGTAACCAAACGGGGCTCTGGTACATTTGTAAGTGCAAAGTCGAACTGCTTTCACATGTGTAGACATGTGGTGCGCTTACAATAAAAAGCAGTCGCTAACTACCCACCATGATTATCATGGCCTGTACCACGTGTACTAGGGATAAGCAAAAAAAAAATGATGGTTGTCAAAGCTTGATACCCTAATATGATTGAGTGGAAATAAGAAAGAAGAAGATAAAGTTGTTCGAACTTTAAAGAAAAAAGTAAATGAGTGCCCTCCCTCAATATAAGGATAGATTTGGAGACTTTCCCCAGCCTCCTCTTGGCATTCTACTGGCTTAGCCACTATAAGGCTATATTGTAGCAATCTTTAAACTCCCATAGATGGCAGCTTTTATATTTTCTTAAAATCCAAAGAAGAATTCTACTCAGATTTAAACTACAAACAATATAGAGGGTGTCCACAAATCATTTTCTAATAACTCAATGAAATGAACTCACATTTTGAGAAATTCAAAGAGTTTATCTAAACACAAGGTAATAAGACCAAATCCAAATAAATAAATAGTGTGTGACGTTTCGGTAACAGCGTTGTTACGTCACACACTATTTATTTATTTGGATTTGGTCTTATTACCTTGTGTTTATAATCTATAATCCAAATTGTACCTTATCAAGAGTTTATCTAATGATTGGTATAAAGGAAACAATATATTCAAGGAACTTATTGAAGTGCAGACCTGTGTGAATGGTGAGAGACTCCACTGTGGGCTGCAGTAGATCTTGCCCACTCTTGCTGCAAAGCCTTCTTTGATGACTCCAAGCTTTTGTAGGAAGACATCTTGCTCCAAATAAGTCTACAATGAATAGTACATTGGGTTCAGATCCTGGGAGTTTGAGAGCCATTTGTCATTGCCTAATAACCCAGGAAAATGATTTAAGCAGAGAGCAGAATATAAAAAGAGAGATTAAGAAGAACGTGGTAAGTTTCTTTATTAAGCAGTATACGAGCTTTCGGACGTCAGCCGTCCTTCATCAGGTATTGACAATAAGACCAATTGACATCAGGTATAGAGAGCAGAATGACATCTTGGAAGCTGATTTTGACATTTCTCTCATTGAAAACCAGCGGAGTCTTGAATTAGGAAGTGACTCCAGCCCAGATTATGACAGGCAATGAGTTAATAATGTGCATGTGACATTTCTTTTTAGCATTATTTCCTGGAGGCAACAGTAGATTGTGGGTTTGGTAATTGTGGAAAACTGTGAGAATCTTCATCCACACATGTCTGAAAGGTCGCTTGCTCAGATCATTGAGAACAATTTTGCAATGGCCAGTCAATTCTTAATTTCAGATTTATAAAGGGCTTTGCCCAAGGTACAATTTTAATTATAGATTACACTGATAGACAAAACTTAAGGAAGTTGTACCTTATAGCATATATATATCGGGATTCAGAAAATATCTCTCAGAGTTATTTTCTGAATCCCGATATATATATGCTATAAGGTACAACTTCCTTAAGTTTTGTCTATCAGTGTTATTTATTAGAAACACAAGGTAATAAGACCAAATCCAAATACTAAATAGTGTTAAAATGACTAAATATTTTCTCACAATGAGTTTCTTCTATAAATTTCTTATAAAAAGAAATTCAGTGTGAGGAAATATTTTGTATAATTTTTAAATATTTTTTCACAATTTCATTATGAACTAAATAGTGTGTGATGTTTTGGTGTCAACATTGTTACTGAAATGTTTCACACCATTTATTTATTTGAATTTGGTCTTATTACCTTGTGTTTACAAATTGCTCTTTATTTTTCTCTATACATTCCAAAACCAGAAACAATTTGATTCAGGTTAATGCAGTAATTTTGGTCAATATCTTCTTGATGATCTTCAGTGTTGCCAAAATGTTGACCAAGCTTGGGTGGCCCCATTGTGGAAGCATTCCAAAATGACCTAACTATTACCTCACTAACAACTCTGGGGTTGGTGAACCATGTCTGCTAACAAAATAGTTATGCTAACAGCACCATTATATCATAATTTTTTAAAATATTATAGTTAACATCTATATTTATTAGCTATGCAATCAGTTAAGCTACTTCCAGAAAAATACATCATTGGCCAATATGAAGAAATTCAGCAGTTCTGTGTGAGAGTGAAAATGATGTTGCCCTGGGTTTTAGCTCAAATCTATGGTCTTCCTAAGGTTTTTCCCAAATTTTCCAACATTAAGTATTTTAAAATTTTAAGAAAATTCTGACCGAATATTGATGAACCCTGCTACAAGTAAGAGTTGTTACTCACACAAATGTCATTGTACCAATTACTCTATCTATGAATAAAGGAAAAAAATGCATGAGAATGGAAAGAGACCAGATATGCAGTTTTCAAACGGTAGACTTTAATTTAGTTTAATCTGTACATAATAACAGTCAATTATCATCATCACAGTAGAACCCCCCATCTGATCCAGGTTGTGGAATGTCGGCGGATGCACAGGTTGAGCCGCTAGAAAAAGTCTTCTAGCCCACATCTATGTCAGTTGTGATGGTTGTACGTTGTCTAGAGGAAGTGTCTGCGGTGGTGGTTCTACCATTACGTGACAGCAACAAGGATGAGACAACAACAAGAGATGATTGTGGACGGGAGGAGGCATGCTGACAACAGACTCACTACAGTAGAGAGAGAGAGAGAGAAGTAAGGTATTAGATATATAGCCAGTAATATTTTACATCCCAAGTTGTGGCAGAAAGAGGAGAGAGAGAGGAAGGGGGAAAACGACAAAGAGCAATCTTCACAGAAGTAAGCAAAAAAAAAAAAAAAAAAGGTTTGTCAAAAAAAAAAAAAGAATACTTTTACAAAGAAACCATAAAAAGAGTATTAAAAAAAAAAAAAGAAATCAAGCAGTTGGCAGAAAGGATGGTTCACTCCTTCTTGTCTTTGTCAGAGGCAGTGGTGCGAGGCCGGAGCCAGAAAACATAGGCCACGGTGTAGAGGATGAAAGCCACAG
>CP092879.1:60145142-60161341 GCA_030710605.1 Cordylochernes scorpioides
GATCCTTGTTTGATACACCCAGCTCGTTGTCAGCCATTTTCTCCATGTCCTTAACTCTCCTTCCTTCCTTCCCATTTTTGTATTGGAATTTTCCTTTTGGATATTTTTGGAAAGCCATATGTGCATTCATTCATTTGTTTTGTTTTGCAAGTTATTTTTGTTTTGAATGTGTTTTATGTTTTATATGTGCATTTTGTGTTTTTTTTTTTTTTCAATTTTGAAAATTACTTTTTTTTTTAAATGCCAAAACTCTTTTTTTAAGAAAAAGGGAGATTTTTAAAAAAGAAATCATTAAAATTGCCATGAGGCATTAGGCTGAAAACAGACTGAGAATATAACAAAGTGGCTTAAAAAATAGTTAGAAATTATTTAGTAGAATTAGGTGAAGAGAAATCAAAATGAGAGGTAACAAGACCAAATAAATACATAGTGATATGGGAAACATTGTCAGACTGATCTTTTGAGGTGAGTCAGTCTTAAGACTGGTGTGCCTCCATGCTCCTCCAAGATCTAGCTATTGATCCTGTTAGTCTCTTCATTATGGATTGTCGTAGCAAAAATTATTGTGGTTTTCCCTTAACTATGTCATTGATCTAATAGTAGGATCATCATCCACCTTTAGAGAAGCCATTTCCAACTTCTATATTTGGATGGAATTGGAAATTTGTCTTGGTCTCTGCTCATCACCTTCCTGATTAAAACACCCTAGGACCATGTGGAGACACCAGGTGGGGATTTTCCCTTCCTAGGAGATGGAGGTTTATAGAAAGGCATATCTCACACTCCTACAATACTTTGGGGGTCACCCTCTTTCTCCTTTAAATCACTTAACTTTCTTCTTTATTTTATAAAGAAAAATTGATCCATATTTAGTCAAGGAGAAAAGGATTCATCCATATTATACTTTGTTACATAAACAATAATGAGCAAGTGTTATATTGAAACAATAGCTCTCAAAGATATGGCAACAAAATGACATCTTTTCATTAAAAAATTATAAATTCATCTCATGCAATACATTTATACAGCGATTTTTATATCTTATAAGGGTTTTTTTTTTATTAAGGGATATTTTAAAATTATAGAGCACTTTTTTAATAATTTTTTTTTCAACTACTACATATATATATATTTTAATTTTTTTTTATCTCCCTTATATATTTGCATATATGCATATTTTGAGTCAAAATATTGTTTTCCCATCAATTTTTCAATTTTTGACACCCCAAAAAACCCCTTCCCTAATTTTCAATGTGCACTTGGGTTGGCACCCAATGTTATTTGGAACGACCCCTCACTTCTAACCCTATCCAAGGCATTGACATTGCCCATGCTTTCTCTCCCCCTTTTTCTGTCCCAACCACCCCCCAGGAATGATCCCTCCTGCCTTGCTAACTGAAGGAGGAAGTTCTCCACTGTAACTAGAGACTGTGGCACCCAGGAAAGTTCAAGGATGTGGAGCATATCCTGGAGTGGGCCACCAGCGAGGATGTACTGGACTCACCAGATGCCATTGATGAGATCAATGACAAGATGTTGGATAAGATGCTAGATCGCTCCTCCTACCTGGCAGTTCTCTTCTGTGAGTATACCCCCTCCCTCCATGGAAGTCTCTTCTTAACTGCCTCTCTGTCCACAGATAAGTCTGGGAATGAAAAGAGTGATAAGGTGTTGGCTGAGCTGGAAAACATTGATGATGAAGCTGAGGCCCTGGACATTGACTTTGTCAAGATCTCCGATGAGAAACTGGCCAGGGAATACCATGTCATGGAGCTCCCTTCCTTGGTTTTCTTCAGGAAGAAGTTCCCCCAGATCTATGAAGGTAACACATTAGTATACTAACTATTGGGGCTGAATAATGTGAAAACACTTGTTTTTCTTTTAAAGGGAAAGTTGATGCTCTCTTATAGTTTGGTCATACAATACTTATTCAAATAATAGGGGTATACTATCTTTATATGTATGTATTAATCTCTGTGCAAAGTCAGTTTTTCAACTTTGATGAATGGTTTAGCCACCTCACTATAATATTCATCTAAATTGATTGTGAAATGGTGTTTATTTTATTAAAACAACTCCTTAATCATGTTTTAGAAAAATTTGACTCAAATTATAAAATAAAAACTTCAAGTGTCGTGTTACAGTTATAAATGTGCCTAAATTAATGAGCCAAAAGCCCCATCCCCCATTATTTTTTATTCCAATAAGAACATTATAAGTTTATTTTACAAGACTATATCCCGGAAAAAGGCCACACAGTGTTCTCCCCATCCATTGTGAACTGGCGAATCCTGTATAGGGCGAGAGGCCCTAAATAAAGGCTTTTTGTTGTTGTTGTTGTTGTTGTATAAGTTTATTTTATGTTTAAAAGAAACATTTGTGTTTTAATGTTTTCATTTCTTATGTATAGATGTCTAACCTGTGGTGGATGTTGTTAGGCAATCTGATGAACGAGGAGAAAGTATTGAAATGGCTGATAAGTACCAAGAACAAGAAGGAAGATATCATTGAGTATGTTGACCGCAAGATGCTGGAGATGCTCTTTGAGGACCAGGAGAACATGGTGGTGTTCTTCTGTGAGTAGCAGGAGCCCTTGGTGGGATTGTTGCCTTGCTGACATTGTATGGTGCAGTCAACGAGCAGTGTAAGATCTGTGACAAAGTCCTGGAGGAGCTGGAGAAGATTGACGATGACACAGACAAGCATGGCATCCACTTTGTGAAGACAGACGACACCAAGTTTGCCCAGGAGCTGGGAGTGACCAGGTTCCCCACCCTGGTGTACTATGAGGATGGTATCCCCAGTATCTATGATGGTAGGTTGCCATGGAATACATAGCAGGGAGAAGTGAGATTTTTATCTCACCATTGTTAACATAAGAGGGGGATTTCAATGTTTGTTGTGTTGCATCATTGCTATAGTGATTACTTGTGTCCACCAAGATCCTGGCTTGAACTCACATTGAAATATATTTTTGATGAAGAGTTTTTTTTCTTTCCAAATGATTAAAAAAATGATAAGGCACAATTTGGATTATCAACATATATAGTCACGACCGTCATGGGCGGGCGGGCGGGCCGGCCGGCCGGTCGGTTCTGTCACGGATGCGCGCGCATCATCATTATGATCATTATCATTATCCAAATAATTTGGATTATAGATTAGAAGGTAATAAGACCAAATCTACTGATAAGGTACAATTTGAAATATCAACATATATAGTCACGACCGTCATGGGCCGGCCGGTTCTGTCACGGATGCGCGCGCATCATCATTAGTATAATATAAAAAGCCAACAATGAAGAATGAATGTAAGATAAAAAGCCAACAATGAAGAGTAAATATGATATAAAAAGCCAACAATGAAGAGTAAATATGATATAAAAAGCCAACAATGAAGAATGAATGTAAGATAAAAAGCCAACAATAAAGAGTAAATGTAATATAAAAAGCCAACAATGAAGAATAAATGTAAGATAAAAAGCCAACAATGAAGAGTAAATATAATATAAAAAGCCAAAAATGAAGAATGAATGTAAGATAAAAAGCCAACAATAAAGAGTAAATATGATATAAAAAGCCAAAAATGAAGAATGAATGTAAGATAAAAAGCCAACAATGAAGAGTAAATATGATATAAAAAGCCAACAATGAAGAATAAATGTAAGATAAAAAGCCAACAATGAAGAGTAAATATAATATAAAAAGCCAAAAATGAAGAATGAATGTAAGATAAAAAGCCAACAATAAAGAGTAAATATGATATAAAAAGCCAAAAATGAAGAATGAATGTAAGATAAAAAGCCAACAATGAAGAGTAAATATGATATAAAAAGCCAAAAATGAAGAATGAATGTAAGATAAAAAGCCAACAATAAAGAGTAAATATGATATAAAAAGCCAAAAATGAAGAATGAATGTAAGATAAAAAGCCAACAATGAAGAGTAAATATGATATAAAAAGCCAACAATGAAGAATGAATGAAAGATAAAAAGCCAACAATGAAGAGTAAATATAATATAAAAAGCCAAAAATGAAGAATGAATGTAAGATAAAAAGCCAACAATAAAGAGTAAATATGATATAAAAAGCCAAAAATGAAGAATGAATGTAAGATAAAAAGCCAACAATGAAGAGTAAATATGATATAAAAAGCCAACAATGAAGAATGAATGAAAGATAAAAAGCCAACAATGAAGAGTAAATATGATATAAAAAGCCAAAAATGAAGAATGAATGTAAGATAAAAAGCCAACAATAAAGAGTAAATGTAATATAAAAAGCCAACAATGAAGAATAAATGTAAGATAAAAAGCCAACAATGAAGAGTAAATATAATATAAAAAGCCAAAAATGAAGAATGAATGTAAGATAAAAAGCCAACAATAAAGAGTAAATATGATATAAAAAGCCAAAAATGAAGAATGAATGTAAGATAAAAAGCCAACAATGAAGAGTAAATATAATATAAAAAGCCAACAATGAAGAATAAATGTAAGATAAAAAGCCAACAATGAAGAGTAAATCTACTTATATATTTGCCTTATTCTGTCTATTTGTCTGTTTGTTTGTTTGTCTGAAGCTCACGGATGGGATTTTTCATAACCATCGGTGGTTCAGTGGTAGAATGCTCGCCTGCCACGCGGGCGGCCCGGGTTCGATTCCCGGCCGATGCATTTTTTTTTTTTTACAATTTTTAAAACTCATTTATATATTATACAAGAATGACATCCACGGCGCCAATTTATAATTGTAACGAATAGTATTTGAATAAAAGCATTTAATCAAGTAAAACCCGGGCGTTGCCCGGGTCATTCGTATATAATAATTGTATAAACGAATGCAAGACAAAATCACTGCGAATGTTTCTTTTTTTTTAAGGCAATTTCTTTTTAAGGCAATTATCGTTATTTATCGTTAATTTTTGTTTCGATTTTATTGAAAAAAAAAACGATATGGTGCCTTTAAAAAATGATCTTTATTACTATGCAGTTTTCTATTTAGTCAATACACCTAAGTTCATGTTGCAAATGTAATTATCTCTATCGATTTAGTAGGTGAAATGCAAAAAAAAAAATCGACATGATGAAATCTTTATGAAAATTCACATTTTTATTTTTATATTTTCAAGACACACACAGTTTGGGGCGGGACGTTTCACAAGAGAGACATCCACGGCGCCAATTTATAATTGTAACGAATAGTATTTTAATTAAAACATTTTAAAAACACACAGTTTGGAACGGGACGTTTCACAAGAGTGACATCCATGGCGCCAATTTATAATTGTAACGAATAGTATTTGAATTAAAACGTTTTTAAAATATATGCGCACTCGGGTAAAACCCGGGTGTTGCCCGGGCCATTCGTCTAGTAGATTATAAACACAAGGTAATAAGACCAAATCCAAATAAATAATAATATATGTGATAATTTAAGACCATGGAATTGTTGTAAATAGTCTAGATATCTACTACCACATGTTCCACCACGTGACTGTATATAACTTCTTATTTACTGCAAATAGAAAGCCTCAACTAACATCAATCTGTACCGCGTAAGACTCTAATAAAGTATAGCAACTGTACAGATAGAAGGAATGGAGACTAACCGGAGAAAATTAAGGTTAAAACTAATCAGGCTTAGGTGAGAATAGAAAAGAAGGCCTAGCAAACACAGTCCAACTTTTACGAGGTCGTGGCCCTCCTGGATAATAAAACTTTCCCCCCCTGTTTACGTCAGAAAAGGGCAGCGACCTGTTCGGACCCGCTCAGCTATAAAAGGAGGTCCCGATCCTCAGTTAGTCAGTCCTTAGTTAGTCTTTGTTTCAGCACCAGTCTCCACCGGACGCTCCGAAAAAAGGTAAACCCTTTCCTGCCAGAATTCTCCTCGTCCCATTCCTTCTTGACGTCAGACGCTTCTTAGTGGAATCTCTGTTTGTTTATTTCACCTTTGGCCCAGCTGTGTCGCCTTCCACCACGACTGCAAGGTAGAGTTGACATCGAGGTTCGTCTAGCATCAGGTAACACTGGTCCCAGAGGTCCCAAGATATCACATATATTTATTTGGATTTGGTCTTATTACCTTGTGTTTTCCAAATGATTGTATAAAGTCAGCCTTACCAATGATTGTCAAGTAACAGGACAAATTATAAGTACAATATGGACAGCCTACAGTACAAGCAGTCACAGTCATAAATTTACAATACTATGAGATTATATACTTCTTACCTGGGAGCTGTTAATTACTAAAAATAGTAATTATGGCAATAAAAAAAAATTGTCCTTTGTAGAAAGGTATCCTTAATAAGATTATCTTCTCTTGTCTTGTTGCATTCTTTGTAAGTTGAAGAGGGTGATTCAATAGGATCTCCCTATGAGAGACCGGCCAAAACATGGCCAAACCTGGTCTCCCATCAAAGACTGTTTCAGAGGAAAGACTCTTCATGATTTGGCCTGACATGATGGTCTTTAATAAGATACCATCTCCAGGGGAGACTCCAGTGTTTAGCCATGTTTTTAGGCTATGGTCTCTTTACAAAATTTGGTCAGGAGTGGTAAGGAATACCTGATGAGTACATTGGAGAACTCCACGTTACTGAAGAGCAGCATTAATTGTGGCTGGCATTTTAGGTGACCTGGAAGAAGAGGAGAAAGTACTGGCTTGGCTCATCCAACAGAAGAAGGAAGATACCATTGAGAACGTCAACAAGGACATGCTCAACAAGCTGGTGAAGGAACACGAGTTTGTGGGAGTGTTTTTCTGTGAGTAGTCAGCCTTAGTCTCCAAGTACAATTGGTAGACAGGTTGATGTCCACAGATGAGGAGGGGCAACAAGACAGCCAGGATGTCCTGAAGGTACTGGAGACCTTGGACGACGATTTCAGTGCCTTTGGCATCCACCTGGTGAAAGTGGCTGACCTGAATGTGGCCAAGAAGTATGGTATCCGGCAGCTCCCCGGCATGGTACTCTTCAGGAGGGGCAAGCACATCCGGTACTCTGGTAGGTGGTGATGTGGATGATTGTGGTGGTGGTGGAGGTTGCAACTGAACACTGCAGGGGACCTGAAGAATACCCAGCAGCTCCTGGACTGGATGACCCATCCTGCCAACCTGCTACTGGAGGATGCCATTGAGAAGGTCAACAAGAAGATGCTGCAACAGATGCTCTCCAAGTTTGACTATCTGGCCATCTTCTTCTGTAAGTACTTGTCCATTGGATTGTACAAGATGACCATACAAGTACTCTTTATGTGATTACTCTCTAGCAGCATTGTTACCACCATCTATTACTGTTTCCTAAACATTACTCAATTTGATTTGGCTTGGTTGACTTTTATTATGTTTATGTTACCTAATAGGTTATTTAAATGTGCTATGAATAAAGTAAGACAATCTAGTTGCTGAAAGAATCTAACTGAACCATGATATGTGACTGGCAGACAGTAAGGTGGGCTGCAAGATGTGTCCCCGAGTCCTGGACCAGTTGGAGCAGATTGACGATGAGGCTGCTGAGCTGGGAGTGACAGTGGTCAAGATGGACGACCCCAAGGTGGCTAAGAAGTATGGAATCCGCTCCTTCCCTGCTCTCCTCTTCTTCAAGAAGGGAGAGAAGGATCCCCTCATTTACAATGGTAGGTTGTCTATCCCCTTTATATTACTCATTTGGACAAGGAATAACATATTCTGGAGCTAAGACTAGCTTGGATACAGAATCTTATCCAACACTCTTTTCTCAATTTAAGACCAGGCCAAGGGTCTAAAAATATCAGGTGTTAAATCTAATATGGTCTTACTTCCAGCTAGTTAATTATATACGTGAATTGTAATCTAGAATGCAAAATCGTGGTCTTGTATTTATGTAGCTTTGTCTTTAAATGGTTATGATACAAATAATGATATATATGATACATATATACACATATAATTATGATACATACAAAGAGATCTTTGTATTTTTTTTTCCTAATCCAGATTTTTGGAGGCATATTATATCTTACTTTTAATTGGTTGGCTTTAAGTAGTAGTTCATTGAGCTTAGCTTGACTCCCTCTTGTGCTAATTCCTTTGATGTTACACTGAAGAATCCTGAGTGTTGTCATGAGTGCAGACTGTAGCTCATTTTTTGGACTGGATCCGAGCTTTGTATAGCTAGTGTGAGCCATTTTGAACTATTTATAATACGTATGATTCTTTCAAATAAAATAATTATTCTACTACTCTTACTGCAATGATAAAAATAATAGGAGAGCCTGGCTCATCAGTGGTAAACCTCCTAGCCATTTCATCAGTTTAATCTACCAAACCACTCTATTATTGTATTTTGATTTCATACTGATACTGAAGATCAACTCTTGGGAAAATAGGAGCAGCTGCACATGGCATCTGTTCCTCATGTCAGAGGTGGCCATTTCTTTTGGAGCTAAGTCAGCCTGCCACTGAGTAGTGCTCCCAGTCTTAATGACAAAGGCAGACACATTCTACTTCACCCAGTCATGATGGTTGTCAAACAGACACCATCAAGGGTCACAACTTGATACCCTAATATGATTGAGTGGCGATAAGAAAGAAGACTCTTGGAAAAGGTATTGTATTAAATTATTTTATTCGAAAGAATCATATATACATCGTAAATATTTCAAATTCCTGATAACAGTTTCTTATATATGTCTGTGTCACAACATCAGGTGACCTGAAGAATTCTGAGGAACTCCTGGAGTGGCTTCAAGTCCAGAGACATCCTGGCAGCAACATGATTGAAGAAGTCCATGGTTCAGAACTGAAGAGATTGATTGACACCACAAAGTCCCTGGCTGTCTTTTTCTGTGAGTACTGCATCTTGGCCTGTTGAAGCCCTGTACCATAGTGCTCAAGCTAACAACAGAACTTTTACTTAGAGCAGACCTTACATTCTTGAAGCTTTCAAAACATTGTGTGCTTGGCTAAACCTAATGATCCCTCTTTCTAACTCCCCTAACTTTTTATGGGCTGATTTTTTTTTTGGGGTGCTTCCACGTAACTTTTTTAGCACTTTTTGTTTTTGTTATAAATTATTGCTTCTTTTTTTTCCATATTCAGTAAGTTATTTTTTTACCTTTTTCTACCACCTTTCCCTTTTTCCCTAATCTTTTGAATCAAGCAAGTGATGCAAATACTCTTTTCAATTTTTTATTTTATTTTTTGGAATTTTTGCCAGTTTTGAAGAAATGGCTGGGCCCAGCTAAGCTCCAGTAGTGCCCTAACCAGCTGTGCTTGTTTGTGTTTGTTCCCAAGATGACCTAGAGCTATGTGAGGCTTGCCAAGAGGCTGAAGAAAGTGAAAGCACTGAGGATGGTAGGCTTCTTTTTATTCCTCTGCTTTTGCTGCTGCTTTGACTTGCTTGTTGATGTCCTCAGAACTGCTAACTGGCCACCTCTCACTATATTCTCACTACCTGCAATGTTATTTGTTACTTTGATTTGTCTTTTTTTTTTTCTACACTGTCTGTCTACACTTGCCGTCAATGGATCCTATGCTAGAATTCTTTATAGTAATAGATATTATTTCAAAAAGTTGAGAAAACAGCAATAAAAGGGTAAAAACTTTATAACAATATTATAACAGCTTTATTGAAATTAATTTATCATTCTATTTTTGGTAAGGGAAGAATGAAAAATCACAAATGATTCATGAGTAAAAATTTTAATTTTCAAAAGTCTTTTATTTCAAACCACATTACAATCCTATAACATTTAAATAATAGCGACACAAATTGTGCAGACATGTATAAAGTTCATATATCTATATGTTATAATCCCCCTTAGATGTATATGTGCTTTAAAATATTTTACAGGAGGATGGTTTTCATACATGAAATGGGGAACCTCTCTTAACGATAGAGGCCCATTGCGAAATTCGAACCCGTGTCATCGCTGTCAAAAATCAACGTTTTATACTACTACATCACCAACCCCTAATAATATAATAACCATAATAAATTATCTCTGTCACAAAGGAAGTCATGAATGGTGACTCATGTAACTCATGCTGATGAGTGACTCAAAATTAGGGTATACAGGTTAACCTCTTTGCATAAAGAAGACAAAGAAAATACATTATTTTGTGTGAACTTTGATGTGTGTACTTGAAGACTACTCTAGGTTAGCAAAACAAAGGTGGCTATGCCTCTCTAGTGGACTGGAGAAGGAAAGAAGTGTGCACATTCAATGTGGACCCCTCAGTGTGCTAGAACCTACCCCTCTACCTGATGTCACTAGTGCTGCAGCTGCAAGACTTGTCAACTTTTTATAAAGTACAGTAGAACCTCCCTGTAAAGGACATCACCTAGTTGCAGAGCCAAGTGACCTTTAGAAAGAGGTGTCCTCTTATACCAGAGAGTAGCTAATTGGTAAAAAAAATATTATTTTGCTAATGAAGAGATTATCTTTTGTATAGAGGTGTCTTCTTGCTGAGTGTCCACTCATGGAGGTTCTACTGTAACAGGCCCCACACCAATATGATAATCACCATTCTACTTTGTCCAAATGCCTTGAAATCTGTAATTGGTTAAGAAGAGATTGTTGTAGTTACTTACCATTGTTAATTTATAAATTAAGTTACATTTGTTGTGTATGGAGCTTATTTTTGAACAAGCAAACAGCTGTATTACTGTAAATGGGGGAGGTTAACAATGCCTTATTTGGCCACAGTCAATATATCCTGAACATTTGGCCCCTATACAACTAGAAGGCCTACCTCTCCATAGTTTATTGAAGATCTTTCTTATGGATGCTCTCTGCTCTGGCAAATCCCATTGTAAGCTTCATACTTGTGCCTGCCTGACCTCACATTATTTTCTCCCCTATTGCCAGAGTAATGAAGGCTTTATGTGTATGTTACCTTTTGAAGACATAGAAATCCTTTTGTAATGGAGTGTATGGATAGCTAAGACTAGTTCTATGTGGCAGTTTATATATATCCTTATTTGATATTTGGTGGTTGTAGCATGTATGTGTAAAAGTTTTTATTTTTTTTGTATTAAAAATTTAATTTTGTGTCATCCCCTTTCTATACTTGTAGATAACCCACTTTCCTGAAATGCAGAGCGCCAACAACCTGGATCATCCGTATGCAAGGGCTATACTAATCTTTGTGATCTTCCTAATATAATTTTTTTTGTGTGTGGTATTCTGTTATTTACTTCTCTCTGTGTTTTAATTATATATATATTACAATTATAATATTTAAAATGATTGAATTGTATTTTTTTAGAGATCTTTCATTTTTTTAAAGGAGATGATCATGTGACAAAGGACACATCAGGTAGTAAAATTCATTGATCGTTGTTAATCATTTCTGGGAAGAACCAAACCATTCTGTAGAGAGAACACAAGAGAGCTGCACAGAGAAGATCACAATGTGACTTTTGTATATAACTTGTATTTGTGAAGTGTGGAATATATTTACTCTAATCCCTGTGTGATAAACTATGTCAAGAACTAACTCTAAAACTGTGTGCTTTATAATCCTAATCTATTTAAAATGTCAAGATATGGGGTAAAACAAAATTGAAGGACTCAAGCATTCTTATTCAATATTTTTTGTACATAGAGGGAGATGTTTTTTGGCTATATGAGTGGGATTTCACTGCATTTTTCATACAATTTTGAGGGAATCCTCAGCTGGTTCAAGAAGCTATATTCCTAAATTGTGATTTTAAAAGATCACTTGAAAGGATGTGTATAAAGAATGGGACAGTGAAGCTAACTGTCAGAGAGCGATGTGCAGACAGCGGGGAGTGCGTGGACTGCCGCCAGGTGCTGGAAGACTTGGAGAACATTGACGACGACTGCGAGAGGAGGGGAGTGAAGTTCATCAAGACCCCGGACACCGTAGCTGCTGCAGAGCTGGGCATCAAGGAATTCCCAGTCCTGGTCTACTTTGAGGAGCAGGTTCCAAATATCTACGAGGGTGGGTCTGATCATCATTGAACAACACTCTTTTTGTAGTTTGAATGGAAATTTTAATATAGGAGGAGATAATTCATAAAAATAAAGGACACATCATCAGAATCTTGAAGACCAGAGTCTGAAACCATAGTCTCCAACTGAGCATTCTGCAATTACCAAAGTTGGTGTTGTGGCCCAAGTCTGCTAGTTTTCAGAGACAGTTAGAAGATGGTTTTTGTATCTATTTTGACAGGAGAGATGTGACCTTTCTTTTTATGGATTTATTTTGTAACTTATACCAATATGCAGCCTCTCTAACAATGTGATACCTATTGTTTCTTATCCCCTTTGCCAAGATTACATATATTCCATGAGTCCATGTTCCTCGAGCTTCCCATGGAATTGGGTGTAGGGGTGCAGCTTTCATTGATCAGGCACCATGATCCAGGCACACATTGGTGAAAGCCTGACTTTACCTGTAATTTGAGCACATTCCTAATCATGGAAGCCTTTGCTGCCAACTCTAACAACTGTATCCCTGGAGAGATACATTTTACTGAGTATCTACCTCTTTTGTCTTTGCTGATGTGATTGCAATGCTGAATACTTGGAAACTGATGGTTTAATGCTGCTGTTGCTACATCATATACATATACAGTAGAACTTCCCTTACTTCTCTCCCTCAACTGACCCGGTTGATAGACCTCAGCAAGGGTTCCTTTCAAGGGATAACAGAGGAGCTGCGTCTGTACTCATGTTAGAGTTGGCAGCAAAGGCTTCCATGATTAGGAATGTGCTCAAATTACAGGCAAAGTCAGGCTTTCACCAATGTGTGCCTGGATCATGGTGCCATGATCAATGAAAGCTGCACCCCTGTACCCAATTCCATGGGAGGCTCGAAGAACATGGACTCATGGAATATATGTAATCTTGGCAAAAGGGATAAGAAACAACAACATTTTACTATATGAAATAAAAAAATAATTAGGAATTTCTATTGACAAGACCAAATCTAAAGAAGTAAATGGGTATTACAATTCACTTCCCAATGGCTAAATATTTACCTATTAAAATTTGGTGTATAAACCCTTGGATTTTTATATCTATTAGCCAAATTGTACATATTTAATTTACAGATGATTGATTTTAGTAAATAGACACAACTCTGCACTACAACTTGTCATACAAAGGATGCCTTTTTGACAGCTATCTAGATGAAACCAATTTGGTGGGTGGTGCAGGAGACCTAGGAGCTGAGGAGGAGGTGCTGAGCTGGCTGGTGCACCAGAAGGCTGAGGACACCATTGAGACAGTCAACCGGGACCTCCTGGAGAACTTGATCATGTCCACCCAGTATCTGGCAGTCCTGCTCAGTGAGTTTCTTATCTCTACCCCTCCTTCATCCACCCTCACTGCTATGATAACAGCCAAGCCCAACTGCCGCGCCTGCGACGCCGCCCTGGAAGAACTGGAGAAGATTGATGATGAGACGGACCTCTATGGCATCTACATTGTCAAACTCCAGGACCTGGACTTTGCCAAGCGCTACGGCATCAAGACCTACCCAGCTCTCCTCTACTTCCGCAATGGCAACCCTCTCATCTTTGATGGTAGGTGGCTGACTCTGTGGTACCGGTGGTGAGAGTGGTGGAATGGTGCAGGGGACCTGAAGAATGAGGAGGCAGTCCTGGAGTGGCTCATTGATGAGGACAACAGAGAACTGGTAGACCAAATTGAAAGCATCAATGCCCGGATGCTGAGCAAACTGGTGGAGGAGTCTCCTTTCCTGGCTGCTCTCTTCTGTGAGTCTTGTTTCCCCTCTTCTTCAACCATACTGTGAACTTGTGTTATATATGGTCTGGATAATGATGGTAGCTATATGGTCAGTATTACTTAGCTTTGATCTTAACTTTAGATCCTGAATTATGAAAATGACACTCAATGATATAAGAAAGGTAAACTGTTTTGACATTTATGATTATTTTGAATTGATAAGGCACAATTTGGATTATAGATTATAAACACAAGGTAATAAGACCAAATCCAAATAAATAAATTTATATTATAAATAAATAAACAAATAAATTTGGATTTGGTCTTATTACCTTGTGATTATTTTGAATTAAAATAATTTTCTACTGCTCTTACTGCAATAGGATATTGTGATAAGGGCAGTAGAAAATTGTTTAAATTCAAAAAGAATCAAAATAGTTTACATTTCTTATAACTGATTACACGTTAATACATCATATTAATACTCAATATGTTAAAACTGGGAAATGTGGTGGCTTCCAAATAAATATAGATGTGAAAAAGATGAGAGATGTTCCTGTAGCAGTATCACTGTCCATTCTTGATGTAAGACTGAGTGACTATATTTCAGATCACACTACAATTATATTCTAGATGATCTTGGTGGTAAATGTGATTAGGCTCTAAACCCAATTGTACTCTTCTTCTTTCTCATCTCCACTCAATCATATTAGAGTATCAAGTTGTGACCCTTGATGGTGTCTGTTTGACAACCATCATGACTGTGTGAAGTAGAATGCGTCTGCCTTTGTCATTAAGACTGGGAGCACTACTCAGTGGCAGGCCGACTTAGCTCCAAAAGAAATGGCCACCTCTGACATGAGGAACAGACACCATGTGCAGCTGCTCCTAACATGGAGTATAAACTCATCCTGTATCCCTGGATTAGGAGCCCTTACAGGGTACTATCAGCCGGGCCAGCTGAGCCCAAGTTTTTTAGTGAGCTTGTTACTGCTTCTTCTCCTCCTCCTTTTTCATCCGGGCTTGGGGCCGGCAAGGGCGGAGTTCTTGTACTGAATCATGAGAGCTGTGTGTGTAGATGAGGAGGACTGCGTGGATTGTGAGAAGGCCCTGGCAGAGCTGGAGAACATAGATGACCAGACTGACAACTACGGCATTGACTTTGTCAAGATCTCTGACCCCCAGGCTGCTGCCATCTGGGGCATCCACACCTTCCCCACCCTGGCCTTCTTCCGCAAACAAACCCCTATTGTTTACGAAGGTAATGTGTCAGTAGTACAGCATATTATTAGAAGAAAACTTCCTTTTTCTAGTTACATACAGTATGGTATGGCAGCCTCCTTTATAAAATAACTTTGTCTTATGTTAAACAATTTTAAAGTATCCCAAATCTTGTTCCTAAGTGATGTTGCTATAACCAGATTCAACTTGAATGTCATCAACTGTCTGGAATAATGTGATAAGGTACAATTTGTATTATAGATTATAAACACAAGGTATTAAGACCAAATCCAAATAAATAGTGTGTGACATTTTGGTAACAGTGTTGTTACCATCTTAATAAAGTCACTTCAATGTATTCTTTTTTTTTTTTGCTTATCCCTAGTACACGTGGTACAGGCCATGATAATCATGGTGGGTAGTTAGCAACTGCTTTTTTTTTTTTTACTGTAAGCGCACCACATGTCTACACATGTGAAAGCAGTTCGACATGTATTCTTTAAAATATATGAAGCCTCTTGAGCCTTTTCTCTGAGAGATGTTCACAAGGGAACAATATGTAAATTATATGAGACATTTTGGTAACAATGTTATCATTGGGCTTGTTACAATGTGGTTTTTATCTATAAACTAAATTGTACCTTATCATTTTTAGTCCACCCCTTTTTTTATTCCCTTTACAAGAATTATACACACTTCGAGTTAATCCAAGAAGCTAAAAGGTATCTCTTTGTATATTTCAGGAGACCTCTCGGATGAACAGGCTGTCCTCAAGTGGATGGTCAGTGAGGAGGTGTTTGAGATCAAGGATGAGATTGAGGAGGTGAACCGCCGCATGCTGGACAAGCTCCTGGCTGAGAATGAGTTTGTGGGGGTCTTCTTCTGTAAGTAGGGCTGCTGGAGTGTCAGCTTAGTAAATGTCTAATTGACTCTGGGGCAGATGAGAATGACTGCAACCGCTGCGAGGAGGCCCTGGCAGAGCTGGAAAAGATTGACGACGAAGCAGACTCTCTGGACATCATGCTGGTGAAGATCAAGGACACCCGCTACGCCCGCAAGTACGGCATCAACCAGATGCCAGCACTGGTGTACTTCCGGAAGAAGTTCCCTTCAATCTACAGAGGTAAGTTGGAGATGGTTAGCCTTCCTGTTACTTCAATCACATGGGGCGGTGTCAGGGGACCTGATGAGTGAAGAGGAGGTCCTGGAATGGCTCCACAGCAGCCGCCACAAGCACCCTGAGATCAACATCTTCCTGTACGGCCTGCTGGGCATCA
>CP092879.1:60161441-60203056 GCA_030710605.1 Cordylochernes scorpioides
ATGTTGTTAGGCAATCTGATGAACGAGGAGAAAGTATTGAAATGGCTGATAAGTACCAAGAACAAGAAGGAAGATATCATTGAGTATGTTGACCGCAAGATGCTGGAGATGCTCTTTGAGGACCAGGAGAACATGGTGGTGTTTTTCTGTGAGTAGCAGGAGCCCTTGGTGGGATTGTTGCCTTGCTGACATTGTATGGTGCAGTCAACGAGCAGTGTAAGATCTGCGACAAAGTCCTGGAGGAGCTGGAGAAGATTGATGATGACACAGACAAGCATGGCATCCACTTTGTGAAGACAGATGACACCAAGTTTGCCCAGGAGCTGGGAGTGACCAGGTTCCCCACCCTGGTGTACTATGAGGATGGTATCCCCAGTATCTATGATGGTAGGTTGCCATGGAATACATAGCAGGGAGAAGTGAGATTTTTATCTCACCATTGTTAACATAAGAAGGGTTTCTTCAATGTTTGTTGTGTTGCATCATTGCTATAGTGATTACTTGTGTCCACCAAGATCCTGGCTTGAACTCACATTGAAATGTATTTTTGATGAAGAGTTTTTTTTTTCTTTCCAAATGATTAAAAAAAATGATAAGGTACAATTTGGATTATAGATTATTACCTTGTGTTTTCCAAATGATTGTATAAAGTCAGCCAATGATTGTCAAGTAACTGGACAAATTATATGGACAGCCTGCAGTACAAGCAGCCACAGTTATAAATTTACAATACTATGAGATTATATACTTCTTACCTGGGAGCTGTTAATTACTAAAAATAGTAATTATGGCAATAAAAAAAATTGTACTTTGTAGAAAGGTATCCTTAATAAGAGTATCTTCTTGTCTTGTTGCATCCTTTGTAAGTTGAAGAGGGTGATTCAATAGGATCTCCCTATGAGAGACCGGCCAAAACATGGCCAAACCTGGTCTCCCATCAAAGGCTGTTTTAGAGGAAAGACTCTTCATGATATGGCCTGACATGATGGTCTTTAAAAAGATACCATCTCCAGGGAAGACTCCAGTGTTTAGCCATGTTTTTAGGCTATGGTCTCTTTACAAAATTTGGTCAGGAGTGGTAAGGAATACCTGATGAGTACATTAGAGAACTCCACGTTACTGAAGAGCAGCATTAATTGTGGCTGGCATTTTAGGTGACCTGGAAGAAGAGGAGAAAGTACTGGCTTGGCTCATCCAACAGAAGAAGGAAGATACCATTGAGAACGTCAACAAGGACATGCTCAACAAGCTGGTGAAGGAACACGAGTTTGTGGGAGTGTTTTTCTGTGAGTAGTCAGCCTTAGTCTCCAAGTACAATTGGTAGACAGGTTGATGTCCACAGATGAGGAGGGACAACAAGACAGCCAGGATGTCCTGAAGGTACTGGAGACCTTGGATGACGATTTCAGTGCCTTTGGCATCCACCTGGTGAAAGTGGCTGACCTGAATGTGGCCAAGAAGTATGGCATCCGGCAGCTACCCGGCATGGTACTCTTCAGGAGGGGCAAGCACATCCGGTACTCTGGTAGGTGGTGATATGAATGATGATGATGGAGGTTGCAACTGAACACTGCAGGGGACTTGAAGAATACCCAGCAGCTCCTGGACTGGATGACCCATCCTGCCAACCTACTACTGGAGGATGCCATTGAGAAGGTCAACAAGAAGATGCTGCAGCAGATGCTCTCCAAGTTTGACTACCTGGCCATCTTCTTCTGTAAGTACTTGTCCATTGGATTGTACAAGATGACCATATAAGTACTCCTTATGTGATTTGTTACCACCATCTATTACTGTTACCTAAACATTACTCAATCTGATTTAGCTTGGTTGGCTTCCGTTATGTTTATGTTATCCAATAGGTTATTTAAATGTGCTATGAATAAAGTAAGACACAATCTAGTTGCTGAAAGAATCTAACTGAACCATGATATGTGACTGGCAGACAGTAAGGTGGGCTGCAAGATGTGTCCCCGAGTCCTGGACCAGTTGGAGCAGATTGATGATGAGGCTGCTGAGCTGGGAGTGACTGTGGTCAAGATGGACGACCCCAAGGTGGCTAAGAAGTATGGAATCCGCTCCTTCCCTGCTCTCCTCTTCTTTAAGAAGGGAGAGAAGGATCCCCTCATTTACAATGGTAGGTTGTCTATTCCCTTTATATTACTCATCTGGACAAAGAATAACATATTCTGGAGCTAAGACTAGCTTGGATACAGAATCTTATCCAACACTTTCTCAATTTAAGACCAGGCCAAGGGTCTAAAAATATCAGGTGTTAAATCTAATATGGTCTTACTTCCGGTTAGTTAATTATATACGTGAATTGTAGTCAAGAATGTAAAATCTTGTTCTTATATTTATGTGGTTTTGTCTTTAAATGGTTATGAAAGATATCTTTAAATTTTTTTTTCTAATCCAGATTCTTGGAGGCATATTATATCTACTTTTAATTGGTTGGCTTTAAGTAGTAGTTCATTGAGCTTAGCTTGGCTCCCTCTTGTGCTAATTCCTTTGATGTTGCACTGAAGAATCCTGAGTGCAGACTGTAGCTGATTTTTCGGACTGGATCCAAGCTTTGTATAGCTAGTGTGAGCCATTTTGAACTATTTATGATACGTATGATTCTTTCAAATAAAATAATTTTTCTACTACTCTTACTGCAATGATAAAAATAATAGCATGGCTCATCAGTGGTAAACCTCCTAGCCATTTCATCAGTTTAATCTACCATACCACTCTATTATTGTATTTTGATTTCATACTGATACTGAAGTCAACTCTTGGGAAAGGTATTGTATTAAATTATTTTATTCGAAAGAATCATACACATCATAAATACAGTTAAACTTGTCTATAGCGCCCCCCCCCCCCCCCCCTCTAAATAGTGCCCGATTTTAAACATTAAAATGAAAACATTTTACATTAAAAGTGACCTGTCTATAGCACCCCCTCTCTATAGCACCCTATTTTGGTGAATCCCAAGAGGGGGGCGCTATAGACAGGTTTAACTGTAAGTCAAATTCCTGATAACAGTTGGTGCGATAATGCACCTTGCTTACACATGTGTGTCACAACATCAGGTGACCTTAAGAATTCTGAGGAACTCCTGGAGTGGCTTCAAGTCCAGAGACATCCTGGCAGCAACATGATTGAAGAAGTCCATGGCTCAGAACTGAAGAGATTGATTGACACCACAAAGTCCCTGGCTGTCTTTTTCTGTGAGTACTGCATCTTGGCCTGTTGAAGCCCTGTACCATAGTGCTCAAGCTAACAACAAAACTTTTACTTAGAGCAGACATTCTTGAAGCTTACAAAACATTGTGTGCTTGGCTAAACCTAATGATCCCTCTTTCTAACTCCCCTAACTTTTTACGGGCTGATTTTTTTTTTTTGGGTGCTTCCACGTAACTTTTTAGCACTTTTTGTTTTTGTTATAAATTATTGCTTCTTTTTTTTTTCATATTCAGTAAGTTATTTTTTTACCTTTTTCTACCACCTTTCCCTTTTTCCCTAATCTTTTGAATCAAGCAAGTGATGCAAATATTCTTTTCAATTTTTATTTTATTTTTTGGAATTTTTGCCAGTTTTGAAGAAATGGCTGGGCCCAGCTAAGCTCCAGTAGTGCCCTAACCAGCTGTGCTTGTTTGTGTTTGTTCCCAAGATGACCTAGAGCTATGTGAGGCTTGCCAAGAGGCTGAAGAAAGTGAAAGCACTGAGGATGGTAGGCTTCTTTTTATTCCTCTGCTTTTGCTGCTGCTTTGACTTGCTTGTTGATGTCCTCAGAACTGCTAACTGGCCACCTCTCACTATATTCTCACTACCTGCAATGTTATTTGTTACTTTGATTTGTCTTTTTTTTTCTACACTGTCTGTCTACACTTGCTGTCAATGGATACTATGCTATGATTATATAGCAATAGATCTATTTCAAAAAGTTGAGAAAACAGCAATAAAATGGTAAAAACTTTATAACAATATTATAACAGCTTTATTGAAATTAATTGATCATTCCATTTTTGGTAAGGGAAGAATGAAAAATCACAAATGATTCATGAGTAAAAATTTTCATTTTCAAAAGTCTTTTATTTCAAACCACATTACCATCCTATAACATTTAAATAATAGCGACACAAATTGTGCAGACATGTGTATAAAGTTCATATATCTTCATGTTATAATTCCCCTTAGATGTGTTTTAAAATATTTTACAGGAGGATGGTTTTCATGCATGAAATGGGGAACCTCTCTTAACAAAAAAGGCCATAAATTATCTCTGTCACAAAGGAAGTCATGAATGCTGACTCATATAGCTCATTCTGATGAGTGCCTTAGCCTCAAAATTAGGATATACAGGTCTTTGCACAAAGAAGACAAATAAAATACATTATTTTGTGTGATATTTGATGTGTGTACTTGAAGACTACTCTAGGTTAACAAAACAAAGGTGGCTATGCCTCTCTAGTGGACTGGAGAAGGAAAGAAGTGTGCACATTCAATGTGGACCCCTCATGTATGCTAGAACATACCCCTCTACCTGATGCCACTAGTGCCACAGCTGCAAGACTTGTAATGTCAACTATTTATAAAGTACAGTAGAACCTCCCTGTAAAGGACATCACCTAGTTGCAGAGCCAAGTGACCTTTAGAGAGAGGTGTCCTCTTATACCAGAGATTAGCTAATTGGTATAAAAATTATTATTTTGCTAATGAAGAGATTATCTTTTGTATAGAGGTGTCTTCTTGCTGAGTGTCCACTCATGGAGGTTCTACTGTAATAGGCCCCACACTAATATGATAATCACCATTCTACTTTGTCCAAATGCTTTGCAATCTGTAATTGGTTAAGAAGAGATTGTTGTAGTTACTTATAATTAATGTATGGAGCTTATTTTTGAACAAGCAAACAGTTGTATTACTGTAAATGTGGTAGGTTAACAACGCCTTATTTGGCCACAGTCAATATATCCTGCACATTTGGCCCCTATACAACTAGAAGGCCTACCTATCCCTTTGTTTATTGGATATCTTTCTTATGGATGATCTCTGCTCTGGCAAATCCCCATTGTAAGCTTCATACTTGTGTCTGCCGCTGACATCACATTATTTTCTCCCCTATTGCCAGAGTAATGAAGGCTTTATGTGTATGTTACCTTTTGAAGACATAGAAATCCTTTTGTAATGGAGTGTATGGATAGCTAAGACTAGTTCTATGTGGCAGTTTATATATATCCTTATTTGATATTTGGTGGTTGTAGCATGTATGTGTAAAAGTTTTTGTTTTTTGTATTAAAAATTTAATTTTGTGTCATCCCCTTTCTATACTTGTAGATAACCCACTTTCCTGAAATGCAGAGCGCCAACAACCTGGATCATCCGTATGCAAGGGCTATACTAATCTTTGTGATCTTCCTAATATAAGTTTTTTGTGTGTGGTATTCTGTTATTTACTTCTCTGTGTGTTTTAAATATAAATATATATATATTACAATTATAATATTTAAAATGATTGAATTGTATTTTTTTTTAGAGATCTTTCATTTTTTTAAAGAGATGATCGTGTGACAAAGGACACATCAGGTAGTAAAATCCATTGATCGTTGTTAATCATTTCTGGGAAGAACCAAACCATTCTGTAGAGAGAACACAAGAGAGCTGCACAGATAAGATCACAATGTGGCCTTTGTATATAACTTGTATTTGTGAAGTGTGGAATATATTTACTATAATCCCTGTGTGATAAACTATGCCAAGAACTAACTCTAAAACTGCGTGCTTTATAATCCTAATCCATTTAAAATGTCAAGATATGGGGGTAAAATAAACTTGAAGGACTCAAGCATTCTTATTAAATATTTCTGTATATAGAGGGAGATGTTTTTTGGCTATATGAGTGGGATCTCACTGCATTTTTCATGCCATTTTGAGGGAATCCTCAGCTGGTTCAAGAAGCTATATTCCTAAATTGTGATTTTAAAAGATCACTTGAAAGGATATGTATAAAGAATGGGACAGTTGACTAGGGTAAGTGAAGCTAACTGTCAGAGAGCGATGTGCAGACAGCGGGGAGTGCGTGGACTGCCGCCAGGTGCTGGAAGACTTGGAGAACATTGACGATGACTGCGAGAGGAGGGGAGTAAAGTTCATCAAGACCCCGGACACCGTAGCTGCTGCAGAGCTGGGCATCAAGGAATTCCCAGTCCTGGTCTACTTTGAGGAGCAGGTTCCAAATATCTACGAGGGTGGGTCTGATCATCATTGAACAACACTCTTTTTATAGTTTTAATGGGGATTTTAATATAGGAGGAAATAATTCATAAAAAATAAAGGACACATCATCAGAATCCTGAAGACCAGAGTCTGAAACCATAGTCTCCAACTGAGCATTATGCAATTGCCAAACTGGTGTTATGGCCCAAGTCTGCTAGTTTGCAGAGATAGTTAGAAGATGGTTTTTGTATCTATTTTGACAGGAGAGATGTGACCTCTCTTTTTATGGATTTATTTTGTAACTTATACCAATATACAGCCTCTCTAACAATGTGATACCTATTGTTTCTTATCCCCTTTGCCAAGATTACATATATTCCATGAGTCCATGTTCCTCGAGCCTCCCATGGAATTGGGTGTAGGGGTGCAGCTTTCATTGATCATAGCACCGTGATCCAGGCACACATTGGTGAAAGTCTGACTTTACCTGTAATTTGAGGACATTCCTAATCATGGAAGCCTTTGCTGCCGACTCTAACAACTGTATCCCTGGAGAGATACATTTTACTGAGTATCTACCTCTTTTGTCTTTGCTGATGTGATTGCAATGCCAAATACTTGGAAACTGATGGTTTAATGCTGCTGTTGATACATCATATATATATACAGTAGAACTTCTTTTACTTCCCTCCCTCAACTGACCCGGTTGATAGACCTCAGCAAGGGTTCCTTTCAAGGGATAACAGAGGAGCTGTGTCTGTACTCATGTTAGAGTCAGCAGCAAAGGCTTCCATTATTAGGAATGTCCTCAAATTACAGGTAAAGTCAGACTTTCACCAATGTGTGCCTGGATCATGGTGCCATGATCAATGACAGCTGCACCCCTACACCCAATTCCATGGGAGGCTCGAGGAACATGGACTCATGGAATATATGTAATCTTGGCAAAAGGGATAAGAAACAACAACAATTTACTATAGAATATAAAAAATAATTAGGAATTTCTATTGACAAGAGCAAATCTAAAGAAGTAAATGGGTATTACAATTCACTGTACGATGGCTAAATATTTACCTATTAAAATTTGGTGTATAAACCCTTGGATTTTTATATCTATTAGCTAAATTGTGCATATTCAGTTTACAATGAATTGATTCTAGGAAATAGACGCAACTCTGCACTACAACTTGTCATACAAAGGATGCCTTTTTGACAGCTATCTAGATGAAACCAATTTGGTGGGTGGTGCAGGAGACCTGGGAGCTGAGGAGGAGGTGCTGAGCTGGCTGGTGCACCAGAAGGCTGAGGACACCATTGAGACAGTCAACCGGGACCTCCTGGAGAACTTGATCATGTCCACCCAGTATCTGGCAGTCCTGCTCAGTGAGTTTCTTATCTCTACCCCCTCCTTCATCCACCCTCACTGCTATGATAACAGCCAAGCCCAACTGCCGCGCCTGTGACGCCGCCCTGGAAGAACTGGAGAAGATTGATGATGAGACGGACCTCTATGGCATCTACATTGTCAAACTCCAGGATCTGGACTTTGCCAAGCGCTACGGCATCAAGACCTACCCAGCTCTCCTCTACTTCCGCAATGGCAACCCTCTCATCTTTGATGGTAGGTGGCTGATCCTGTGGTACCGGTAGTGAGAGTGGTGGAATGGTGCAGGGGACCTGAAGAATGAGGAGGCAGTCCTGGAGTGGCTCATTGATGAGGACAACAGAGAACTGGTGGACCAAATTGAAAGCATCAATGCCCGGATGCTGAGCAAACTGGTGGAGGAGGTCTCCTTTCCTGGCTGCTCTTTTCTGTGAGTCTTGTTTCCCCTCTTCTTCAACCACGCTGTGAACTTAATAGTGTTATATATATGGTTTGGATAATGATGGTAGCTATATGATCAGCATTACTTAGCTTTGGTGTTAACTTTGAATCCTGGATTATAAAAATGGCACTCAATGATATAAGAAAGGTAAACTGTTTTGACATTTATGATTATTTTGAATTGATAAGGCACAATTTGAATTATAGATTATAAACACAAGGTAATAAGACCAAATCCAAATAAATAAATTTATATTATAAATAAATAAACAAATAAATTTGGATTTGGTCTTATTACCTTGTGATTATTTTGAATTAAAATAATTTTCTACTGCTCTTACTGCAATGCATAAAATAATGGGATATTACAGTAAGGGCAGTAGAAAATTGTTTAAATTCAAAAAGAATTATACGAATCAAAATAGTTTACATTTCTTATAACTGATTACACGTTAATACATCATATTGATACTCAATGATATGTTAAAACTGGGAAATGTGGCGTGCTTCCAAATAAATATAGGTGTGGTTCCTGTAGCAGTATCACTGTCCATTCTTGGCTGAGTGACTATATTTCAGATCACACTACAATTATATTCTAGATGATCTTGGTGGTAAATGTGATTAGGTTCTAAACCCAATTGTACTCTTCTTCTTCTTTCTCATCTCCACTCAATCAAATTAGAGTATCAAGTTGGGACGCTTGATGGTGTCTGTTTGACAACCATTATGACTGTGTGAAGTAGAATGCCTTTGTCATTAAGACTGGGAGCACTACTCAGTGGCAGACCGACTTAGCTCCAAAAGAAATGGCCGCCTCTGACATGAGGAACAGACACCATGTACAGCCGCTCCTAACATGGAGTACAAACTCATCCTGTATCCCTGGATTAGGAGCCCTTACAGGGTACTATCAGCCGGGCCAGCTGAGCCCAGGTTTTTTAGTGAGCTTGTTACTGCTCCTCCTCCTCCTTTTTCATCCGGGCTTGGGACCAGCAAAGGCGGAGTTCTTGTACTGAATCATGAGAGCTGTGTGTGTAGATGAGGAGGACTGCGTGGAGTGTGAGAAGGCCCTGGCAGAGCTGGAGAACATAGATGACCAGACTGACAACTACGGCATTGACTTTGTCAAGATCTCTGACCCCCAGGCTGCTGCCATCTGGGGCATCCACACCTTCCCCACCTTGGCCTTCTTCCGCAAACAAACCCCCCATTGTTTACGAAGGTAATGTGTCAGTAGTACAGCATCTTATTAGAAGAAAACTTCCTTTTTCTAGTTATAAACAGTATGGCAGCCTCCTTTATAAAATAACTTTGTCTTAACAACACAATTTTAAAGTCCCAAATCTTGTTCCTAAGTGATGTTGCTATAACCAGATTCAACTGAATGTCATCAACTGTCTGGAATAATGTGATAAGGTACAATTTGTATTATAGATTATAAACACAAGGTATTAAGACCAAATAAATAGTGTGTGACATTTTGGTAACAGTGTTGTTACCATCTTAATAAAGTCACTTCAATGTATTCTTTAAAATGTATGAAGCCTCTTGAGCCTTTTCTCCGAGAGATGTTCACAAGGGAACAATATGTAAATTATATGAGACATTTTGGTAACAATGTTATCATTGGGCTTGTTACAATGTGATTTTTATCTATAAATTAAATTGTACCTTATCATTTTTAGTCCACCCCTTTTTTTATTCCCTTTACAAGAATTATACACACTTAAAGTTAATCCAAGAAGCTAAAAGGTATCTTTGCACATTTCAGGAGACCTCTCGGATGAACAGGCTGTCCTCAAGTGGATGGTCAGTGAGGAGGTGTTTGAGATCAAGGATGAGATTGAGGAGGTGAACCGCCGCATGCTGGACAAGCTTCTGGCTGAGAATGAGTTTGTGGGGGTCTTCTTCTGTAAGTAGGGCTGCTGGAGTGTCAGCATAGTAAGTGTCTAATTGTCTCTGGAGCAGATGAGAATGACTGCAACCGCTGCGAGGAGGCCTGGCAGAGCTGGAAAAGATTGACGACGAAGCAGACTCTCTGGACATCATGCTGGTGAAGATCAAGGACACCCGCTACGCCCGCAAGTACGGCATCAACCAGATGCCAGCACTAGTGTACTTCCGGAAGAAGTTCCCTTCAATCTACAGAGGTAAGTTGGAGATGGTTAGCTTCCCCGTCACTTCAATCACATGGGGCGGTGTCAGGGGACCTGATGAGTGAAGAAGAGGTCCTGGAATGGCTCCACAGCAGCCGCCATAAGCACCCTGAGATCAACATCTTCCTGTACGGCCTGCTGGGCATCACTGTGGCTTTCATCCTCTACACTGTAGCCTATGTCTTCTGGCTCCGGCCTCGCACCACTGCCTCCGACAAAGACAAGAAGGAGTGAACCATCCTTTCTGCCAACTGCTTGATTTCTTTTTAATACTCTTTTTATGGTTTCTTTGTAAAGGTATTCTTTTTTTTTTTTTTTTGACAAACCTTTTTTTTTTTGCTTACTTCTGTGAAGATTGCTCTTTGTCGTTTTCCCTTTCCTCTTTCTGCCACAACTTGGGATGTAAAATATTACTGGCTATATATCTAATACCTTACTTCTCTCTCTCTCTATTTATCTCTGTCTACTGTAGTGAGTCTGTTGTCAGCATGCCTCCTCCCGTCCACACAATCATCTCTTGTTGTTGTCTCATCCTTGTTGCTGTCACGTAATGGTAGAACCACCACCACCGCAGACACTTCCTCTAGACAACGTACAACCATCACAACTGACATAGATGTGGGCTAGAAGACTTTTTCTAGCGGCTCAACCTGTGCATCCGCCGACATTCCACAACCTGGATCAGATGGGGGGTTCTACTGTGATGATGATAATTGACTGTTATTGTGTACAGATATTAAACTAAATTAAAGTCTACCGTTTGAAAACTGCATATCTGGTCTCTCTCCATTCTCATGCATTTTTTCCCTTTATTCATAGATAGAGTAATTGGTACAATGACATTTGTGTGAGTGGAAACTCTTACTTGTAGCAGGGTTCACCAATATTCGGTCAGAATTTTCTTAAAATTTTAAAATACTTAACGTTGGAAAATTTGAGAAAACCTCAGGAAGACCATAGATTTGAGCTAAAACCCAGGGCAACATCATTTTCACTCTCACACAGAACTGCTGAATTTCTTCATATTGGCCAATGATGTATTTTTCTGGAAGTAGCTTAACTGATTGCATAGCTAATAAATATAGATGTTAACTATAATATTTAAAAAAAATTATGATATAATGGTGCTGTTAGCATAACTATTTTGTTAGCAGACATGGTTCACCAACCCCAGAGTTGTTAGTGAGGTAATAGTTAGGTCATTTTGGAATGCTTCCACAATGGGGCCACCCAAGCTTTGGTCAACATTTTGGCAACACTGAAGATCATCAAGAAGATATTGACCAAAATTACTGCATTAACCTGAATCAAATTGTTTCTGGTTTTGGAATGTATAGAGAAAAATAAAGCAATTTGTAAACACAAGGTAATAAGACCAAATTCAAATAAATAAATGGTGTGTGACATTTCAGTAACAATGTTGACACCAAAACATCGCACACTATTTGGTTCATAATGAAAAATTTTTAAAATTACAAAATATTTCCTCACAATGAGTTTCTTTTTATAAGAAATTTATAGAAGAAACTCATTGTGAGAAAATATTTAGTCATTTTAACACTATTTAGTATTTGGATTTGGTCTTATTACCTTGTGTTTCTAATAAATAATCTATAATTAAAATTGTACCTTGGGCAAAGCCCTTTATAAATCTGCAATGAAGAATTGACTGGCCATGGCAAATTGATCTGAGCAAGCGACCTTTCAGACATGTGTGGATGAAGATTCTCACAGTTTTCCACAATTACCAAACCCACAATCTACTGTTGCCTCCAGAAAACAATGCTAAAAAGAAATGTCACATGCACATTATTAACTCATTGCCTGTCATGATCTGGGCTGGAGTCACTTCCTAATTCAAGACTCCGCTGGTTTTCAATGAGAGAAATGTCAAAATCAGCTTCCAAGATGTCATTCTGCTCTCTGCTTAAATCATTTTCCTGGGTTATTAGGCAATGACAAATGGCTCTCAAACTCCCAGGATCTGAACCCAATGTACTATTCATTGTAGACTTATTTGGAGCAAGATGTCTCCACAAAAGTTTGGAGTCATCAAAGAAGGCTTTGTAGGGAGAGTGGGCAAGTATAGTGTAGTCTCTCACCATCAAGACCTGTTCACCTCAATAAGTTCCTTTAATATAGTGTTTCCTTTATGTTGGTTATTAAACTCTTGATAAAGCACAATTTGGATTATAGATTATAAACACAAGGTAATAAGATCAAATCCAAATAAATAAATAGTGTGTGATATTTCAGTAATGACGCTGTTACCGAAACGTCATACACTATTTATTTATTTGGTCTTATTATCTTGTGTTTAGATAAACTCTTTGAATTTCTCAAAATGTGAGTTCATTTCATTGAGTTATCACAAAATGATTTGTGGACACCCTCTATATAGTTTGTAGCTTAAATATAAGTTGATTCCTTTTTTGGATTTTTATAAAATAAAAAAGCTGCCATAAAAGAAAATAAGACCTAATCCAAATAATTTATTAGTGTGTGACGTTTCGGCAACAACATTGTCACCATCATCAGACAAAAGACAAATCAAAATTATTTTGTCTGATGATGGTGACAATGTTGTTGCCGAAACGTCACACACTAATAAATTATTTGGATTAGGTCTTATTTTCTTTTATTATAATCTATAATCCAAATTGTGCTTTATCAAAAAAGCTGCCATCTATGGGAGATTGAAGATTGCTACAATACAGTCTTATAGTGGCTAAGCCAGTAGAATGCCAAGAAGAGACTGGGGAAAAGTCTCCAAATCCATCCTAATAATAAGGAGGGAACTCATTTTCTTCCCTTTAAAGTTGGAAACAACTTTATCTTCTTCTTTCTTATCTCCACTCATATTAGGGTATCAAGCTTTGACAACCACCATGACTGTGTGAAGTAGAATGCATCTGCCTTTGTCATTAAGACTGGGAGCACTACTCAGTAGCAGGCCGACTTAGCTCCATAAGAAATGGCCCGCCTCTGACATGAGGAACAGACACCATGTGCAGCTGCTCCTAACATGGAGTACAAACGCTGCTCATCCTGTATCCCTGGATTAGGAGCCCTTACAGGGTACTATCAGCCGGGCCAGCTGAGCCCAGGTTTTTTACTGAGCTTGTTACTGCTCCCCCTCCTCCTTTTTCATCCGGGCTTGGGACTGGCAAAGGTGGAGTTAAAACTTTATAAAGATGATAAACCTACTACAGTAGAAAACCTCCCTGTAAAGGACAACACCTAATTGCAGATCCAAAGTGTCCTTTAAGGAGAGGTGTTCTCTTCCCTGAGAGTCACTAAATAGTAAAAATGGTAATTTTGCAAATGAAAACCATCCTTTATAGAGAGATGTCCTCTAACGCGAGTGTCCTCTCATAGAGCTTCTACTGTATTCGGTTAAAAGCATATGGATTCAGAAGGCAAAGGGGAAAAACCACCATATTATTTTTCCCATGAAAATTCCCAATGGAAATGTCTGGCAATGTCTAATCACAAGACTAGCTATAGAAAGATCATCATGAAGTAGCTTATTTGAGGACACACACCAATCTTAGGAGTTTTTTTTTTTTTTTGCTTATTCCTAGTACACGTGGTAGAAGGCGACTGCTTTTACTGTAAGTGCACCACATGTCTACACAGGTGAAAAGCAGTTTGACTTTGCACTTACAAATGTGCCAGAGCCCCGTTTGATTACTTGCGCTCGCTTGTGGGGTTGGACTTTTGCAAGAATCGGGGGCCATTGGAGCATTTTTTTTTTATTTGATCAGAAAAAATTGCCCAATGCGGGAATCGAACCCGGGTTGTAGTGGTCGTAATCCAACGGTTTAGACCATCCTTCCACCGACACCCCAATCTTAGGAGTGATCTCCTGAGATAAAAACATAGTACAAAAGACAGACTCTTCTAAAATATGTTTAAAAAGAAACAAATAGAGCAAAAATAAGGTCTGAAGTGGATTCTGTTGCATGTGGGTATCCCTGGAAATGAAGAAGCCGACACATTGGTAAAAGAAGGAACATCCAAACCTACTTTTCAACAAGGAACCACATCAACCAACCAAAACTGCAACTTAATCATATTATAGATAATGCCATAATTTTAGGTTGGATTTTGATTAATTCAAGTTAACTTCATCAACCTTTTTATAAAGGTTTATTGTCCTTTTAACATTTTGGGGACACATTGTTGCCCTTTTCAAAAAGGTGAAAAGCTTATTAGTGAAATATTGTCTTTTGTCAATCTATTTTCCAGTATACACTCATGGACAAAACTTAAGGAAGTTGTATCTTTCAGCATATAAATTGGGATTCAGACAATAACTCTGAAAGATATTACAGTGACCTTTATTGAAGATACACGAGTTAACTGTGAACAAAATTGCCTGTCTTCTTAAAAAATAGTTGACTGGCGATATCAAAGACTTTCCACTTCCTTAAGTTTTGTATATCTATGAATATGTACAGTTAAACCTGTCTATAACGCCCCCTCTTGGGACTCACCAAAATAGGGTGCTATAGAGAGGGGGTGCTATAGACAGGTCACTTTTAATGTAAATCACATCGTACTACGTATTTAAAATCGTGCGCTATAGAGAGGGAGATGCTATTTAGAGGGGGCGCTATAGACAGGTTTAACTGTATATACATAAGAAAAATTATGAATATAAAAATATGCACTGGAAACTAGATCTTCAAATGAAAATACTTCCCTAATAAGCTTTCCACCATTTTGAAATGGGCAACGGTGTCGCTGAAATATCAAAGGACAATAAACATTTCTAAAAAGAGTTAATAACATTTATAAAAAGAATTAACAGAGACAACTTCATTCACTGAAAGTATAAAAAATAGAAACCCCAAACAAACAAACCCTCCACAACTAAATAGAAAACCATTTACACAATCAGATTGAAATCAGGTCACCCATGTTAATTTTCTCTATAAAGAATGAATGAAAAACCTCCCCAGAAATACACCACAAAATTGAAGAGGCCATCACTTCTCAGCATATACAACACATTTATAGAACATATTAAATATTTTCGAACAAGAGAATATAAAGCTTAATCTCAATAAATGCAAATAATAAAAAAAAAAGAAATACAATTCTTAGAGTATACTATTAACTCGAGGGTCGGTGGAAGGCTGGTTAAACCGTTTGGTTTCGACCACTACGACCCGGGTTCGATTCCCGCATTGGACACTTTTTTCTGTTTAAAAAAAAAAAAATGCTCCAATGGCCCCCGCGATTCATGCAAAAGTCCAACCCCACCAGCGAATGCAAGTAACCAAGCAGGGCTCTGGCACATTTGTAAGTGCAAAGTTGAACTGCTTTTCACATGTGTAGACATGTGGTGCGCTTACAGTAAAAGCAGTCGCTAACTACCCACCATGATTATCATGGCCTGTACCACGTATACTAGGGATAAGCAAAAAAAAACTATCAACTCTGGAATGCTTTCATAATTAAGAAGATGAAAGTTTGGTACCATTATCATATTGGCTTGTTGTAAACCAATAGATTGGAAAAGACATGAAAATAATACACATTATAATAAAAATGAGGGAGAAAAATAAAAAGAATATTGAAAAGTATATAATTTTTTTTATTATTTAACAATTACAGAATACACGCTATATCAACAAATCGGATATTTGCGTGTGAAATATATACATTTGAATGAAAGAAAAAGTAGTTTAAAGGGATATACACATATTTACATATCAGTATGCAAATTGATTACATTAGTAGTCACTTATTTAGTTAAGTACATTCTGCAGAATTTGTTGAGTCTTTGGTGTATGTCCTTAGTGTAGACCAGATGTTGCATATAAAGAAGAGATAACATTGGAAACAATATAAAAATACTTAAATTGGGAAAAGATAGCTGGGAATGCTAAAAAACATTTGAACATTCTATATAAGTAACTGTAGAAATTATAATTATTTTTTAGATCTCCAGGACTTGGTCTGAAAAGACAAGTACATTTTTTTTAGATATTGTGAACTACAAGGTACCCTGTGGCCATATCCAGATAAGTAAATTATATACTCATGGACCTAACGTAAGGAAGTAGATAGTCTTTGATGTTGCCAGTTATCTGGTTTTTTGAAGTAGACAAAGGCAATTTTGTTCACACTTGGTTACCTCGTGTCTTCAATAAATGTCACTGTATCTTCAAATTTATTCTAAAGAGACAAAGGTCGCCTCTCCCGTCAGAACTAGACACCATCTATTGACCGTCGCCGCAAAGCCACAACACCAGCTTTGGAAAACTGAAAAGCGTCCACCTAGAGACCATGGTTTCGGGCTAATGGCTCTCGTCAGTCTAAGGCGGACTTATGGCGACCTTTGTCTCTTTAGATCAATATCCTCCCGGCAAAATTTCCATCTATTATTTTGGCCCAGCCACTTTGCCAGCTAAACACCTCTTTGGCAGATTGTCAAGATTCCATTAGATCCCGTGTGGATCTCATGGAACAAAGTCCGTCCTAGGCTGACGAGGGCCATTAGCCCGAAACCATGGTCTCTAGGTGGACGCTTTTCAGTTTGCCAAAGCTGGTGTTGTGGCTTGGTCACCGACTCGAGGCCGCTAGTTTGCGGCGACGGTCAATAGATGGCGTCTAGTTTAGACGTCTATTTTGACGGGAGAGGCGACCTTTGTGTCTTTAGATCAATATCCTCCCGGCAAAATTTCGATCTTCAAATTTATTGTGATAAATCCCGATATACATGCTAAAAAGTAAAATTTCCTTAAGTTTTGTCCATGAGTGTACTTTTAAATATTGTAACGTAGAAATCAAGCCTTGAAATATCCTAAGATGTAAAAGTATTTATTGATGACGTCACAGCGACAAGTCGACAATTATTAACAGGTCAGCCCCCAAAAACTCTTTACAGCTAGAGAATCTTAAGCAAGCAAGCAAAGAAATATTTTAAAGATGATTTCACAAATACAGATTAATATATATTTTTATAATCTGTTGAATATTTTTTCATTGAATAATGTTAAATTAAATAATAAAATATTTCTTCGTCACATAGCCTCCTCCTATAGAGAGCATCGACCCGATGCTCAGCAGGAGACTTACGTCGTCAGTCTTAAGAACTAGTACTATGGCCAGGGATATTTTCAGGTGACTGCGGTGGATGTCTTCTTTCAGTTGAGATATCTTCTTCATGAGGACTTGGTAGGTCTATGTTTACGTTATTGTAGTTTTTATTTCCACTGTGGTCGGCAAGGGAGGATTTTATAAATTTGCGGCCTTACCTCCCATATGGGCTATCATCTAGTTTTAATGGCGGGGCGTCCAGCTAGATCTTCTAGCAGGTGAGAAATGTTGTCTGTTTCGACCGGGATATGGGGTAGGGCTTCGTAAGCGACTGAAATTTTTCCTCGATGATTCATCGTTGGGTTCCTGAGATTCGGTTTGAGAGTTGTAGAATTCCTTTGCGTCTTTCTTTCTTCGGAAATATTCATTTCTCCTCTCCTCATTATGTCTCTTCCTGTCGTGGCAATAGCGGACGACGTGACCTGGGCGTCCGCAGTAGAAACAGATTGGCTTTCCCTCAGTTGTCCGCCATTCATTGGTGTCACATCTTCTTCCTTGCCTTCGGTAATGAGGTTCAGGATGCGGTCGTATCGTTTGGGCCTCGTATCTAGTATTTGATTCCGGCCTGGATGCTTGAGGGGGACTTATTGTAGGTTTTGATCTAGGTGCCAAGGTCTTTACAATCTCTTCCCTCACTAAATCTTCAATGACAGCGATTTTAGGCTCCTCTTGAGGAGAGTCCAATGCTTGCTTTATCTCTTCACGAACAATTTTTCGGATCAGCGATGACAGATCTTCTCCGTCATCCTGGTCACAGAGAGAGGCTACATTTGGTAGGCGCTCGTACCTGGTTGGGGTAACTCGCCTACAACGGAGCGCTTCGACACGGCGACATTCTGTAATGAATTGCTCGGTGCTATGTACATCCCTCGGTAGGAGTGCTTGATAAAGCTCCTCAGCTATCCCCTTCATGAGGTGGGAGATTTTATCTTCCTCACTCATTTGAGGATCAACCTCTTTGCACAAGCACAGGAGATCCTGGATGTAACATTCGGTACTTTCACCTTTTAATTGTGCCCGTGTTTTAAGTTTCTTCTCCGGTTGCAATTTTGAATTTTCTTTTTTTCCAAACACATTCTCTAATTGAGATGTGAATTCCTTCCAAGTCTGTATGCTTCGTTGTTCTCAAACCATTTGAGAGCAGTTCCAGACAGATAAAAATAAACTTTAGTAAGACAAAGGGTTTCGTCCCAATGGTTGTACCTTGCCACACGTGCATACCCTTTTAACCATTTTTGGAGATCTTCACCATCCTCCCCGGAGAAAATGGAAGGGTTCCTTGGCAGATGTTGAACAACGTAGTTGCTTACCTGAGTACCTTCCTTCTTTACATTCATAGAAGTTTCTTCTGGTTCAACAGAATCAATTTTTCTTTTATTTCTTAATGGGTATCGGTCCAGTCTCTCCACCAGTTGTAACGTAGAAATCAAGCCTTGAAATATCCTAAGATGTAAAAGTATTTATTGATGACGTCACAGCGACAAGTCGACAATTATTAACAGGTCAGCCCCCAAAAACTCTTTACAGCTAGAGAATCTTAAGCAAGCAAGCAAAGAAATATTTTAAAGATGATTTCACAAATACAGATTAATATATATTTTTATAATCTGTTGAATATTTTTTCATTGAATAATATTAAATTAAATAATGAAATATTTCTTCGTCACAATATCAAATACAGTAAAATGTTTGCTAGTGGTCATATCTCTTTAACAACTCAAAAGAGAAAGATCACTTCTATCACAATATACACAAAATTATGTTCCTTCTCATGAATGTCTCAGTCATCAACTTAAACCAATTTCAAAACTAAATCGACCCATTTATCCGAAATATCATCCACAAAGACGTGTGTGTTTCATCAACAAAATGTATTTTTACATTTAACTCGCTAGTTTTAGACGATTCAAGTAGTTATATTGGGATTTATTTTATTTATAGGTACACTGTGCCAATGGTCCAATTGAAAAGTACAAAAATAAGATGGTTTTATTAAGATGGATTATAGATTGGTTATGGAGATCAATAAAATCGATGAAGCCACCCTTATTCCTAAAATTAGAACCGGGATTGTTTTTCGATCGAGAAAAAAATAAGTCTTAAAGACTAAAGATAAAGGCGACCTTGCTGGTGCTCATTAAATTATAAATGATACTAGGGGTCGGTGGAAGGATGGTCTAAACCGTTGGTTTTCGACCGCTACGACCCGGGATTGAATCCCGCACTGGGCACTTTTTTCTGATTACAAAAAAAAAAAAAAAAAAAAATGCTCCAATGGCTCCCCGAATTTTGCAAAAGTTCAACCCCACCAGCGAGTACAAGTAACCGAATGGGGCTCTGGCAGATTTGTAAGTACAAAGTCGAACTGCTTTTCACATGTGTAGACATGTGGTGCGCTTACAGTAAAAAGCAGTTGTTAACTATCCACCATGATTATCATGGCCTGTACCACGTGTACTAGGGATAATAATTTTTAAAAATGATACTTAAATCAGGGGAACTATTAATATTTATAAACTTTTTTTTAGGATTAAAAGACTAAGGATATAGAGTGGTAAGGTATATGTATGGAATGGGTTTAGAAGCTAGTGTTATTGTTGTATTTCAACGGTAGATCTCAAATTTATAAAACAAGTCGAAATATATATTGAGTACGCAAGTATGACTCCGCGTTTTTTTTTTTCGGTTAGAAAATCTAATGAAATTAAAACAAAATTACATACAATATATTTATTTAAAATAATCTCATTGTTAGATACAAGACTCGCCAATAATTTGGATTGTTTATGGAAGCCATTATAGAAAAAAAGTTTTGGTTTTGAGGCAATCCATTCATCAAGCCAATTTTCAACTTCTTCGCGATTCTGGAAGCGCTGGTCAGCCAGCCCATGTGACATCGACTGAAAGAGGTGATAATCAGATGGAGCGATGTCTGGAGAGTATGGCGGGGTGGGGTAAGATTTCTTATTTAAAGTATTTCAGGGTGTATTTTACTGATTGCTGGGCTTGGAGATGCGGAGAGTCCAAGAAGATCCCTCCTGGTCTGGAGGAGGATCCTAACAAGGTGGTGGAGCCTCCCTAGCTCATGAATCATTGTGAATATTCCAATTTTTTTTTAAATGTAATATTGAATAGATGTCAATAAAATTGTTTCAATTGTCAAATTGTCTCTCTCTCTCTCGACAACTAAGAGGGAGGACGTCCTTACGTTTCTCTCGCCTGAGCAGAGCTCTGCTCTAAAGAAGTTCCTTGACAAGGCAATCGCCCATGTCGGGGACTCTGACCTAGGCAAGTGGATGTCCGACTTCAGAGCAGAATGCGGACTTGAACGAGACGACATCCAGTGGGATTCGTCTGATACAAATAATTAGAAAATTTGAATTTTTTATTATATTTTGTTTATATATATTTTTTAACCGTTGACTAGAAGTCAATAAACCTTTTTCATTGTCATTGTCTCTCTCGACTACCCCTACTCAGACCACCGTGCAGTCCTGATCCAAAAGTAGAAGAACCAGCTCCTACAAGACTTCCCTGTATCGGCAAGTTACTACAGTCAGACCTGTTCGTCGATCAAATGGAAATGTTTATCGATGAAATGTTGGAAGACCTGGTAAATCTTTCATCCCCGATGTCAAGGCAGTTCTGGTCGTGGAGATACGATCACTCGCGCCTGCCGTCGCCGAGTCCGGCGGTTGATACATCGAGAGAGCAAGCCTCTTCCTGAGGCGGAGACTGGAGGACGACACTGCCCGCTCCGACTATCCTTCCTTGTCGGACCTCGGGCGTTCCCTCCGAGCCAGACGTCGCTCTCCCTCCACCTTCACCGACGACGACGGCAACGCCATCTCCGGGGGCCAGCTTAGGCGTTTCCTTCTGGAGCGCTTAAGCAGTCGCTTCGCTCAGGTTCCAAGCTCGGCAGAATCCATCGCCGACTTCCTAGCTGAAGTGACTCCCCTTGAGTTCGACGAGTGGGACCAGCTCTTTCTCGCTGACATCTCCCGCGACCAGATAACGGCAGCCATCCATCGCCTGCCAAACGGCCGTGCCTCGGGATGGGACGGACTACCCTGCGAGTTTGTCAAAGCCTTTGAAGATTTCTTCGCCGAATTTCTTTTGGCAAGTCTTCGAGGCTTCTCAAATCCGCTAATTCACCACTAAAGAGTCAGGCCTTTCCAATATTTTTTTATTGCAATAAGGGCAGTAAGAAATAATTTTATTTAAAAAATCATTCGCACTTAAAAAACTAGTTTTTATTTATGAAAGGTATCCTAATTTATCATATTACACGCTTGTTTATATATGTTGTCAACATGTTTTCCCCAAAATTCAAAACATCTCACAGGTAAAAACATCTTACTTGGGATTAACAAATATTTGTTACGAAAAGCTAGACGTCTCACTGCCATATGTAAATATGGCAACAAATATGCCATGAGATAGAATTTCGTCTGCAGGATAGCTAGCTATAAAATTATAGATCACGCCAATATTGATATAAAATCTCTACATCTTTCTATTTATTTACTTCAAAATCAAAACGCTATGTCCTAAAGAGACCCATGCTATCAGTATAGAACAAGGTTATCAAAATTTAAAACTATTATAGACGCGTATGATTCTTTTAAAAATAAAACAATTTCTACTACCCTTACTGCAATGGAAAAATTAATGGGAGGGCCTGGCTCATCAGTGGTGAACCCTCCCAGCGGTTTCGCCAATTTAATCTACCATACCGCTGTTAAAATACCCATTCCAAGAGTCTAGCATCAGTATCACTATAAAAGGAAGTTCCAAAAATGCAATATAACAACGGTATGGTAGATTAAACTGGCGAAACCGCTGGGAGAGTTCACCACTGATAAGCCAGGCCCTCCCATTATTTTTTCCATTGCAGTAAGGACAGTAGAAATTGTTTTATTTTTAAAAGAATCATATGCATCTATAATAGTTTCGAATTTTGATAACAGATGGCACGCTAATGCATCATAAGAACAAGGTTTAGTAGCATAGCCTTATATACATTTCATGCATCAAAATTATGAGAGATTAGATATTGTTTTTCAACAATTTTGTCAACAACAACAACAAAATATATATATTAAGGAAAAAGCATATTTTTATCATGTAACTAAAAGTTGCTGATGTCTTGCGCCATCTGTCGGAATACATATCAACTATTCATTGCTATTTATTCCGACAGATGGCGCAAGCCATCAGCAACTCTTAGTTGTATGATAAGGAGATGCCCATTTCCTTATTTCTCCACCTTATCCCAGTTCAATTTCACATTTGTACTATTTTTTCATATATTTATGAAAAACCAAGAAAAAATACAGGGTGATCCAAAAGACCCGCACAACTTAAAAAATTAATAACTCCGCGAATATTTGCGCTAGAGCAATGCGGTAAACACCATTGTGTTCAGGATGCAATGGAATTTTTATGGCAAATAATGAAAAATTCGAAATTGATTTTAGTTACAACTTTATTCGCTAGATGGCGTTCTACCAGAATCAGCTATTCAGCGGCCAAATTGTTTGATAAATTGAAAAATATAACTGAACGACACATATTTTTCCTTTTTGAATACCAGGAAAGAACCCAAATAATATCAAATGATAAATTAATAAAACACCATTTCGCCAAAAGTTAGAAGAAATGGTTAACGATTTTTAAATACAATCTGAGATATGTAAAATAGGTATATGCAAATTAAAACATGTAGCAAAAAAAAAAAAAAGATTGATATTTTAGATGCGGTTTGCTGGAATCCTCTCAGCTATTTATATTTCGAAAATAATAAATTTCTATTTTTTTTAATTCAACTCTCTCTCACTATCGATTATATTTATTTTAATTAATTTGAAAAATATTTATCTATCTCTGATGATTTATTTTACTCTGGAATGCCGTTGTTGTTTTTGTCGTGTCCAATAAAGAGCCTCAGATGTCTCCATGCATCTCTATCACAGCAGCAGCAGCATTGTCCACTATCTTGGGTGTGTAAAGCAGCTGCTCTGGGTCTATGTCAATTTTCTGCAAGGCTGCGGGCATGAGAATATGTGGGTAGGTGTTAGTTCCACACCAGGACAGTTGTTGCATGTTCTATAGGTTCTTGTGCCATCTGGATGTATTGTCATCCTTTATAATGTTTTGTTCTAAATCTTTTTTATAGTTTTGTCATTTTTCTCTCGGAGTTTATTTCACATTTTGATATTTTCTTTCTTTTGTTCAATTATCTTGTATTTTGCAAAAGCATTAGCGTCAAATAATGACATTTGTTCTTTCCTTTGTCTCAACTTTCTGGTTTCCTTTGCAAATTCAACTGCCATTTCATTACCCCCACGGGCAGGAATCCATTGTAGAATGCAGTTATTCTCCAATGATATCAGTTGAGTAAGTAACGAATGTATTTTCTGTGTGATTATAGTATTGCCCTTCTGAATTGCTTCTAGATCGGATATGAAGTCGTTGTACAGTATATTATAATTCCTTCTGCTTGGTGCAGGGATGGTTGGTTAAGGCATACATCAAGAGCTTTCCTGATAGCTGTCAGTTCACAAGTGAAGTTTGACGAAATCTTTCTTGCTCCTTCTTTGATTTTGATGTATGTTCCATCTTGCAGTATTATGTTAATTCCAGCCCCTCCATTACTTATGGTAAGGTCTGATGATCCATCTGTATATGCTGTTAAATAATTTATCTGATAGCATAAACCAATTGTATCAAGTCCTTTCTTTTTAAGAATGTTTTTGTTCTCTTTTTTTTTTATTGCAGGGTTCATTCAGGTTAAGATTGATGATTACATTTGATAGCAATGGGGTAGGAAATATTGGTTATTCTCGAATTTGAAATTCATTATGTTTCATATTTATGCTCTTTCTAATATTGTTGTCGTACTGAAGTGTTGAAGATCTTTTGAGCCTTTCTTTTTGTGTCCAGTTTAAATAGGTTCTATGGGATATGTGTTCGGTTTCTTTAGTTTTTAAGCTATTGGTGAATTTTATTGTTTTTAATTGTCTTCTTTTTTCAAGTAGGCCTAGACCACATTCTCTCTGAATTTTCTAATTGTTGGTATTTGAAACAGAACCAGTGATTAATTTGGCCGCTTTTGCTTGAACACTGTCTAGTCTTCTTTTTAGTGATGAACTTGAGGGAGCCCAGACGGATGTTGCATATTCCATTATTGGCCTTATTAAGGTGGTATATGTTGTTCTGAGAATTTTGGGTTTTGCTCCCCAATTTGTTCCACATAGCCTTCTCAGAATGTTTAGGTTTCTGGTAGCTCTATTTGAGGTGCTAATTATGTGTTGTGTAAATCGCAATTCCTCATCAAGTATCACACCTAGGTAATTTGGAGAACAAATTTTATCAATTATATGGTTGTTTATGCTTATTTTGGAGATAAATTCATGCCCTTTTTCCTGTCAGTGAAGGAGACCTATAGGTTTGTGTTTATTGGTTTTTTTGTCATTTTGAGTTTCATTGCCCACTTCTCATTGATGTGTTCAGTATTTTTCTGATATTTCTATACTGCTACTTGTGGGCCATATGGCTATATAATCTGCATAACAGGCAACTTTTGTGTCTTCAGTGAGGTAAGGATGGATGTTGTTAAGGTTGTGTCGTAATTAGATGTACAACAACTCAAACTTGACCATGACTCTTTTTTTAGCTCTTATTATTATTTTCGTTTGGACAACAAAAATGTCTAATTTATATACACATATATTCTTACATAATGAGACTTTAAAGAATGCAAATAATCTTCATATATTTACATACACAACACATCTCCCCCCTTAATAATACTCCAGTCGGTCTGGGGGTTTCCTGGCTCTCTGAGGTCTAGGACTGCGGACGGGCACTTGCACAGCGGCAGGCTCCGGTTTAGCAGTGCAAGAGGGCACGTGCACAGCAACAGGCTCTGGTCTAGGAGTGCAAGAGGGTACGTGCACAGAAGCAGTCTCCTCCTAGTTTCCTGATGTAACCTCTGGAACCTCCTCTTCACTTTATTTCTGACTTCCACCTACAGGCTTCTCTCCTGATGTTCGAGGAAGTATCAAATTTCTCGTCTCCACTTGTTTCTTTCTCACAGGTCGCAATTGATTGATATGTCTCTTATACACGACGCCCTCGCAACTTATAAGGTAGTGACGGTAGCTCAATAATTTCAAAATGGTACCTTTTTACCGTTTAGGTCCAGTTGCATAGTTGCGGAAATAAACCTCGCAAACTGTAGTAAACTGCTCCTGCCTTCTTACGGCCTCATGAAATACCTCTCGCGGATTTCCCATCTTGGTATTAAATTCGAGAATCTTGATCTTAAACTTCTCTTCATTAGCAGTTCCGCGGGGGAATTCCTTTATTACAGTTTGGCGGAATGCTCTATGAGCAAATAGGAATCTTTGTAGATTCGTCTCTAAATCATCCTTTCCATTATTCTTTCTCAAAATGTTTTTAAACTCTCTTACATATCTCTCAGCAAAACCATTTGTACTAGGATTATACGGACTGGTCTTAGTGTGCCGTATACCATTCATTTTGGTAAATTGTTCGAATTCACCGGAGACAAACTGTCTTCCGTTATCTGTAACCAAATATTAGGGCAATCCAAATCTGGCAAAAATTTCTCTAAGATGATTTATAATCGTTTGGCTGATAATATCTTTGATGATAAAAATTTCTATCCACTTTGAGTATGCGTCCACGAGAACCAAAAACATTCTTCCCATGAATGGACCCGCTAAATCAAGATGAAGTCGATGCCACGGTTTTTCGGGCCAAGTCCATTCCGAGATGGTAGCCGGGGGCATGCTTGCCGATTCTTGGCATACTCTACATTCTCTAGGTAACTCCTCGATGTTACTGTCTATGCCTGGCCACCAGAATATACCGTCTGGCAATCATCTTCATTTTAACAATCCCCATGTGTATTTCATGCAAGTCATTTAAAATAAAGATCTTAATTTTTGGGGAATTACCACTCTTTCACGCCATTGAAGACAACCAAACTCCAAACTTAATTCCTCATTGATCTTATAATGAGGAGCTATTGGGTTTTCTCTCGGTACACACCCTTGTGAATTTCTATATAGTTGCCTTCTCTAACATTCCTTAATACTATAGACAGTATTTTATCTTGGGGCGTCTCATATGCCACCTCCATAAAAGAAAACGGTACCTCATTCAACCTCCTGAGAAGAAGTACCTGGTCTTCATCAAGAGACTCCCTGACACTCGATTCTAAAGGAAGACGTGACAATGCGTCAACATTGGAATTATCACTAGTTTTCGAAATTCCACAGTATAATTAAATGCAGCTAATTTTAAGGACCATCTTTTAATTCTGGATGATGCACATATGGGAATTGGTTTATGAGGTGAAAATATATGAATTAAGGGTCGGTTGTCTGTGACCAATTCAAATTTTCGTCTCAGTAAGTATTGTCTGAATTTCTCAACGGCAAAAGTTATGCTCAACGCTTTCTTTTCTAGTTGAGAGAAACGTTTTTCCGCTTCAGTTAATGTTCTAGAAGCAAAAGCTATAGGGCATTCTTCCTTTCTATCATTTCTATGACTCAGAATTACGCCTAGTCCATAGTCCATTAATAATGATTCACATTTTTAAAATAACATTCGATATTATTTCGTCCAATTCCATCTACAATATTTATTCAAATGTTGATAGAATAGCGCTAAAATGTTCGCTATATTTTTTATGAATCTATAATAATAAATTAAGAGTCCTATGAAAGATCTTAATTGCGAAACATTCTTTAGGTTCACGCGTCTCTATCACTGCTTTAATTTTATTTTCTAAGGGATGCAGTCCATATTTATCCATTTTAAACCCTAAATATTCCACTGATTTCTTTTTAAATTTACATTTATATCTGTTTAACTTTAAACCTTTTTCTAGCAATCATCTAAACAATAGATCCAACTTTTGATCATTATCTTCAAAGTCTTTTCCTGCAACCAAAATATCATCTATGTAGCAGGCCACACCTGGCAAATCAGCAAATAGACCTTCCATAATCCTCTGAAATTTATTTGGTGCTACCGCTACGTCATATGGTAGTCTTTTATAAGAAAACAACCTCTTTGTTGTGTTTATATCAATAACAGCTTTGGCTTATTCCGCTAACATTACTTGTAAGTAAGCCTGTGATAGGTCTAGAGTCGAAAGTACGGTGCTTGTAGATAATTTTGAAAAGATCTCATCGATCGATGGAAGGGGATACCTATCTAATTCTATTGCTTTATTAGCTGTACATCTAAAATCACCACATATCCTTACACTACCATCCTTTTTTAATACTGGTACTATTGGAGCGGTCCAATATGCATGAACTATAGGTTATAAAATGCAAGAATTCACTAAACGATCAATTTCATTCTCTACTTTGTTTTTTAGAGAGAAAGGTAAACTTCTGGCCTTACAAAACACAGGAGTCACATCCTTTTTTAAATTAAAATTTATTTTAACATCCTTTAGAGACAGCCCGAATCTTTGTTAAACAAATCTGCATATCTATCAATCAAACTATTTCTATTAGATTCATTATTTAAGGTTTTAACTGTTTAAGCCATTATCTTTCTAACAAAATTATCTGGATTTTTCATTTACAACTATTAATCGTGAATATTGGTTGGCTTCTTTTACAAAAACACTTTTGACCTATAATCTCTATTGATTTACCACAAAAGGATTTTAATCTTAAATTTGTTGGAAATACATTTTTACCTTGCCAATAAATCTTATAAATATCTTTAGGTATTAACGTAACTGGACTTCCTGTATCTATTGTAAAGCACAAAGAATAATCATCTACTGTTAAATTTATTGTGGCATCAGTTTCGCCCTGTACAGAATATATAGAGTCCTCTTGTACAAATTTACATCCCCACATTTTTTACTAGCTTTGCAGACCCTACTTAAATGACCCAGTTTTTTACTTTTTAAAACAAGTCTTTGTTCTATGAGGGCAAAAAGAGGCCACGTGTGAATGTCTTTCACCACATCTATAACACATTATTTCTCCCCTTTGCCTGAAAGGCCTATGCTGCACCATACTATTATTGTACTCACCCTTTTATCTTTTCCATTCACAGGGGATATTTTGGCCACTAATTTATCTTGTAATTCTCTTGTATTTATCTCCGCCAGTTCGAACGAGATTGCCACTGCAAAACTTTATCCAGGATGACATCGTCGTTTTCTTGTAGTAGCTTCTTTTGCAGGCTTTCCAACTTGAATCCAGTCACAAAACGGTCTCGCATCATGGTTCCCAGCATATCGCCGAAATTACAATTTATTGCTAAATGTTTCAATTCTCAAAGATATTCCGAAATTGATTCTCCTTCCTGTTGAATTCTCTTTAAAAATCTGCATCACTGTGGTATCACTTTCTTCTTTGGATCCAAATGCAGCTTAATTCTTTGAATGATAGTATCATAGGGTTGATCTTTCATTAGACCAGGAAGAAAATGTCTCGTTTCCCTGCTTCAAAGTTTCAAGATCTGGTAGCGAGGTAAAAATCAGCACTTTAATCTCCTCCTTCAGTTGCCAAAAAGAGAGCCTCAAATTTTTGTACAAAAAGATCGAAGTGTCCTCCACTGGGCTATAGCATCTGAAAGGTACTATTAACTTTGAACTTGTCATGCTGATATTTTCTACTCCTTTGTTTTCTTGATCCAGATAGTTTAAAAGATGTAGTTGTTATACTTGCATAGACGCCGTTTTCCTCAGCTTTTTACTGGCTCTGTAGATCGCGCATCCTCGTCGCCACTTTTGTTGTGTCGTAATTAGACGTACAAGAGCTCAAACTTGACCATGGCCAACAACAAATGTCCAATTTATATATACATATATTTTTACATAATGAGGCTATAAATGATACAAATAATATTCATCTATTTACATAAACAACAGTTAATATATAGCGAGAAGAGTAGAGGACAGAGCACAGATCCCTGAGGTACACCAGCCCATGTTCTTCGGTCCTTGGAAAATGTTCCATTGACCCGAACCTTTATCCTTCTTCCCCTTAAGAAGTCTGCAATCCAGATTAAGGTTTTTCCTCTTACTCCGATGTTGTGCAGCCTTTCAAATAATTTCTACACTCGATCAAAAGCTGAGGTCATATCCAGGAATACGGCCGTTGTCTTCTTTGGCGGTTTTTCCTAGAAATCTATTATTGATTGACAGAAGTAGAACAGTTTATCAGTTGTACAGTGTCTGGATCTTTAGGCAGTTTGGTAGAAGTTTATTTTATTATTGTTAGTGAGCCAGACTATGAGCCTAGAGTGGATAATTCATTCTGTTATTTTACAAAGTATGCTGGTAAGAGCAATTGGCCGATAGTTCTTGCATTCCTTGGCATTTTTGGTTTCAGTATTGGCACTATAATTGATATCTTCCAATTCTTTGGTAGTTTACCAGTTTGCCATGAAATGTTCAGTATTCGTAGGAGTTGATTTTTAGCTTTGTCTCCAAAGTGTTTAATCATTTGACCAAAGATTAGAGCATCTCCAGGTGACATCTTGGATTTAACTTTCCTATTGATGAGTTTAGCTCATTCAGTGTGAAGTCTCTCGAGTAAATATCTTGTTGATGGTAATTTCTTGCTTGTATAACTAACCTGTTTACATTATTTTTTAGAGTCCTGCCTTCATTCGTATAGCTGAGTCTGGAAGTGCTTGAAAGATATTCAGCAATGATTTTATGATTGGAATTATTTTATCTGTAAGATAGACTTCTATTGCCTGAGCTTCTGTCGTGCTTTCTCTAGGCTTACTCTGATTATAGGCGATACCCTTAAATTTGATTTCTAGAGTTTTAATCAAAACGGCAAGTCCTCCTCCGAATTTTCCCGGTCTGTCCTTTCGTAGTGTTGTATAACCTTTGATATTGAATCTCAGATTCTGATTCAATTTTGTCTCCTGAAGACAAGTAATATGTACATTGTTGTCACAGAGAAGACAATTCAGCTCTTTATTTTCCTCTGGGTACCATTTATATTGAGTTGTAGTAGATTGAATTGTGTCCTCGTAGTAGATTTCTCATCATGAGCTCGAGCTGCAGCTCCTGACGCGGCGGTTACCCCGGACGCGGTAGCATTACTGGAGATATCAGTTTTGCTCTTCATTTGAAAATGGGTGCCGTTTCAACGTTAGTCACCTTGGAAACGAACCAGAATTTGGTCAAATATTCCAAGGGTCCAGGGGGGACCGCGAGGAGGTGTGGTCGGACTTCTCCCCTTCCCCCTGGAATGCCGTCACAACAGGATAAAGCACTCTTGGTGAATTATTTTAATTGTGATTCAGAATCTGCCACTGAAGCTTTACGAGCGTTTCGTTCCTTTAAAGGTATTCGAAGCGGTAAAGGACCAATGAGTTGCTACTCTCTGAAGCGATTGATTAAAAGTTTTGAGGAAACTGGATCTCTGGAAACAAAACCTCGGAGTGGAAGACCATCGACATGCAAGTCAGTGGCTGTTACGGTTTTGCATAATGCTGAAACTATTGAAACGTTACCACGTATCGAGAAGTAAGTGCTATACAAGTTTCTCGACAAACGGGGATTTAGTATGGAACAGTTTGGAGAGAACACACATTTAGAATTTTTCTATAAAAATACCTTAACAAAATTCAAAGTTTTCACGAGTTGAAAGTCAGCGATTTTGAGAAGCGTCAAGAATTCGCTGCATGGGTTTTCCGGCAAATTGATATTGATGGAAACTGGCTGTCAAATGTTCTAAGAAGAGATGATGCTCACTTTTATCTGAAGGGAGAATTTAACATTCAAAACTGCCTCATTTTGGCAACAGAAACCCCTAGGAATTTTACAGAAATACCACTTCATCAGCACAGAGTTACAGTTTTGTGTGGGTTCACTTCTTCTTTTATTTTTGGGCCAATTTTCTTTGAAAATATCAATGGAAGAACTTTTAAAACCGTTTTTGTAACTGGTGAACGTTATGTTCATCTTTTGAGAGAAAAGGTTATTCCCATATTGCAGGACAGACAAGCACTAAGCGAAATAACATTCATGCAAGATGGAGGACCTCCTCATATCTCCCGCGGTGCCAAACAATTGCTGAAGGATACGTTCGGTGAAATTCGTTGATAAGTCGCCACTTTATATACCAGTGGCCTCCAATATCACCAGACTTGACGCCTTACAATTTCGGTTATGGGGGTACATTAAGTCGCGTTTTTATCGATGCCGGCCTACCACATTGGCCATGCTGATGGCTTCTATCAGATGGCACGTTTTATAAATTTCAACTATTTAATTGTGACCATTCTGTCATCTATCGTCTGCAAGCGGTGTTTGAGAATGAATGGCGCCACATTGAGCAAGGATTGTGACCTAATACAAGAGAGAAGGCAGTTACCTCATGTGTTATACACTGCGTGACATTGAAAATGGAACATCAAGAAATAATGGCCAGAAAATTATGCAAATTTCAGGGTAGACGCGCCTAACCGAGTTATGCAAATGATGTAAAATGCGCAGCGCTCGTGCGCACATGGAGTAAGATATAAGGGAAGGAACTTGCAAAAAGGACAGTATTCGTGTCGTTATTTATTCAAGGAAAATCATTGTAGAAATTTTGTTCTTGTGTCAAAAGACACGTGTAATAACAGAGAATGCCAGGTCATCGTAAACGGAGGCAGTTCAAGCAGACAGACGCTTTTACGAGGGGCATGGTGATCGGACTGAAAAGGGCAGGTTGGTCCATACGTCAAATCGCAGCTGATACACACCTTGGTGCGTCCACGGTGCACCGACTGTGGAGAAGATGGTTGGAACAAGGAAATGTGGCAATTTATAGGAATGTCGGTGCAACCAGAGTGACGTCAGCACGTGTGGATCGGCGTATCCTTCGACAAGCAGTGGCGGCCCCACAAGCCACTTGTACCGCCATCCTGCAACATGTGCAAGACACCCTATCACCCCACCCTATCATTCCATCTCGACCAGAACCATTTCCCGTCGATTGGTTGCTAATGGCTTGCACTCATGCCGTCCGCTAAGAAGACTGCCATTGACCCCACCGAATAGGCGCCAACGTTTGGAATGGTGCCGGGCTAGATCGACGTGGATGACGGAATGGCACGGGGTCGTGTTCTCAGATGAGTCGCGTTTCTGCTTGTCCAGTGATAGTCGCCGTGTACGCGTGTGGCGTCGACGTGGAGAAAGGTCCAATCCGGCAGCAATTGTGGAACGCCCCACTGTGCGACAACGTGGAATCATGGTTTGGGGCGCAATCGCGTATGATTCCAGGTCACCTTTACTTCGTATTCAGGGCACTATGACGGCCCAACGATACGTTGATGATGTGCTGCGACCGGTGACACTCCCCTACCTTCAGGGGGTACCCAATGCCCTTTATCAGCAGGATAACGCCCGACCGCACACTGCTCGCATTAGCCAACAAGCTCTTCAAGATGTACAGATGCTTCCCTGGCCACCGTACTCTCCTGATCTCTCACCAATCGAGCACGTCTGGGACATCATTGGACGCCGTTTGCATGCCTTGCCACAGCCGCGTTCAGAAGACGAACTGTGGCAAATGGTTGAGAGGGAATGGAGTGCCATCCCTCAGGACGCCATCCGTACTCTGATTGACTCTCTACCTAGACGTGTTGCTGCGTGCATCGCCGTCCGCGGTGGTCCTACTTGCTACTAAGCCGACGCCGTTCTCGCTCTGTATTATGACTATCATTTTGAAATAAAGATAACTTATTGTTCGTCCCTGTCTCTCTCTGTCTGCCGAGTTTCATCACTTTCTGGCCACTATTTCTTGGTGTTCCATTTTCAATGTCACGCAGTGTATTTTGCAGCTCTTTGTTTTGGGTTATGGGAATAATAAATGCTGTCCGCACATCTTGACTCTTTTTTTTCTGTGAACAGTAATTTTTTTGTTAATCATTTGCCCACATCTTATTATATGTCGCGCAGGCCAAAGTGTTATAACTTCTCGAATAACACTGGTATACACAATTTTAACCCTTATGTTTAGTTTATCGCTTTTCGCTCATTAGAAAAAATAGCATAAGGAATATTCTCAGTATCCCCCCCAACTTTAGAAATTTTGCGCAAAAAATAATACAAAATGATTTTGCTACCACGTTTTTCAACGCAAAAGGTCGATTTAAAAATGATTTTTTTTTTTGAGGGGATACATTTTCAAAATTATGTACAGTATAATAAACAATGATAACATTTGACAAACCCATAGGATATTTGGAATAAAGTACGACAAATATATTTTGTCACTCCCCTCTATATTTCATCTTTGGATCATGACAAATATCCAGTTAAATAGTCAAGTGTCGCCAATTAGTCAAGAAACTATACATTCCTTATAGCACGAAATCCTATTAGTAGTGCCATCATAATTTTTGGTACTTTATTAACATTTCAAAAATCGTGTATTGATATCAGTAGTTATTTTCAAACATTCAATCTATTTCACAAAACTCCATCTAAAATATAAATATTTTTTGCTACATGTTTTAATTTGCATATACCTATTTTACATATCTCAGATTGTATTTAAAAATCGTTAACCATTTCTTCTAACCTTTGGCGTAATGGTGTTTTATTAATTTATCATTTGATATTATTTGGGTTCTTTCCTGGTATCAAAAAGGAAAAAACGCGTCGTTTAGTTATATTTTTCAATTTATCAAACAATTTGGCCGCTTAATAGCTGATTCTGGTAGAGCGCCATCTAGCGAATAAAGTTGTAACTAAAATCAATTTCGAATTTTTCATTATTTGCCATAAAAAATCCCATTGCATCCTGAACACAATGGTGTTTACCGCATTGCTCTAGCGCAAATATTCGCGGAGTTATTAATTTTTAAAGTTGTGCGGGACTTTTGGATCACCCTGCATATAAAAATGGTCAGGTGTTGATATTTAAAACAAAACAAGCATTTCCTAACCATTCACATGAGCATTTTTAGATGGCAGAGCGCCATCTAGTGGATCAAAAATAAACTAAACGTTGATTAGAAGTTCGTTTTGTGTATAAAAGAAACATTCGCGCTTTTAAATCCTTTTATTTTATATGTATAGATGGCGCGTTATTGCTTTGTGTTGGTTGATTTAGCTTGTTCCAAAGATATTTGACCAACCCAATTTCTGGCTAAATCAACCATGTACTCCATTCAACCATTCAAACACGTACGCGTTTCGGGCTGTTGGCCCTCGTTAGCGTGGTGTAGAATGTATTTCCACGACCAAAAATTTAGTCTCTGAGGTTTCCTGAGAAATCAAGAAAGTATTAAAATGTTTACAAGACAATGAATATAGTAGATTTAGATATAAAACATTTATTTACAAGAATTCTTGTATTATTGTAGAATTCTAATCAATCAATCCAGCAGGTAGGCTATCTTCGTCTGACCATTTGATGAAAGCTGGCTACCATGTGTGGTCACCTTCTATATCTATTGTAAATAGGGTTACCAACTCTACAACTTCTTTTTAAAAATCTTATTCTGTTAGCTTTTTTATAAGTTGTTTTTCATAGATTTATATATTTGACCAGATGACCGGACTGCTTTGCATGTATGTAATATTGTGTTGAGATCCTGTCGACTAGCTGTAATATTGTGTTGAGTCGACTTATCTGTGATTAGGGATCCTGTCGACTAGCTGTAATAATGGGTTGGATCCTGTCTGTGATTAGGGATCCTGTCGACTAGCTGTAATAATGCGTTGAGGTTCTGGTTGGCCTGTTGTAGAACCTCGTCGACTCTCGCTATAAGTTGTGGCAACCGAGGGTCAAACCTGTAGTAACCGCGAGGGACAGTCAGGGGTGGAGAGTTTTCCCGTACCTCTCTGCACCTTGTAGGATCTTTAACAGTTCTCACAGGGTACAGGCAGTCGTGGTCGAGGCAGAGTGGAAAACTGGGAATGTCCACACACACAAAAAACGAAGCGACACTGTTGAAAGAAAGTTCCTTGAATAGATAAAAAGCGAGCCAAGAGCAAAGATGGAGATCGAGAAGTTTTCTTACTGTTTTACATCGTCGATGAGTTGGTGACAACCGGCGACAAGGGGTGACGCTGACCGGGACTGACTAGAACTGAAAATGGCTGTTGCTACGTGGGGTCCTATTTAAACAACTTTTTTGAACCAGGAAGGGGACTAGGAAGTGGACCAGGAAGTATTGCCTTTCTGCACGTGTCCACACTGGCGCCTGTCTGGGCTTCCATCTAACTTTAGAAGTTACATTGTGATTCGCTCAATCTTGCTCTTAACTCAGTTTTTAATCTATTATATATTTTTATTTATTCATCCTCAGTACATTACATTTGGTGATGCAAGGAGACATGTCAATTATGCATATAATTAGTTATAAATCTGCAATTAGTTCTATATACAACATGACAATCTTGTTATAAAGATTATAATATATAGGGTTGTTGGTTTAAATTATCATAGATGGGCCCCGTGAGTGAAAGGGTTTATCCGGGTTTAAGCGGGTAAAGCCTCTCTAACACAGGTAAGTAATTAGAATTTATTTTAATTAATTAAAATTGTGAGGGAAAAGGGCTATAACAAGATGTTTATTTGGCTATATCTGAAAATTAAAAAAATAAAACTTATGTTTAATTTAAAAGTTATGATATTCATTATAAAAGAGAACTGTAGATAAAACCTTTGTTTGCTAAAAAATAATGATGATGTTCTAAGAGATTGTTGGCGGGCGTTGGAAAGGGTTAGGGGTTGAAGAAAATGCAATTGTAAGTGTTGCACAGACAATCAAATACTGAGATCCAGGTGCAAAGCGAGGATATAGACTTGTGCGTCTTCCTAGGCAATGTTTCACCTGTGATCCTGTATAAGGTTACAGTGCTTTGTCACAATTGTAGGGTTATTGGGTTGAGAAGTTGTTGAAGAAGAGTATTAATATGATTGAAAGGGGTGGTAGAGCCATGCGATAAGTAGAATTGTTGGAGCGACAGTAGGTGGTCTGACTTGACTTGAAATCAAAGGTTGCTTGTGGTCCGCTAGAGCTGAAAAAAAATTGAAAATTGAAAAATGTGAACGCTTTGTGCATGCGTTGGTGATGTGCTCTGCGGATGATTGAAATAAACTTTTGAAACGTGTTCAGACCAAAAAGTCGAGACTTGTACTTCTGGGGAACGGTGTTTTCAAAGAGTTTGTTGATTTACGAAATCAAAAGAAAAATTGTCAAGCAGTACTGTCGTTTCTAGCAATGGCTGAAATAGGTAGTGAGAAAGTATAGGGAATTAGTTAAAGAATATGATTGTTGAAAACGATTGTTGTAGATGCCCGATAGTTGATGATAAACATTGTCATATAATAAAGTTATTTAAACAAAAATATAGTGAATAAAAAGATAGAAATATGATTGCGGATAACAACAGTATAAGGAGATAAAATCAAACATGTAATATACAAAAGACATAATAATGCATTAGCAAAATATAAAAGATATAATAATTAGAATTAGTAATATATAAAAGATATAATAATGAATTAGCAAAATATAAAAGATATAATAATTAGAATTAGTAATATATAAAAGATATAATAATGAATTAGCAAAATATAAAAGATATAATAATTAGAATTAGTAATATATAAAAGATATAATAATGAATTAGCAAAATATAAAAGATATAATAATGATAAATGTTAAGTAGTAACAAATGGAGCAAAAAATGTCTCTTTTGAAGAAAAGTTAAAAGAAAACAAAAAATATTCGTTCCTGAAAAAAAAGAAAGGAACATATTCACACAATGTCTAGGTGTAGGTCCAAGATTATTGGTGTCTTTAGTTTGACCTATGGGGAGGCAATGTGGCCCTATGTCGCTTTGGTCCGGTCTGAGAAGTTGGTCTTTGCCAGATCTTCCCGATTATATTATGTGAGACCAGACGGGGAGCGATCTTGATCCCTAAAAATGATGTAGTGTAGTGGAAGATGGGGACTTTGGATACATGAAGTGTATAGTGCATGTCTTAGGCGCTAAAAAGATTGCAGAGCGTTTTATACAGTTTGGTCTGCAAAATTTTTAGGTGAGCCTACCCAAACGCCGGCTTGTTACGCTTGGGGAAAAAATCATTTAAACTATTAATTTAACAGATCTTTTTCCATGTAACATTGCGTTACCTATGGAGAAATGAGAGGTTAAATTCTTTTTTATTCCTAACGAATGAGCCGGTAATGTTGTGTTTGTTCATATTAAAAGCGTACCCAAAAGTCATATAATTGAAAGATTGTTCTTTTGTGTCAAAAAAAAATTCCACACTGGGCGTGCAAACAATGTAAAAGTTGTAAAACACACGATGATAATTAAAGATATAAAGTTTAATGATATTTTTTTCAATATTAAAATTCAAATTAATAAGTGAATTGGGTAATTATTGGTAAGTCAATCAGTTGATAATTGACAGGTTATTTGGTGGACACGACAATCTAGCATTCTGCTGTGCCAAGGTACGGCCTAATAAATTGGAGGTGTCATGTTAACATCGCGGCTGCAATTGGTGTCCATATCAACATGTGTCATGTCCTTTGATGCCTACCGACATAGCTGGGTTGTTTATTTACGTAGGCGGTCCTTTGTTGCCGACCCTTTGTTACCGACTGTCACATGATCCCATGTCTGGCCTACGTCCCGAGTTGAGTTATCTCCTCTTGTCTGTTTGAAAATATAGTCTTCTCGGTGTTCGCAAGTGTTGTGTTTCGACGTTGTTGCGGACTTATTAAAAAAATGTTATTCAATGATGTCAGGTTAGATGTGCGTAAAAGTGCGACTTCAACGTAGACACGCTTTTGGTGAGGTGTCACAGGCATGAAGGCGTCTTGGGCCTGTTAAGTGAGAAAATTGTTGTGGTGCGCTGTGTAACACTAGTCGGTGAATTGTATGGAAAGGTGTCACGTGAAATCTTCGTTTTTGGTACAGCATCTAACCAGTTTCCGAAGGAATAACAAATTTATTAGTCATGGGTGGTGGTTGTACGAAAACACATCGAGAATTTTCAGATTGTTATAGAGGTGGTATGTTTATCGTGAAGTCTTTGTGTTCGCGACGATATGGAGCTCGTGTGGCTCGAAATAGGACGTGTTGTTAAAAGGCGCGTTAATAGATGGTGGCCAATTGGAGAAAGTAAGGTGGAAATGTGTTGAAGTTCGTTCCGAGGGATGTGTGAAGTATTAATAATTATGCATGTAAAAAGAAAAGGACGAGGGAGTGTAGCTATGCTGGAATTTTTAACTTGTTTTGGGGAAGGACAGTTACATTTCTAGTTGTGCTTTTGAAGATAGTGTATCTTTCGATTTTTGTATTTTTAAAAAATGCGTTTTCACCTATGTTTATTAAAATTTGAATATATTTTTTAAATCGTTGCTTATGTTAGTGCGAAAATTATACTTGTAAAAGGGCAATGGCATGATAGTGACTTATAATTTGAATGGGGCGTGTACATAAAATAGTGAACATAACAATGATTTTTTGCAAAGTTTTGTATATTTAATTAAGACATTGGTGTTTTTGGTATAAAAATAAGGTATTAAGAGAAACACACAAATAAGTTTAGAATTATGATTCGAGTAATTTAAATATATTATGATTTTTTTAAAACTGTAAGATTGCAAGTAATGAATTAAATTTATAAGTTGCTTAAAATAAATTAAAAATTGATAAATGAGGGTGTACAATATTTAAAATTTGAATTGAAATGCTATAAAAATGGTAAAATTTGATTTAAAAATATTTACAGTAAAAATAAACATTATATTTATGGAAAATCAAGTTGTTAGCATGTAGAAAGAGTTAAGTAGATTTTTTAAAAACTCACAGTTTTTATGTTTGTTCAGTCAGGAGACTTGGTCTTTGGTTGTTGTCCTGATGACGTGGAAGGCGTCTTGTAGAGCTTGTAGAAGCTTGTGACTTCTGTTTGGCGATGGTGGCATGTCGTCTGGATGGTAGCGTTGTAAGGTCGAAGGTGGGTAACTTCTCACCGGCTTATTTTGCGGGATGTTCGGCTGTGTCGTTGAGGGGAAGATTGCTTGGTCGATTTGTTGGAATGGCGTGCTTGTTCCTCCATCTTGCTTCTTGGCTCTTTTCTATCTATCTGGACAGTCTTTACCTTCTTCGTTGTGGTCTCCTTCGTTGTGGTAATCCTGTCGACTATCTGTAATATTGTGTTGAGATCCTGTCGACTAGCTGTAATATTGTGTTGAGTCGACTTATCTGTGATTAGGGATCCTGTCGACTAGCTGTAATAATGGGTTGGATCCTGTCTGTGATTAGGGATCCTGTCGACTAGCTGTAATAATGCGTTGAGGTTCTGGTTGGCCTGTTGTAGAACCTCGTCGACTCTCGCTATAAGTTGTGGCAACCGAGGGTCAAACCTGTAGTAACCGCGAGGGACAGTCAGGGGTGGAGAGTTTTCCCGTACCTCTCTGCACCTTGTAGGATCTTTAACAGTTCTCACAGGGTACAGGCAGTCGTGGTCGAGGCAGAGTGGAAAACTGGGAATGTCCACACACACAAAAAACGAAGCGACACTGTTGAAAGAAAGTTCCTTGAATAGATAAAAAGCGAGCCAAGAGCAAAGATGGAGATCGAGAAGTTTTCTTACTGTTTTACATCGTCGATGAGTTGGTGACAACCGGCGACAAGGGGTGACGCTGACCGGGACTGACTAGAACTGAAAATGGCTGTTGCTACGTGGGGTCCTATTTAAACAACTTTTTTGAACCAGGAAGGGGACTAGGAAGTGGACCAGGAAGTATTGCCTTTCTGCACGTGTCCACACTGGCGCCTGTCTGGGCTTCCATCTAACTTTAGAAGTTACATTGTGATTCGCTCAATCTTGCTCTTAACTCAGTTTTCAATCTATTATATATTTTTATTTATTCATCCTCAGTACATTACATTTGGTGATGCAAGGAGACATGTCAATTATGCATATAATTAGTTATAAATCTGCAATTAGTTCTATATACAACATGACAATCTTGTTATAAAGATTATAATATATAGGGTTGTTGGTTTAAATTATCATATGTATATATTTGGTTTTGAAATTATGTAATTTCTTAGAGGTGTTGGTGATTACTCTGCTCGATGATAGAATAGGAAAGTCTTAGCTTCCAACATATTCATCCCAAGTATTATTTATAGAATACTAGCGGACGTACCCGGCTTCGCCGAGGGTTTACCCGAGTAAAGGTTTGTCTAACGAACATTTGCCCGTGTTTTACCCGAGTAAAGGTTTGTCTAACGAATCTCTCGATAAAGTGAACATTTTTTCCCGGTCCCTTGAAAAATACTCGATAAGTTGAATAAAATTCAATATTAATCGGTACCCGAGTAAAGGTCTGTCTAACGAACATTTGTTAAAACAATTCTCTATAGACTTATAAAAAGAAATAGATATATTTTGATAATTTGAAACTGATAAAGTGATCATTTTTTCCCGGTCCCTGTGTGCCGTGTCATTCTGAATTTTGTCTTTCCTAATTTTCTACATTACAAAATCATCGTTTTATCTAGTGAACATTTTTTCCCGGTCCCTTGAAAAATACTCGATAAGGTTGAATAAATTCATGGTCGTTTATGGAAGATGGACGAAGTTCCCGGAGGTCATCTTGGGCAAGCTCCCGCGAGGCTTTTTTTCTTGTCTACTTGGCATAGCTGTGTCACCAACTCTGCCCTGATTGGTCGGTGGGTACTTTGACTGTCGGCCGGCGGCCGGGCGAATCCATTCTCGCACGGGGTCTGCCCCACTCCAAACTTTTGGCAAAGCACTTTCTAATTAAAGATTATTGTCTTAAATAATCTTTAAGAACAAAAAGTATAATAATTGAACGATAGGAAATTATAGTAAATAATTATACTAAACTAAATGATGTAAAAATAATTATACATGAAATTTGAAATAAGTTTTAGAAAAGTTATCGTTAAGTCCACGGGAAAAGATGTAGCCAAAACAAATAGGTTTTTAACAGTGACACGTGAGCACCCGCCTCGAGACGCGCTCCTCTCTCCTAACATTACTCCCCCTCTTGAAAAAGCCTATCTCCGTCTCAATGGTGGCGCTGCTTGCGAGTTAAAGCTACAAATCTGCAAATAACTCTAAGGATATTCAAGATATTAAAGAAATTATTTTTCGTAAACCTTTCGGGGATATACCTAATAATATCCCAAAATTTCACGGCGATTGGATGTATGGTTTTTGAATCCATAGAGGACACACACACAGACAGACACACAGACATTCATTTTTATATATATA
>CP092879.1:60203156-60221955 GCA_030710605.1 Cordylochernes scorpioides
AATATTTATATTGTCACATGGTAGAGAAGACAAGTATTCCCAAAGTTTAATTAAAAATAATTTATTAATTAAATCTATAGAATGCAATAATGTGTCAAATTAATTTTACAAGTGAGAGAGAGAGAGAGAGTCTACAAGCATGGTAAGGGGTGATGACTAAACAAATATTTATAATGATAAACTGAAAACAGAGTATTTACAATAATAATATTTTTGATTGCTCTGCTCTGAAAGAAGAAAGAAGAACCCTTATGCTCAAAACTGGGCAACTCTGTGCTTCACTTCCATCAATAATTGACAATATGACCCAGAATAAGTATAGTGCTACGGTGTTTTATGGTTTCCACAAGTCCATATCTCAGAAGAAGGCCAAGTGATACTCACTCCTCACTTTCTTACTGCTACTCTTTTTGTGTTGTTTTTCGTGCTTCCCTCTTTCTCTTTCTTATTTTTTTCTTCTTTTTCTCCTGTCTATATCGTTGTCTCCTTTGTCTCACTGCTTTGTTCTTATGCATACCTCTGGTGAATCCTGTATAGGGTCAGTGACCCTAAATAAAGGCTTTTTGTTGTTGTTGTTTGTATTTACAATAATTATTCTGTGGCTATATTATAGTATTTTGATGAATATCATGTCTGTCTGTACTATCTCTGTGCAGCAGGTTTCTTCAGCAGTAGTCTAGGAGAAGTATCTGGCTAGATGAATGCTTCATTATCATTTATTTATTCTTTCATTGTGTTTCTTTTTAATTGATATTGTCTTTGTCTGAGTTCCCCCCTTCCCTTTTAGTCCTTTAGTCACTAGCTCCTTGAAATGTTTGGTTTCTTCTTCTTCTTTCTTATCTCCACTCAATCACACTAAGGTATCAAGCTTGTAAAGCTTGAGACTTTTGATGGTGTCTGCCGGGGAAGAGTAGAACTCATCAATGGATGAGTCAATACAGTCAATAATGTGTCTTGGGGTTGCAGGCTGAGAATTGCACTTAGTACATAGTGGGAAAACCCTGCAACCATTTTGGAAAGTTATTGTCCTTAGATGACCAGACTTAAGTCTGGAAATCAAAGACTGTTGTTCTCTTGGGAGGACAGAACCGGTGCTTGTCCCTCCTGCTCTGTACCAGTCATGTGCAGCATTAGATTTCCATTCCTGCAGGCATTGGGTTTTGATGGTACGGAGGAGGAAGTCTCTTTCGTCTAGTTGGGTGGTAGATTCTCTGGCTTCAGGTAGGCCAAGAGCTCCAGACTTTGCCAGCGAGTCTGCCAGCTCATTTCCAGGAATTCCAACATGAGCTGGAAGCCATTCATGTTTGGTTTGAAAGCTTTCAGTGATCATAGATTTTTTTTCAATTCTAATTTTTTCATGTAAATAAAAATAATGTCTTCAATTTTTTAAGTTAATGTTTTGATAATTGAATTTAATAGATACGGGGTGTGTGTGTGGGCCAGAAAATTAAAATTAAATTGTGAATATATTTTCATTATTTATTAACGTGATACTCCTGTTGAAGGACTGACAAGTCCGAAAACTTGAAAATAAAAGTTGAACAAGAAACTTAGCCCCGGAAGCTTTATTTATTTTATAATATTTTCTTTATATTAAAATCTCTGTTGACCAAGTTTATAAACAAAATACACAAGTAGGAAAATAATCTTTACGTGAAATGATAAGATTGGATTATAGATTATAAACCCAAGGTAATACCGTAGAACTACCTCTCTGTAAAAGACAACACCTAATTTCAGAGCTAAAGTGTCCTTTAGGGAGAGATGTCTTCTTACCGGAGAGTTGCTAAATAGTAAAAATGGTAATTTTGCAAATGAAAACTGTCCTTTGTAGAGAGGTGTCCTCTAGCACGAGTGTCCTCTCATGGAGGTTCTACTGTAAGACCAAATCCAAATAAATATATAATCTTTTTGTCTGAAGATGGTAACAACGCTGTTACAGAAATGTCAAAAGCTATTTATTTATTTGGATTTGGTCTTATTACCTTGTCTTTACATCAAAGACAGTATCAGGCAAATGATGTCCTTTTTTTAGTGTTACAGAGATGAGCTCTATGAAGGATATTGGCCATAACTTTGTCAATTATTGCATGAGTTGCAGCAATGAGATTGTACACTAGCCTTGGGATAGTGTTGGGGTTGTTTCTATAGACCTTTGTAATCCCTCCAACCAAATCAACCATCAATTCTGAAGGTAGTTTTCTCTCCCAGTAATGTTGAGTATAGTCTCTCGTGTGTTAGCACAATATAGGAATTATTTTTTTAAAATACAGTTAAACCTGTCTATAACGCCCCCTCTAAATAGCGCCTCCCTCTCTATAGTGCCCGATTTTAAATACATAGTATGATGCGATTTACATTAAAAGTGTCCTCTCTATAGCACCCTATTTTGGTGAGTCCCAAGAGGGGGCGCTATAGACAGGTTTAACTGTAATAGGAAACACTTCACAATTTTGTGTATCATCCTTGCACAGGGGTCATACTAATTTCTCTGTATCGTTCCAATTTTACTATATGTATTGCTGAACAACTTCTAAAATTGGAAAGATACAGAGAAGATTAGGATGGTCCTTGCTAAAGGATGAAACACAAAATTGTGAAGTGTTCCATATTATTTTTTAAAAATGAAATGCTGATTTTAAACTTCTTTTTGGTTGTAAGTTTTACTAGCTTTTGAATTCTCCCAAACTTGCCTTATTTGATTCTGAAACATAATTTTCACTTATTTATCATATTTTTTTGACCCCCATCCTGTACAAGGGAGCACTTGTTATCTTTCAAAGGTAGGGTTTAGTAGAGTTTTTTTCTTTAGTAGTAGTATCGTGAGTAGGATTTTCTCTCTTCGCTTATCTATATTACTACATCATACCCAGATGGTGTTCATGTTCATTATCTGATCAGGAAACTCCGCCTTTGCCGGTCCCAAGCCCGGATGAAAAAGACGGAGGGTGAGCAGTAACAAGCTCGGTAAAAAGCCTGGGCTCAGCTGGCCCAACTGATAGTACCCTGTAAGGGCTCCTAATCCAGGGATACAGGATGAGCAGCGTTTGTACTCCCATGTTAGGAGCGACTGCACATGGCGTCTTTTCCTAATGTCAGAGGTGGCCATTTTTTTTGGAACTAAGTCGGCCTGCCACTGAGTAGTGCTCCCAGTCTTGATGACAAAGGAAGATGCATTCTACTTCACCCAGTGTGGAGATAAGAAAGAAGATCTGATCAGGATGATACAAAGATAACACACACAAGTTTATAAGGGATGCAAGCAAAAGTTAGCGCTACATAGTACTAAACGGAAGGAGCACAATAAGTGAGACTTGTCTTCAACTTCCTCTGTTAGAAGGATTCTTGTTGCTGTGGATGTCACTCTACACTGTACATGTCCAGCCTTGCCATATCACCGCTTAGGCTGCTCCTATGCCGGGCTATCCTTGTACTGTCATCCACACTTCTGAAGACAGCCTTCTGCTTCTTCCCATGATGCCTATGTCATTCACTTCCACCACAGGAATAAATCTAGGTGCTCTAGCCTACCTTCAGACCAACTGCTGTAGTGGCTTCTTCCCACACAACTCTCAGCCAGACTGCCCACCTGGAATCTGTCAATTGTCATTTCCTTGGGGGGCTCCCTTCATACTTCCCTCATTTCTGGCTTGCCCACATCTCTTTGCTCTCTTCTTCATGTCCTTTACAGGGAAGTTCTACTGTTATTAGGGAGCTAGAGGGGGTCGGTGGAAAGATAGTCTAAACCATTGGTTTTCGACTGTTATGGCCCGGGTTGATTCCCGCATTTAACACTTTTTCTGATTAAAAAAAAAAAGCTACAATGGATCCCGATTCTTGCAAAGTCCAACCCCACCAGCGAGTGCAAGTAACCAAATGGGGCTCTGGTACATTTGTAAGTGTAAAAGTCGATCTGCTTTTCACATGTGTAGACATGTGGTGCACTTAAAGTAAAAGCAGTCGCTAGCTACCCACCATGAGATAAGAAAGAAGAAGGGATCTAGAAAGTTTGCTGTATGAGCAAAATTTGATAATGATAGAGCCAAGCACAACTGCAAGAATTTTTATTGTAACATGCGAGAGAAATAGGCAAGAAACACAAAAGTAAAAGAAAAACTTATCCTCTGAAGCTGTTTTGTTCTTCTTCTTTCTTATCTCCCCTCAATCATATTAGAGTATCAACCCTGTAAAGCTTGAGACTTTAGATGGTGTCTGCTGGGGATGAGTAAAGCTCATCCAGTCACACCATGTTTTGTTTATTATTTGCATCTATTTTATTTACAAAAATAAATGGCTAACAATCTAGTATGTAGGCAGCACTCTTGTCTGGTGTAAGGGAAAAACAATGTTGTTTATTATTGTAACTTACTAATTCTTTGTATTCATTATATAGTTAAACCTGTCTTTAGCACCCCCTCTTGGGACTCACCAAAATAGGGTGCTATAGAGAGGGGGTGCTATAGACAGGTCACTTTTAATGTAAACCGCATTGTATTACGTATTTAAAATCGAGCACTATAGAAAGGGAGGCGCTATTTAGAGGGGGCGCTATAGACAGGTTTAACTGTATTTTTATTTAGTATCATTACCTTGTGATTTCTTAGATTATGTTATAACAGAGTTCCACTCTTATCTCCAAATTTGTATCCTACCATTTGAGAGAGAAACAAAATGTATAAGGCCACAGTCTCACCAGATACAAGTTTGAGATTTTTAATGCCCCGGTTAAATTTCTAGAAATATGTAAAATGATAGGCTTCAGTTTCTCAACACAGAAATGCTTGAAATTCTAGAGAATGGATTTCAAAATGATACTGTGATACAACAAAGCAAGAAGCTTTTTGGTAGATTAAAACAGGAAAAAACCACTGGGGAAGATTAGCCATTAATTGGACTGGCCCTCTCCCAATATTTTTACCAGTACTGCAAAGGCATTAGAAAAATTATTTTATTAATAAAGAAAACTATCTTTCTTTCTTTATTTTTTATTATTATTATTTTTTGCTTATCCCTAGTACACGTGGTACAGGCCATGATAATCATGGTGGGTAGTTAGCGACTACTTTTACTGTAAGCATACCACATGTCTACACATGTGAAAAGCAGTTCGACTTTGCACTTACAAATGTGCCAGAGCCCCGTTTTGTTACTTGCACTCGCTGGTGGGGTTGGACTTTTGCAAGAATCGGGGGCCATTGGAGCATTTTTTTTTTTAAACAGAAAAAAGTGTCCAATGCGGGAATCGAACCCGGGTCGTAGTGGTCGAAAACCAAACGGTTTCACCAGCCTTCCACCGACCCCCCATCTTTCTTTATAAATGGTTTATACAGTAGAACAACCTCCACGAGAGGACAATCAAGCTAGAGGACACCTCTCTACAAAGGACAATTTTCATCACCAAAATGACAAATTTTTACTATTTAGCAGCTCTCCAGTAAGATGACACTTCTGTCCAAAGGACATTTTGGCTCTACAACTAGGTGTCCTATACAAAGAAGTTCTACCTTACTTTCAAAAGCAAAAAGACCCAAATCCAAATAAATAAATAGTGACGTTCCAGTAACAGCGTTGTTACCATCTTAAGACAAAAGTACTTGTCTGAAGTCTGAAGATGGTAACAACGCTGTTACCGAAACGTCATACACTATTTATTTGGATTTAGTCTTATTACCTTGTGCTTATAATCTATAATCCAAATTGCGCCTTATCAAATTTATTTTTTTATTTTATTCTGACAAGGACAAAAGTTATTTTGTTTTGTTTTGAAATGATAAGCAACAATTTTTGGATTGTAGAATAGAAACATAAGATAATAATACCAAATCCAAATAAATTGTGTGTGTTCATTTTCTCTAACTCTTAGGAAGAATAAACACAAGGTAATTAGACCAAATCCAAGGGGGGGCAAAGGTGGTGTGACCGTAGCCAACCAATAGGAGGGCGCCATTCCAAAAAAAAAGCAAACGGTGACAGAGATGAAAACTGATGACTGATTGTTGATTAGGAGATGAGGAATGATGCTCGTAACTGTATATAGAATAATCCAAATTGTGCCTTATAGGAAGAATAACTTATTAGGTCCATTATATAAAGTATCAAATGTGATAAGGTACCAATTTGGATTAAAGATAATAAGAGAACAAGAATAATAACAAGATAATAAGACCAAATCCAAATAAATAATGTGTTTATACACTATTTATTTGGACTTAATACCTTGTGTTTGTTTCAAAATGTGAATAAAAATATTAGTTTTGGCACAGAAAACATTAGTGTGTGATATTTCGGTAACAACATTGTCACCATCATCATACAAAAGAATAAATGAGAAAAAAATATTACAGCAAGTTCTTAAATAGTACTGTTATCAAGTGTTTAAACAAGATAACAGATAAGGAAAATTGTTTTTTAAGTCAACTTCAAGTACTATTTAAGTACTCGCTGTAATATTTTTCTCATTTATTCTTTTGTCAGATGATGGTGACAATGTTATTGCCGAAACGTCACACACTCATAAAATATTTGGATTAGGTCTTATTTTATTATAATCTATAATCCAAATTGTGCTTTATCATGTTATATACTAACTATAGCAATAGAACTCTATAACTTCTACAGATCAATTGTTTTTTTTTTTTTTTTGTTTATCCCTAGTACACGTGGTACAGGCCATGATAATCACGGTGGGTAGTTAGCGACTGCTTTTTACTGTAAGCGCACCACATGTCTACAAATGTGAAAGCAGTTCGACTTTGCACTTACAAATGTGCCAGAGCCCCGTTAGTTACTTGCACTCGTTGGTGGGGTTGGACTTTTGCAAGAATCGGGGGGGCCATTGGAGCATTTTTTTTTAACAGAAAAAAGTGTCCAATGCGGGGATCGAACTCGGGTCGTAGTGGTCGTAAACCAAACGGTTTAATAGATTCATACACAAAAGAGGTAGTGAGGAAAGTTTTAGAACAGATGTGTAAATAAATCCCTTTTCAAAGACTTGCGTGCACAAGAAGAAAGGGAGAGGAATAGCTGTATTGTTTTGTTGTTGTGTGGAGAATCCATACAGGGCAATGGGTCCTAATAAAAGCCTTTTTGTTGTTGTTATATACTAAAGAAATGAAGAAAAAAAGGTTGTGACTCCACAAAGTCAGGACTTCCATCATTGTCAGGCAGAGGATGGCGCCGACCCAGGTGTCAATCATCAAGATTGTGCCAGGAGTTCCTATAGGAGAGAGATCATTGACCTTAATAACTTCTTCCATTTATCACAATCCTAGTGTTGTGTTGGCCTTCCTTCACTGAGGTCAGCGGACTGCCGGACAATTCCTCTCTCTCTCTCTGAGTCTCTGTGTCTCTGAAGAGCTGGAATATATACATGACATCAGAGGCCTTCCTCGAAGGAATATCAAGGGCTACAAGCCGCCCTGATTCCGGATAGGCCCTTAACTATATTGGAGTTTTTGTTCCCAACATGCTCAATTGCCTTGTTGAGGAATTCGCACAGTTTACTGGCGAGAGCTGCCTGAGGAGTTTCTCCCTTTCAGGGAGATAGAGGATCGCCCCCAGTACTATATCCTCAGGAACCTCTCCATAGATGGAGGATAGGAGAGAATAACCGTCTAGTTGTAAATAGATTTCCACCAAATGCTCCTCGAGCTCCTCCTGAGGGGTCAGAGAGGGAAACATGACTTGGGCCATGGGTGTAGAAGACTGGATGGACTGTGAACTCATGTCTTGGACTTCTTTTTCAGTAGCTGCCATTGACTCAGAGTTGTTGTTGTGGTTGTCGTGTCTAATTTTCCTCTTCATTGGAAAATGGATGTGTGTTGTTACCATGTTAGCCACCTTGGAAATGGACCAGGATTAGGTCAAATATTCCAAGGATACAGGGGAGAACGCAGTGAGGTGTGGTCAGATTTCTATCACCCCAGCTATACACTTCACATTATATAACTTGGCTTGCATTAGATGCACTAAACAGGACCTTTGGGAGAGGCCGCTGTTTATCATAAAACAGTTCGAGGAGCATGAACTCATGTAATTCATGTAATCTTTACACAAGGGGATAAGAAACAACAACAACATTATATAACAACATCTCTTTTTAAAATATTTTTATGTTGTTATAACAATAATTATAAAATAATAAGGGCTTCTAACTTTGGATTTTAGAATTAGGATAATCAATATTGCTGCTAAAATATAAAAAATATGTTATAATCAGGTTCCACATTGTAATTTTGAGTGTTAAAATTTCAAAAGCAAAGTATAGAAGAGAGAGAGAGAGAGATATCAATTAAAGTGCCTAAATAAAATGCAGGGCAACAAAAGCAAAGAGCCTATATAAAATGCAGGGCAACAAAAGCAAAGAGCCTATATAAAATGCAGGGCAACAAAAGCAAAGAGCCTATATAAAATGCAGGGCAACAAAAGCAAAGAGCCTATATAAAATGCAGGGCAACAAAAGCAAAGAGCCTATATAAAATGCTGGGCACAAAAGCAGAGCTTAAATAAAATGCAGGGCAACAAAAGCAAAGAGCCTATATAAAATGCAGGGCAACAAAAGCAAAGAGCTTATATAAAACATTTCAAACAAAATTGACAAGCAAAGAGCAAGTAAACTCCACTGTAACAGCAGACAAGTTGTCAGACAAGTCGATGTATGACCTGGAGGCCATTCATTCATCTGGCACCCGGCCATTTAAATAAAAAAAAAAACTTCCCCGACAACAACAGACAAAATTTAATGTTTGGTTTCTATTTTGAAATTACCAACACCTCCATTAGTAACTAGGTTGCAACTTTGTTTTGTTGATCTTTGGGGTTTTTGTTACCTTTGTGTGAGTGTGTGTTCATTCTTATTATTTGTATAAAAGATTGTGGATTTTTTTTGGGGGACAATTTATAGGTTGACCTTTGTGATTGTGTGCGATTTGTTTCCAACTTATTGCGTGCCAGGAGTTCTCTCTCTGACTGCATTTGTAGATAATAGATAATTGTAGATCTTTTTTTTTTCTATTAGGTGAGAGGGGGGTTATTGAATTGGATTCTGGTTTGTGATTTTCTAATTATCTTTTTCTTTTTCTAAATTAACCTAAGTATTTAAAAAAAAATTATCCCTCGTACACCTGGTATAGGCCAATGCTGTTACCGAAACGTCACACACTATTTATTTATTTGGATTTGGTCTTATTACCTTGTGTTTATAATCTACTAGCCGAATGACCTGGGCAACGCCCGTGTTTTACCCGATTGAATGTTTTGATTCAAATACTATTTGTTACAATTATAAATTGGCGCCTTAAATAAATGCATATTTTAGTTAATAACTATAGCCTATGTGCTTTATCTGTCTATGTACTGTTGGCTTCCGTAGGTGTCTCTTACTGGGAAAAAGAAAGATAGGATTTCATTTGGTTATTAACTAATATATGCATTTATTTAAGGAGCGACCCGCTCCAACACAATAGTTACAGAAATGGGAGGGGGGGCAAAGGTGGCGTGATCGTAGCCGACCAATAGGAGGGCGCCATTCCAAAAAAAAAAGCAAACCGTGACAGAGGCCACGCATGACGCTCGTAACTGTATATAGAATAATCCAAATTATGCCTTATCACCTTTACAGGGAGGTTCTACCGTATATTTAAAAAGAAAAAAAGGATATTTGGCCAATTCTTGAATGATAAAAAATCAAGGATTAATTGATATACACTCAGATACATGATGTAAGCCTTCAGTAATGTTTAGTTGTAAAATCAGGAGATACTTTTCTCTTAATTGAAATGTTATTTTTTTTCTCACACATTTTTATACATAAGGAAATGTTTTCAAAATTCATTGTTTGGTATTAGTGTAAATACTTCCTTATTTTCTCTTTTGATTTCCTTTTAAATAAAAAAGTTTTTTTCCAAAAAGATTATCAAGACTGGTTGAGCAGGATATTTTGACATATTTTCCATGCCATTTTGTGTGATAGGTTGAGAAAGTAAGATGTATGTACCATTGTTAACTGTGGTATTTCTGTATAGTTCTAGGAAACCATAATTTTCTTCTCTTCCTTCAAATCTCCATGTTTTTTTTGTTCTTTTCCTATATCCTTTCACACTAAATCCTGTAGATGAAACTTTTAAAGATAATTGAATACTTTCTTCAATTCCATTATGAGTGCTTTAGTCTTCTTCTTTCTTATCTCCACTCAATCATATTAGGGTATCAAGCTTGTAAACTTGGCTGGGTGAAGTAGAATGCGTCTGCCTTTGTCATTAAGACTGGGAGCACTACTCAGTGGCAGGCCGACTTAGCTCCAAAAGAAATGGCCGCCTCTGACATGAGGAACAGACGCCATGTGCAGCCGCTCCTAACATGGAGTATAAACGCTGCTCATCCTGTATCCCTGGATTAGAAGCCCTTACAGGGTACTATCAGCCGGGCCAGCTGAGCCCAGGTTTTTTAGTGAGCTTGTTACTGCTCCCCCTCCTCCTTTTTCATCCGGGCTTGGGACCGGCAAAGGCGGAGTTGGATGCTTTAGTTCATCCAAATATACACAAGGTAATAAGACCAAATCCAAATGAATAACTTCTTAGATCCATTGAAGTTTATAAAAAAGTATAAGGAACAATTTGGATTATAGATTATAAACACAAGGTAATAAGACCAAATCCAATATTATTATATTAAATTTGGTCTTATTACCTTGTGTTTATAATCTATAATACAAATACAGTTAAACCTGTCTATAGCACCCCCTCTCTATAGCACCCTATTTTGGCGAGTCCCAAGAGGGGACCCCTTAGACAGGTTTAATTGCATAACATAATAATATTGGATTAGGTCTTATTACCTTGTGTTTATAATCTATAATCAAATTGTGCCTTATCACCTTCATCCAAATATGTTTCAATCTCTCTCTCTCTAAAGGATACCTACAAGGTAATAAGACCAAATCCAAGTAAATAAAAAGTGTGCCCTTTCAGTAACAGCATTGTTATCATCATCAGACAAAACTGAAATGAAATTTCAGTCTTTTGTCTGATGATGGTGACAACGCTGCTACTGAAACGTCACATTCTATTTTATTTGTATTTGGTCTCTTATTATAGTTCTAATCTATAATCCAAATTGTACCTTATCATAAAGGACACCTAATTGCAGAGATGTCTTCTTACCAGAGATAAGCTAAATAGTTAAAATGTGGTAATTGTGGTGATGGTTACTGTCCTTTGTAGAGAGGTGTCCTCTGGTACCAGTCTCCTCTCTAGAGGTTCTACTGCTACAAGAAAATAAGACCTAATCCAAATAAATTAATAGTGTGTGACATTTCAGTAACAATGCTGTTACAGACACCTACCCACATATTCTTCTTCTTCTTTCTTATCTCCACTCAATCATATTAGGGTATCATGTTGTAACCCTTGATGGTGTCTGTTTGACAACCATCATGACTGGGTGAAGTAGAATGCGCCTGCCTTTGTCATTAAGACTGGGAGCACTACTCAGTGGCAGGCCAACTTAGCTCCAAAATAAATGGCCGCCTCTGACATGAGGAACAGACGCCATGTGCAGCCGCTCCTAACATGGAGTACAAACGCTACTCATCCTGTATCCCTGGATTAGGAGCCCTTACAGAGTACTATCAGCCGGGCCAGCTGAACCCAGGTTTTTTAGCGAGCTTGTTACTTCTCCTCCTCCTCCTTTTTCATCCGGGCTTGGGACCGCAGAAAATTGTGACATGGACCCGGAACTTTACACACCCAAGATAGAGAACATTGTGACTACTATGACATGCTATTGTGAAACTTCTTCATTGCCGCATTCATATAAAGTTATATAAGGTTAAACAATGCTGTTATCGAAATGTCACACACTATTAATTTATTTGGATTTGGTCTTATTTTCTATAATCTATAATCCAAATTGTGGGGGTCGGTGGAAGGATGGTCTAAACCGCGTTGGTTTTCGACTGCTATGACCCGGGTTCGATTCCCGCATTGGGCACTTTTTCATGTTAAAAAAAAAAAAAATGCTCCAATGCTCCTGCAAAAGTCCAACCCCACCAACGAGTGCAAGTAACCAAACGGGGCTCTGGCACATTTGTATTTGTAGGTGCAAAGTCGAACTGCTTTTCACATGTGTAGACATGTGGTGCACTTACAGTAAAAGCAGTTGCCTATTTCTACCCACCATAATTATCATGGCCTGTACCATGTGTACTAGGGATAAAAGCAAATAATAAAATAATCCAAATTGTGCTTTATCAATACAAGTTCTACTGTATATGCTGGTTTGGGTATTGTCTTCCATTTTGCACTTTTCACATCTGGAGAAAACACTTTTTGTTCCTTTTATTTGATCAATGGGCGGCCAGATTAGAATCTGACAGATTGTGTGGACTCTTATCTACCTTAATTGTTTGTTTGGGTTATCTATTTGATAGCATGGATGAATGGATGTTGTCTCCCCTTTGCCATGTTTGTTGCAATTTTTAGTTGGTTGTTGCGATATCTTGCTGAGAAAATGCGGTATAGGGGGCGCAGCTTTCATTGATCATAAGATCCAGACATGTGTCAATGAATTGAAAGATGCAAATACAATAGCAAAACTCATTACAAAAAAACCAAAATACCCCAGCCCATATGCAACCTCAACATTAGCAGAGAATTAACAACAACAATTTCAAGAATCAGAACAGGACATTTTAAAGGAATGAAGATAAACCCAGACATGACTCATTAGAGTATCAAGCTTGTAAAGCTTGAGATCATGACTGGGTGAAGTAGAATGCCTTTGTCATTAAGACTAGGAGCACTACTCAGTAGCAGGCCAAAATGAGGAAATGAGGCAGACAAAAGTAATCAAATCTTTACAGTACATCTTTAAGAGAATATTTAAGTACATGCAGTACTTTTGTCTGAAGATAGTAACAACAGTTACCGAATGTAGTACAGAATGTTTTTTAGTTTTACATTTACAGCATTATATGGTCAGATTAACCATCCACATTTTTTTTTACCCACTGAAAGGATACCTTTATTATGATTACATCTCTATTAAGGTCTTCAGTCTATCCCCCTGAAGACCATAATAGAGGAATATTACTGTAGATTCACATTTTTGACAAGAGGATCAATATGAACAACCTGAATGATTGTTGCAACTGGCAGTTGCTGATTACCTTTTTTTTCCACCATCCTATCTGAATAAATAACGACAAATCATTTTTAGAAACACATATGTTAACAAGGCCAAATCCAATTTAATAATGCTAACACTAGCTGAAGAATGACCAGACTTCAACCCAGGTTCTATTTCCGAGTGAATGTTTTCCCAACAGATATTTAGTTTTAACAAATTTAAAATATCATTTTTTTTTTTGCTTATCCCTAGTACATGAGGTACAGGCCATAATAATCATGGTGAGTAGAAGTTGGCGACTGCTTTTACTGTAAGTGCACCACATGTCTACACCATGTGAAAAGCAGTTCGGCTTTGCCCTTGCAAATGTGGTGCCAGAGCCCCGTTTGGTTACTTGCACTCTCAGGTGGGGTTGGACTTTTGCAAGAAATGGGGGCCATTGGAGCTTTTTTTTTTTTAATCAGAAAAAAGTGCCCAATGCGGGAATTGAACCTGGGTTGTAGCGGTCGAAAACCAACGGTTTAGATCATCCTTCCACCGACCCCTCTCAAATATCATGATAAGGCACAATTTGGATTATAGATTAGAAACACAAGGTAATAAGATCAAATACAAATAAATAAATGGTGTTTAACGTTTCGGTAACAGTGTTGTTGCCATCTTCAGACAAAAGTACCGAGTGTACTTAAAGATTCTTAAAGATGTACTGTAAAGATTAAGTACTTTTGTCTGAAGATGGTAATAACACTGTTACCAAAACGACACACACTATTTATTTATTTGGATTTGGTCTTATTAACTTAAAGATCACTGAATAAATTTTAGAAATGTATAGAAAGGAAGAGAGATACAAGGAGAATGGCTTAGAACTTCTAAGTACTTGCAAGTCTTGTGCCAACCATATCTTTTACAACTGTTCAAGAATACTGTTTCTCTAAACAGAAGAAGAGATGGCAACTTGTTCTTCCAAATTTCATCATCTCTTCTCTCCCTTCCTCATTTTTGTGTCCTCCCACATTTAAATATACAGTAGAACCTCCCTTTAGCAGACACCTCTGTACTAAGAACAGTTTTCATTTGCAAAATTACCATTTTTTACTAAACACAAAGGTAATAAGACCAAATCCAAATAAATAAATAGTGTGTGACGTTTCGGTAACATTGTGTTTATAATCTATAATCCAAATTGTGCCTTATCTACCATTTTTACTATTTAGCAACTCTCCTGTAAGAGGACACCTCTTCCTAAAGGACACCTTGACTCTGCAATTAGGTGTTGTCCTTTACAGGGAGGTTCTACTGTATTTCAATTTCACAAGGAAGGATTTTTTTTTTCCACTTACACAACACATTCCTTTGGTGTGTTATGCAAACAGCCATTTTTATCTTATCACTCTTTTTTTTTTTAAACAGTAGGATATATATTTTTTTCTACTTTTGAACTAAAGGAAGTTTGGGAATGGTTTCTCCATACGGACAAGTAAAGGACTGGTGGTATATCTGTAGCAAGACTAATTGTTTTCAAGGCATTAGGTCTGTCTGAGTCATTTGGTCCAATTTGGCAACCTCCAAGATAATTGAATTTCCTTCTTCCCCACAACGCCCCTATTAACTTCCAGCAAGGTTGTTACTTAACGGATCCTTATAGACATATGTGTGCTGTGGAACCTTGTTTACAAAACTCTTTTTTGAAACTTTATAAACACAAGGTAATAAGACCAAATCCAAATAAATAGTGTGTGATGTTTCAGTAACAACACTGTTACTGAAACGTCACACACTATTCATTTATTTAGTCTTATTACTTTGTGTTTATAATCTATAATCCAAATTGTGCCTTATCATTTTGAAACTTTGTTCTATTACATCTTATTTATAAGTGGTTAAAACAACAGCATGGTTTGTTAGTATTTATTATCATAGGATTGCAGATTTTAAAATCTTAAGAATGAACCAAAGAGGTGGGTTTTTTTTCATTGGTCTTCTTCTTCTTTCTTATTTCCACTCAATCATATTAGGGCGTAAAGCAGCTTGATATTTGACAACCATCATGATTGGGTGAAGTAGAATGCATCTGCCTTTGTCATTAAGACTGGGAGCACTACTCAGTGGCAGGCTGACTTAGCTCCAAAAGAAATGGCCGCCTCTGATATGAGGAACAGACACCATGTGTAGCTTCTCCCAACATGGAGTACAAACTCATCCTGTATCCCTGGATTAGGAGCCCTTACAGGGTACTATCAGCCGGGCCAGCTGAGCCCAGGTTTTTTCAATGAGCTTGTTACTGCTCCCCCTCCTCCTTTTTCATCCCGGCTTGGGACTGGCAAAGGCGGAGTTGACATTTTTCATTGGTGATACAGTAAAACCTATCTCCAGATGACAACACCTAGTGTAAAGTGTCCTTTATGGAGAGATGTCCTCTTACCAGAGAGTTACTAAATAGTAAAAATGGCGATTTTGCAAATGAAAACTGTCTTTTGTAGAGAGGTGTCCTCTAGCGAGAGTGTCCTTTCATGGAGTATTTTTACTGTGATACCATAGGTTCTGTGCTATGTCAGTCTAGGATGGCATTAACTTCATACACAGTCTTACTGGGAGCTTCCAAAAATCCAGAAAATTTGCCCCAAAGAGGTTTTCCTTGAGTAGTAATAAGACCATTGAGAATAATAAGACTGTTTTCTTGCTTCAACGGTATTGGGTCGTTCTTTCCTGCCCCTGACCTATTTCTTTCATTGAGGAAATTCCTCGATTGTTTGGTGTTTACTCTGACTGCTCTTTGGAAGTTTGATCTACCCTTTATACAGTAGAACCTCCATGAGAGAGGACACTTGTGCTAGAAGACACCTCTCTATAAAGAACAGTTTTCATTTGCAAAATTACCATTTTTACTAATTAGCAACTCTCTGGTAAGAGAACACCTCTCCTTAAAGGACACTTTAGCTCTACAATTAGATGTTGTCCTTTTTACAGGGAGGTTCTACTGTATATATATTTTTGGTACTAATACAGTAGTCTCTCAATAAAGGACAAGTTACAGAGCAAAAAATATCCTTTACCCGAAAGTTTTTAAATAGTAAAAATAGTAGTTTGAGTGATGATAAAGCACAATTTTTGGATCATAAGATTATATCTACAAGAAAATAAGACCTAATCCAAATAAATTAATAGTGTCTGACGTTTTGGTAACAGCAATGTTACCATCATCAGACAAAAGAATAAAAAAAATGAAGAATAACTTCTAAGGTCCATTGAAATCTATCATAAATGATAAAGCACAAATTGGATTATAGATTATTATTTGGATTAGATGAGGCACAATTTGGATTGTAGATTATAAACACAAGGTAATAAGACCTAATCCAAATAAATTAATAGTGTGTGACGTTTTGGTAACAGCGTTGTTACCGAAACGTCACACACTATTTATTTATTTGGATTTGGTCTTATTACCTTGTGTTTATTTGGATTAGGTATTATTTTTTTGTAGCTATAATTTGAGTGATTAAATCTTGTTTTTTTTTTTTTTGTAGAGATGTGTCCTCTCATGAAGGTTTTTACTGTATAGTGGAACCTTGTTTAGAATGGGATCATTTATAGCAGAAATTTGGACGTCAGCTAGCTACTTTTTTTGTTGTTCTTCCTCAATGATTAAATAAAATTGTAAATTTTTTGTAAAGAGAAATCTGTAGCATACATAGAAGGAAAGAGAGAGACAATGATTGCCATCCTTACTTAGAATTACACGGTCCCAAGAGAACAACAGTCTTTGATTTCCATGCTTAAATCTGGTCATCTACGGGCAATGACTTTACAGAATGGTTGCAAGGTTTTCCCACTATGTACTAAGTGTCAACCTGCAACCCCAAAACACATTATTGACTGTATTGACTCATCCATTGATTGTTTTCGCTTTTACACGGTTTTCCAAATAAGTTTTTTTTTTGTTTTTATCGCACTATACTAAATGCTACTGTGATTGAACACATGCGCTGTGTACACATCTCACGAGGAATCCCGAGCTTATGTGCTGACTACATATTTTAACCTGTCAATGCATTTTATTTTTATTTCTGTGTACACCTATCCCCCGATTTACACGTTTTTCTCAGGAACGTATCTACCATGTAAATCGGGGGATAGGTGTATTGACTCATCCATTGATGAGCTCTACTCTTCCCCGGCAGAAACCATCAAAAGTCTCAAGCTTTACAAGCTTGATATCTTAATATGATTGAGTGGAGATAAGAAAGAAGAAGAGAATTACACAGGAATTTATTCCTTGTTGTTAATAGATCTTATCAATGTGTCATCCATTCATGTCTGATGACTCATGAAGATTGTCACAGAGTCTTTCTTAAGTTGAGCTCAACGTGTACAACACACATGTGAAGGTCTTCAAGGTTGAAGGTTACGGCCGGTGTTTTCCTGCATGCTCCTCACATAAGTTTGTTTAATTATTTGGTTTGTAGTTCACTACAATCAGTAGTATCTACTGTATTGACTCATCCATTAATGAGCTCTACTCTTCCCCGACAGACACCATCAAAAGTCTCAAGCTTTACAAGCTTGATACAAACACAAGGTAATAAGACCAAATCCAAATAAATAGTGTGTGACGTTTCGGTAACAGCGTTGTTACCATCTTCAGACAAAGGTACTTTGGTCTTATTACCTTGTGTTTATAATCTATAATCCAAATAGTGCCTTAACAAGCTTGATAGCTTAGTGTGATTGAGTGGAGATAAGAAAGAAGAAGAAGAAGGATTTTTGTCAGCGTTTGTACTCCATGTTAGGAGTGGCTGCACATGGCATCTGTTCCTCATGTCAGAGGCAGCCATTTCTTTTGGAGCTAAGTCGGCCTGCCACTGAGTAGTGCTCCCAGTCTTAATGACAAAGGCAGACACATTCTACTTCACCCAGTCATGATGGTAGATAAGAAAAATAAGAAGAAGGATTTTTGTCTGAGGATGATAACAACGCTGTTACTGAAATGTCATACACTATTTATTCATCTGGATTTGGTTTTATTACCTTGTGTTTAAAAAATGCTCAATTCTATCCATTTTTAAAATTTATTTACTTATTAATCAACAAGGCACGATATTTAAATACTTGTACCTATTACAGAGGTAACAAACAAATTGAAACTTGGCATTAAATATTTACAGATTTACATGTTGCAAGTGACAGAGTTCATAAAATTTGCATAAACAAAATGGCTGATATAAGAGAGTTAGATCATTAGATGTGGGAGCAATCGATGTCTCACTTCTGTAAAGTTCGGACAGTTGTAGATAAGGTGGAGAGCAGTTTGTTCAGTTTCTCCGCAGGAACAATTTGATGTTTCTGATAGACCTCTTTTATGTAAGTATTTTTAGAATTTTCCATGTGATGTGACAAATTAAGTGACTATAAAATTTGGATGGAACTGTGTAGGAATTCCGTTTGAAAGAATAGTACAAATTGTATCGTTAGAATTATAAATGGATTGATACAAATGATTCTCTCCCTTTCCCTCATAATAATAGATTTTTCTTTGTCTTTACTATTGTTGTGAATATTTCTATTGGTAAGTTTCATTTTTCAGAATTCTATCCATATCAAAAAGATGTGGGTGAGATGAGAGAACTGGTTGCAATAAAAAAAGATGACAAAAAGATGATTCATCCAATAG
>CP092879.1:60222055-60234754 GCA_030710605.1 Cordylochernes scorpioides
GATCATTATTTTGCTCTATGATTACCTAATATTTCACAACTGAATGACAAATCCTCTGAAAAAACTGTTCGTTCCTAAAAATATTTTCATAAGAAGATGTGCTCACTCTTTTTTCCAACTTTAACACTTGAAAAAGAATGTTTATGTGTGATCCCTGTCCCATTCTATTTATTGCTTTTATCCTTGTACTAAATGTTGAATATAAGAATGACGTGAATGCTATAGTCGCAATCTATTATATATAGCTGTGGATGAAGTGAAGCCTATTTTAGGCGAAATATCCTGGAGCTACCTCCTGTCAGGAACTAATTTTAGTCCCAAATGTCGAAATTAGAGGATCAACATCCGGCAGACATTCCAGATCCCACCTGAGAATATATCCCCCGAACCAATATGCAGTTAGGTTTTATAAGTGATTATTTTCTCATAAGAATTTTTTTTTACTTATCCCTAGTACACGTGGTACAGGCCATGATAATCATGGTGGGTAGAAGTAGGCGACTACTTTTACTGTAGGTGCACCACATGTCTTCACATGTGAAAAGCAGTTCGACTTTGCACTTACAAATGTGCGAGAGCCCCGTTTGGTTACTTGTACTCGCTGGTGGGGTTGGACTTTTGCAAGAATGCGGGAATCGAACCCGGGTCGTATCGGTCGAAAACAATGGTTTAGACCATCCTTCTACAGACCCCCGTCGAACGAAACGGGAAATATGTAGAAAAATAAAAAAAATCTGATATTTTCGAAAATGTATAGTTCAGGGCAAATAAACCTGTTTTTCTGTATGAAAAACCTCTGTGGAACTTATTTAACGGACAACCCTCATATTTGATAATTTTATGATGAGCGTTATGTAATATCATAATTTTATTTATTGAATTTGGAGATTTTTAATAATTAGTAAATTAAATTTTATTGCCCTCTATCGTTAAAATTTTACACAAATAAATTTTACTGGCAATGCGTTTCTTTTTTAAATCTCTACAGACCTTACTGCAATGAAATGATTTAATGAATGAGAGGGCTTGGCTCATCAGTAGTGAACCCTCTCATTCATTAAATCATTTCATTGCAGTAAGGTCTGTAGAGATTTAAAAAAGAAACGCATTGCCAGTAAAATTTATTTGTGTAAAATTTTTAATAATTTGCGATGAACGCTGTCTCTGTTAGCATAATATGATAAATATTTTCGTTTAATTTTTCAAGCTTTGAAATAAATATGACTAATAATGACTTCACTTAATCGTTTATCGATGCTTTATGATAAGAATCAATTTAGATAATAGAAGCAGGATAATCCCAGTTTGCCAAATGGCTCAATGTTAACAGAAAGGTGATTTGCTATTTCTAGAGACAATTCAGCGAAATCCAAACCACCAGAACAGAGCCAAAGAATTTCCGCCACAATCTTAGAAGACCGTTATCTGATTTTACTTCTTAGTGCCATAGGGGATGACAGCTACTTATCTCCCATGTGCTTTTTAAACAACAGATTCAATACAAACGGTTTATCAAAGGCTTTAAAGATGGTCTTCTTGAAATACAACCAATGGTATATGTCCCTCTCACTCTTTCTTGGCAAAGGAAGCCAGAAAGTTGAGCCAAAAGAAAGAACAAATGTCAGTATTTGACGCTGATGCTTTGGCAAAATACAAGATAATTAAACAAAAAATAAGAAAAGAACAAATATGCGAAATAAACTCTGAGGGAAAATGACAAAACCCATAACAAGACTTAGAACGAAACATTATAAAGGAATGACAATACATCCAGATGGCACAAGAACCTATAGGACATGCAACAACTGTCCTGGTGTGGAACTAACACCTACTCACATATTCTCATGCCCAGCAATGGCTGCAGCCTTGCAGAAAATTTACTTGGACCCAGAGCAGCCGCTTTACACTCCCAAGATAGTGGACATTGCCGCTGCTGTGATAGGGATGCATGGAGACATCTGAAGCTCTTCATTGGACACGACAACAACAACAACAACTCTTTCTGACAGAAGAGCCTATTTGAATGAACGCAGTTAACATCAGTCCTGGACTCAGGATCAGAGGTTCCATGTTCGTTTTAGTAATGAGTCAATTTTCAGTCTAGACATTGATTCTTGTGACATATTTATCTGTAGATAACCCGAGACTCGCTTCTATCACACTAACATCAGAGAAAGAGAAGGTGTTGGGGAGGGATCTACTGGTCTAGGATGGTTTAATTTTAAACAAGCGTACACCTCTCCATGAATTTGAGGAAGGCATGTTGACTGCTCAAAAATAAAGGACTAAGCCTCATAAGAGATATTTCAGGGATTTCATTGGCTCCGAGTTTTTTTTTTTTTTTTTTTGTGTATGATAATGCTATTACTATGAGTATTACTATTCAATGATTTTCGCGATAGCGAATATATTAGGAAATATAGAGTGCGAATCATCATATATCCAGGCATGAACCCAATAGAATATATCTGAAATGGGGAGATGCACTATATCTCATCAGCCTTTTCCAAAACTCGGCCTTTGCCGGTCCCAAGCCCTGATGAAAAAGGAAGAGGGGGAGCAGTAACAAGCTCGGTAAAAAAACCTGGGCTCAGCTGGCCCGGCTGATAGTACCTTGTAAGGGCTCCTAATCCAGGGATACAGGATGAGTCTGTACTCCATGTTAGGAGCGGCTGCACATGACGTCTGTTCCTCATGTCAGAGGTGGCCCTTTTTTTTTTTTAGCTAAGTCGGCCTGCCACTGAGTAGTGCTCCCAGTCTTGATGACAAAGACAGACGCATACTACTTTACCCAGTGTGGAGATAAGAAAGAAGAAGAGCCTTTTCCAAGAATCTGACTCTATCCAAAATGCACCTTTAGAGGAGTGAACATTATTGTATCGTTCTTTTGAAAAGCCTGTTAATGCGAGTTCTCAACTGTTTTGGGTAAATTTATTATACACTGCGTGACATTGAAAATGGAACACCAAGAAATAGTGGCCAGAAAATTATGCAAATTTCAGGGTAGACGCGCCTAACCGAGATATGCAAATGTTGTAAAATGCGCAGCTCTCGTGCGCACATGGAGTAAGATATAAGGGAAGGAACTTGCAGAAAGGACAGTATTCGTGTCGTTATTTCTTCAAGGAAAATCATTGTAGAAATTTTGTTCTTTTGTCAAAAGACACGTGTAATAACAGAGAATGCCAGGTCATCGTAAACGGAGGCAGTTCAAGCAGACAGACGCTTTTACGAGGGGCATGGTGATCGGACTGAAAAGGGCAGGTTGGTCCATACGTCAAATCGCAGCTGATACACACCTTGGTGCGTCCACGGTGCACCGACTGTGGAGAAGATGGTTGGAACAAGGAAATGTGGCAATTTATAGGAATGTCGGTGCAACCAGAGTGACGTCAGCACGTGTGGATCTGCGTATCCTTCGACAAGCAGTGGCGGCCCCACAAGCCACTTGTACCGCCATCCTGCAACATGTGCAAGACACCCTAGATCATTCCATCTCGACCAGAACCATTTCCCGTCGATTGGTTGCTAATGGCTTGCACTCATGCCGTCCGCTAAGAAGACTGCCATTGACTCCACCGAATAGGCGCCAACGTTTGGAATGGTGCCGGGCTAGATCGACGTGGATGACGGAATGGCACAGGGTCGTGTTCTCAGATGAGTCGCGTTTCTGCTTGTCCAGTGATAGTCGCCGTTAACGCGTGTGGCGTCGACGTGGAGAAAGGTCCAATCCGCCAGCAATTGTGGAACGCCAACCGTGCGACAACGTGGAATCATGGTTTGGGGCGCAATCGCGTATGATTCCAGGTCACCTTTACTTCGTATTCAGGGCACTATGACGGCCCAACGATACGTTGATTATGTGCTGCGACCGGTGACACTCCCCTACCTTCAGGGGGTACCCAATGCCCTTTATCAGCAGGATAACGCCCGACCGCACACTGCTCGCATTAGCCAACAAGCTCTGCAAGATGTACAGATGCTTCCCTGGCCACCGTACTCTCCTGATCTCTCACCAATCGAGCACGTCTGGGACATCATTGGACGCCGTTTGCATGCCTTGCCACAGCCGCGTTCAGAAGACGAACTGTGGCAATTGGTTGAGAGGGAATGGAGAGCCATCCCTCAGGACGCCATCCGTACTCTGATTGACTCTCTACCTAGACGTGTTGCTGCGTGCATCGCCGTCCGCGATGGTCCTACTTGCTACTAAGCCGACGCCGTTCTCGCTCTGTATTATGACTATCATTTTGAAATAAAGATCACTTATTGTTCGTCCCTGTCTCTCTCTGTCTGCCGAGTTTCATCACTTTCTGGCCACTATTTCTTGGTGTTCCATTTTCAATGTCACGCAGTGTATATTGACCTCTATATCAAATAAATCAATAAGACTAGATTGAATAACTATTAAATAAAATATTTATGTATCAAAGTTTTTAATTTTTAGAAAGAATTTGTTCAGTATTTTTTATAATACTGTAATTAAAATATCTTCTAAACTTGTATAATAGATGCAAAATTTGTCTATAAATGTAAAATATCATTTTAAATAGAGTGTTTTATTATAGATATTGTAACATTTATATTTTATTTCTAATTAATAATCACCATCGCTCTTAAACTTTTTGTTATATTTTCATATTGAACCTCACCAATTCTCTTTGCTCTAAAAAAAGGAACTTTTTAAAATGTCAAATATTCCTCAAGTGTCAAATATATTTTTAATAATGAAAAATTAAATATCTCCAATAGTGGTCACTGCAACGATTTTTTCTGTTAGATTAGTAAGAACCTTCAAGTTTTTCCAAATTTTAGATATAAATATTGCTGACTATGCTAGTAAACAATCATCCTCACATTCATATAGATTGATTTATTTTTATTTATGTAATAGAGATCTAATCTCTTCTCTTGACTTTTAAGACATGTTTGATATCACAAATGAAAAATCCCTGTTCAGATGTAGTGATGGTTGTGTTTATCAAATCAATTATAAGACCAGTTAAATAAATCCTCTTTCTTTTAGGCTGGGGATATTAGAAATAAGTTTGGGGCGACAATAAATATTATGGTCAAAATCAAGAACAAAATACCATGTACTAATGATGCTTCTATTTAAACATGGATAAAATTTGTGTGCAACTCAACTCAGTACAAATTATAGTTAACAGTCAACTAACGACTTCCAAGTCGTTCCGCCAAGAGATCAACACCACAGAGGTCCGTACGACTCTTGACCTCACGGACAATACAGCAGCTATCTCCTCTCTAATTGTAAATACGCTGCTGTATCACCTCATAAGCATAAATAAATAAATAACCTCAAACACGCTATTCATTGTTATCATTTCTCAATTCTCCATCTTGGAAGACAGGCAATTTAGCAGCAGATGAATAGAAGTTTGTTCCTCACATCCACAGAAGCATCTTGAATCTTGCACCGCTTTGATGAATTTTTAAAAAGCTTCTATAATTTTCGTGATTTGTAATAAATTGAATTGTGGAAATTTGCCCGAAAATAGTTCAGAATATTAGCAGGAAAGAAACTTTGAAATGTTTGGTTAGTATTTTTCTTTAATAGTGTGTCATTTTATATTTATAAAATTTTCAAGTATGTCTGGAATATCCAGGTCATATCGCTGTTGGTCCTCAATCGATAAATTATTCAGATCATATTTTATATTTCTGGATTATATGGAATCCATAATCCAAGGAATATTTGCCAGAGTATGCACACAACTACAGCTAGTTGTTTAATAAGTTTGTGTATATCATAATAATATTTGATATTGAAGTTAGTTAAATTAGTGTATATACTTTTTACTTATATATTTATACCAGACCTCAGTTCCATAAGGGAGTATGGTCTAACGATTGTTTTGTATAAAATGAATCTTTTCTTGGTGCTTAGTGCCAAGATTTGCCACATATCGAAAAAAGTATTTTTTTTAGTCTTTGGGTTCTATTTAGTATATTGTTCAAATGAGGATTAAAATTCAATTTATTCTTCCTTCTATGGTTTACGAAGGTAATTCCCAAAAAATTTATTTCTTGAACAGGAGTAATAATAATATTTTAAATTAAATTTCAAATTTATCTTTGTTATGAAAATGTAAAATACTAGTTTTATCAAGACTTATTTTTAATTTGTTTTCTGTACACCAGTCGTCAACTTTTTCCAAAACACGCTCAATTGAATTTTTGAGGGTTGCTAAATCTTGTTCCAACATATTATTGTGAGATCATCGGCATAGCAAATTATTTCTGAGTTTGGTAGTTGTATTTTGGTTAACATATCATTTATAAATATCATCCAAAGCAATGGAGATAATGGTCATTTTATGCATAAAAAAAAAAAATAAATACAACAAAATTAAATAAAAAAATCAAATAAACTTTTCAATTTAGAATTTTTATTAAGAAAGGAAATGTTTTGCTAATAATAAAGCAGTATTAATTATTAATGTAAAAACAGATACAAATTTTAGTATCCATTTATGCGCCTGTTAGACGTACGCAATTTGAGTGATAAACTTTTCTGATCATCATGACATTCTTAATTTTTTTTTCATTATATTTTTATTTACATTGCCTTTCGGCCTAGAGTGGTTAAATGGTCACTCGCACTAGTTGCTGCTACGTTTCGTTCATTTAATCTTTTTTTTCCCCTCGCCTTTTTAATTTGTTAATAATATATCTTTGCAGCAGACTTAAACACGCAGTCCATGTGTTCAATGCTTTAGTTTAGAGTTATATACGTATTGCATTATTCGTTATTGTATTGGACAATTTTATTATCATTGGTAAGTACTGTTATTATTATTATTTTTTTAAATTGTAAACACACATGAAATTTAAACAAATAGTAGCACTATGTGCATTTCATATATAATTTAACATTTCTGAGTAATGTATTCCGAACGTTTTTAGATAGAATCACACTTTTTAGAATGAAAATATATAAATAAACATTACTTACGATTTAAAGATGTCTACAGACGATTATGCGAATACCTTAACACGCTATTAATCAGCCTTTAAAATGATTATAAAATGTTTTGCTTTGTTCTCATACATGAAAATATCAAATAATTGATCTTCTGCATTTATAATTCGATCCAAAATAATATATATATATAAACTAAAATATCAAACCCCCATTAAAATATGATAATGTACATAGTTGTGTCTACTCTCTTTGAAAATTATCATGAGATAACACATTTCTAATTAAAAATGTTATCAAATTTCACAGATAAATGAAGATAAATTGAAACGTGGACCAAAAACCTATCAAAAATTGCTATTAATTATATATATAAACCATATATAGCATATATTAAACCACATTCTATCCTGACATATAGTGGTTTGATACAATGATTTTAATTGATTTAATGATTTGATTAATTCAATGATTTAATTTATTGATTCAGTGATTAATGATATTGGATATAGTGATTTGATATTATACCTTTACTTTTAACAATGCCTATACCTAACAAAATTATTATTATAATCCTAGTACCTATTTTTTAAAAAGAAATTGTCAGTATTTATTATTATTATTATTATAAATACCATCCAAGTATATCCTTACTAAAATATTTTCTTCTGCATAATCCAATCATAAATATATTTATCTATTGAGAGAGAGATAATTGACAATTAACAACTTTATTGACTCATAGTCAACAGAAAAATAATAAAGAAAAATCAAAATACAGTATTGTAATATAAATATAAAATATTTACATCAGACTTCTCTGAAGGGACGTTGGGATCAGGAGCTACAAGCCGTCCTGAGTGTGGACAGACCCTTGCTTTTTGTGCAATTTTTGTCTCCAACATGTTCAATGGCAATGTTGAGGAATTCACACAGAATTGTCCTGTGTTCAGACGAGAGAATCTCGAGGACATCCTTCCTCTCAGGGCGGTATAGAACTGCGTACATGATTGTCGTCCCTAAATGAGATAGAAACTGATTTATTACAATGTCCATATAAGATTATATAAGGTTAAATACAGATAAAATATAAATAAATAAGTTGGTAAAGAGAGAAAATTAAAGGCAAAGAGGATGAGTTTCTTTTTATGAACATGCCTTTAATTTTCTCTCTTTACCAAGTTACTCCAGAGGATTTTATCTTGTTTAGATAAATAAATAAGATTAAATATAAGGATAAATATAGATAAATATATGTAAATATGTAAAATTGATTGATATACATATATATGAGAACATATACAAGTCGTCATTGGAGTATTTTTTAAAAAATTTTATTTAACAAAAAGTACCCAATGCTCGATTCGATCTCGGGTCGTAGCAGTCGAAAACCAACAGTTTAGACCCCCTTTTCACCGACCCCTTTAAATAATTATGATTTGGATACATAGTAAAGCCTGTCATAGACATACCCTGTCATAATGGTACCTTGTACATGCTAAAATCACATGAATCCATAGTTATCTGTATTCTATGTTACCTATATTAAATGGCAACATTAACTACCCAACCCCATTTTTCCATGGTTCTATGAGTATCCTGACTTAACGAACACAACAGAAATATCAGAACAAAAGACCAACGTTCAATGATCTATCAACATATTGCACAGACCGGTCACCAATTCAACATAACAGAAACGAAATGCCACTACAAAAACATTAAGAACAAATATCAACGGTTACTCTTAGAATCTCTCATTTCCAATGAATATAACAGTATAAACAGGAAGATACCATCACAATACCTTAGATATCTCAGAAGAAATCAATAGATCAATTTTATAGGTTCTGGATGCCCTAAAAATGTAAATAGACACATTTCATAAAATTGTTAAATTACAAACCAATTTAAAAATTTCAGTTATAAATATCCACGCTGCGCACGTTTGTTTTTGTAAATATTTCTGGTGGGATAAAGTCGATATTTTATTAAGCCCGTTGAAGAGCGATTATCACTTGAAAGCTAGCGTTTTGTAATAAAAAGAAACTCATTGTGAGAAAATATTTTGTAATTTTAAAACTTTTTTCACAATTTTATCATGGGTAGAGATTTAAATGAAGTTAACAAAAGGAAATCTACAGGACTCTGAAGAAATATCCATCAAATTACAAGGTAATAAGACCAAATCCAAATAAATTAATAGTGTGTGATATTTCAGTAACAAAGCTGTTACAGAAATGTCGCACACTATTAATTTATTTGGATTTGGTCTTATTACCTTGTAGTTCTAATCTATAATCCAAATTGTACCTATTCCTAATCTATAACAGTTCACTCTCATTGGCTGGTTTTCTGGGAAAAAGTCTAGATTAGTTCCAATTCTTCATAGTCTTATTGGCTTTGCTTAGTCCCTAAGAAATACCTCACCAAAGACCTCAAGGATTGGAGCGCAGTGAGTTACATGTTGCCATGACTGCTAATCTTCTAAGGGAGATGATAATAATTGTCGAGGATGTGTGTTTTGTATTTTTCTCTTACATGCATTTTAAACTTCCATTTAACCAATAATACTGATTATAATCAGGGCAGAGAAAAAAGAAGAGCTATTTTATTATTATTTTATTTATTTATTTGATAAGTTATAATTTGGATTAAAGATTATAAACACAAGGTAATAAGACCAAATCCAAATAAATAAATAGTGTGTGACGTTTCGGTAACAGCATTGTTACCATCTTCAGACAAAAGTACTGAATGAGAAATTTTACCACAGCATGGTTTAAATAGTTACTGATTTGGTCTTATTACCTTGTGTTTAACAGTAACTATTTAAACCATGCTGTGGTAAAATTTCTCATTCAGTACTTTTGTCTGAAGATGGTAACAACGCTGTTACCGAAACCGGTCTTATTACCTTGTGTTTATTTATTTATTATCCATAGTTGATGTGATACAGGCCATGATAATCATGGTGAGTAGTTAGCGACTGTTTGAGCTATTTTATAAAATATATAAGAAGAAACATATCCCTGGAAGTGTAATGTGTTTTCACCATAGTAAAAAGCTCGATATTTGTTTGTTTACACATTATTCAGAATGTCAACAGTGTGTTGATTGCACCCATCAACAGATGTTAAATCACTTATTACCAGAGATATAATAATGTGCTGCTATTTATATTGACATATCTGTCTTTATTCATGATAAAATTGTGAAAAAGTTTTAAAATTACAAATATATTCTCACAATGAGTTTCTTTTTATTTAAATAAACGCTAGCTTTCAAGCGTTATTCGCTCTTCAACGGGCTTACTATAATATCGACTTGATCCCACCAGAAATATTTACAAAAAACCAACGCGCGCCGCGTGGATATTTATAATTTTTTTTTTAATAAAAAAGATACTCATTGTGACAATATAATTGTAATTTTAATATCTGACTTTGTTGATGATGGCTTGTGCCATCTATCTGAATAAATATCAACTAGTTATCATTTTTTTTAAAACAAAATTTCATAATATACTAGCCACAAATACTCCTTTTCTTGGTACAGTTAAACCTGTATATAACGTCCCCTCTAAATAGCATCTCCCTCTCTATAGCACCCGATTTTAAATATGTAGTACGATGTGATTTACATTAAAAGTGACCTGTCTATAGCACCCCCTCTCTATAGCACCCTATTTTGGTGAGTCCCAAGAGGGGGAGCTATAGACAGGTTTAACTGTATTTCAAGATATAAATCCAGCTATCTATGTGTTTCTGCCTATTGACCTTCATCAATGTGGTGGGTTCTCAACCTGCAACCCCAAACCACATCATTGACTGTATTGACTCATCCCAAACAGACACCATCAACAAGCTCTACAAACTTGATACCATAATATGATTGAGTGAAGATAAGAAAGAAGAAGAAGATCAATGTGGTGCACAAACTCTACCTCAACAACCAGTTTCAGTTCAAATTAACTTTTATTTAGTACTATTTACAAAGAGTGATTTAAATCATAAACGTACAGTGAACAATTCTTAACAAGGGTTCATCATATACACTCATGGACAAAACTTAAGGAAGTTGTACCTTTTAGCATGTATATCGGGATTCAGACAATAACTCTGAAAGATATTACAGTGAACTTTATTGTAGACACACAAGATAACCCAGTGTATATACACTTATGGACAAAACTTAAGGAAGTTGTACCTTTTATCATGTATATAGGGATTTAGACAATAAACCTGAAAGATATTACAGTGACCTTTATTGTAGACACACGAGATAACCAAGTGTATATACACTCATGGACAAAACTTAAGGAAGTTGTATTTTTTAGCATATATATCGGGATTCAGACAATAAACCTGAAATATATTACAGTGACCTTTATTGCAGACACGAGATAACCAAGTGTATATATACTCATGGACAAAACTTAAGGAAGTTGTACTTTTTAGCATGTACTACTCTGATCAAAAAGTTTCGACACTTTGCTCATAAAATCCTGAAAACTCAATATATTTTCTTCCGGTTTGTGGCAAACGCAAGCGTCGCCCTTGGCTTGGAGACCTGCCAATTTTCAAAAATCACGCACCACAACAGCGCGAGCAGCGGCTGTTCGAAGTGAAGCCATTTTGCCCATGCTTCGATTTCGTTAGTCACCGAAATGGAGGATCAACGAATTTGCATCAGGTTCTGTGTGATAAACAGATTCAAGGGTGCCGAAATTTTTTTGATGTTGCAAACAGCCTACGGGGATGCCGTCATGAGCCGAAGACGAGTTTTCGAGTGGTACAAGCGCTTCAAGGAAGGTCGGGAAGAGACCGCTGACAACGAGCGTTCCGGGAGACCGTCCACATCAACCACGCCTGAAAAAGTGAACAAAATGTTCAAACTGGTGCGTGAAGACCGACGAATAACTGTCAGGGAGATCGCCGAAGAAGCAGGGATATCATTAGGGAGTTTTAAGGCGATTGAGGGAAGCGATCAGGCAGAAACGGCCGGAGCTGTGGAGAAGCAAGTCGTGGATCCTCCACCACGATAACGCGCCGGCGCACTCAGCCCTCAAAATCTCGAAGTTCCTGCAGGACCACTCAACCTCTGTGTTCCCCCAACCCCCCTACAGTCCTGATTTGGCCCCCTGCGACTTCTTTCTATTTGGAAAGCTCAAAAAAGTTAAAGGGTCGGAAATTTCAGAGTATAGAAGAGATCAAAGTGGAATCGAAGAAGGCCATGAAGGCGATCCCAAAAACAGACTACCAGAGGTGTTTTGCCGACTGGAAAAAAAGGTGGCTGAAGTGCATCGCGGCCAACGGGGACTACTTTGAAGGGGACAATTTGAACTTGGTAGAATAATAAAGTTTTTTTTTAACTTATGAGCAAAGTGTCAAAACTTTTTGATCAGAGTAGTATATCGGGATTCAGACAATAACTCTGAAAGTTTTTACAGTCACCTTTATTGAAGACACACAAGATAACCAAGTGTGAACAAAATTGACTCCGTCTCCTTAAAAAAAAAAAAGATTAGTCGGTGATACCAAAGACTTTCCACTTCTACAATAAAATAAGACCTAATCCAAATAAATTAATAGTGTAACATTTCAGTAAAAGCATTGATACTGAAACATCACACACTATTAATTTATATTTGGATTAGGTCTTATTATCTTGTAGCTATAATCTATAATCCAAATTGTGCTTTATCGACTTTCCACTACCTTAAGTTTTGTCCTAATGAGTGGATATTAACT
>CP092879.1:60234854-60362682 GCA_030710605.1 Cordylochernes scorpioides
TCATTAGAAACCTATTTCAAAGCTACTACCTGAAGGCCAGGGATTATAGGGTTTCTGAATTACCCAACACAAGCCATAGGATGCCTATTAGGTTTGTTGTTTTAGACATAGCCCCCCTCTAAGTTGTGATTTCCTACACCTTCCTTCACCTATTACTCCTGATAATAACTAAAATTTCAGATTTACCCTAAATAGTTAATTCACAATGGTATACATTATTCTCATTGGTCTTCGAAACTCGGGTTTTAACAAGAAATAGTTTGTAAAAAAAAAAAAAAAAAAGGAGTCCTAATGAAGTTCTACTTTAAAAAAAAAAAAAGGTTTAAAAAAAAAAAAGGTTGAAATCTCTAAACTTCTCATTCTATCGAGCTGATTCTCCGTACACACTCCAAAATCCTAGTTAGAGGCGACAGTCTAAGCAGAATTTACACTGTGTGGGCCTTTTCACCCTTGTAGACCTGCGTAAAGTTAAACTGTTCACACTAACTCTGTCAACTTCCCCTCGTCTCATTACTTCTGAGTTCGCTCTGGTTGTATTGTTGGATAAAATTGTAACATAACAATAAAAAGAAACTAAAATTTTCCTAAATCATATCCTGACAGGTTGTACAAGCTCTTCAAAACGGTGTGTCATATTAAAACAAGGTTGTGAGACGGTATTCTGCACAAAGACAAGGTTGAGACAAATAACACACAAACCCTGAAACATGGTGTTAAAGAACACATGTTTAAAAAAAAAAACTGCAAACTGTTTAAAGTTCACCATAACACTAAGACCTATTTGCTATTTAATATATAACCTAATATTGTAATTAATAAAGACCTATCTATATTAAATAGTGTATACAATCGCTGAAACTTATGTAAATCAGCTTACACAAACCCCCAGTGCATAATATGTCTTATTTTAAAAGAAATAGTTCTATCGAGGCGATATTGCGGTCGACAGCTACGCTTTATACATTAAATGTACTTCCTTCCATCAATCTTTATCTACTATTTACAAAACCCTTTATCCAACTTTTTTCAATTCTTTCTCTTTCAACATCTTTCTGCATCTCTCTATCTCTTTCTCATCAACATTCAACGCTTTCTCACTCTTTTTACCACTTTCAACACTTCTTTCATCACCTCTCTCTCATCTCTCTTCCATTATTTTCTACACATTTCACTGCCTTTTCATCCCTCTGGTGTTTCCTCGAAACCCGTCATCGGATCTGGATCCCGATCTATTATCACTCTTAATTTTGAACTACTCTATTCCAACAGCCTATGACCCTTAAGCTTTATAACTCCATATACACTCGGCGGGGTAGTTACCTTGTTAAGAAAACCTATAATGTCATAGATCATTTAGAGAGAGAACATAACAAATTTGTGCGAATAGTTGCTTCAACTATTGATTGTAAGCCTATTAAACTCGTTCTCTTTAGGTTGGCTCGCTCATTAGTCTTCGATTTTTTTTTTTTCATTCAATGGTCATATTGAGTCCACATGGGTGCTAAACGTAAACTGTATTAAAATGGTGTAGTTTTCTAGTTTTCGAATTATATGACAGTTAAAAAAAAAAATCCTGGAAATATCTCGCACTGGCTACTATTAAAAAAAATTGAATGGGGTACAACTCCGATCTTACAGGATACCTCATGGCTCATAGAATTGAATCGCTCATTTCTCACTAAAATATTCACACAGGTATGGAGGTCTCCAGTGGTTCTATAGCTATTGGTCAACTAAATTAATAAATGGCAGGAATGAAGCTAGTTTAAATGCTCATGTGCTGTTTTGTCATGCGTCTTTATGTCATCTGCACAGGAAAGTGTCGCCTCAAGGACCTAATTCTGGGACTAACATCCGCTGCACATTTCAGGAAGGAGTGGTCGTCCATACAATAGCAAGATATCATTTTGCTGCCAATGTACAATGTTGAGCATTTTCCATGTCGTCATTTTGTCGATCCCCAATCTTCTAGGGTGTTTTCTTTAAGCATTTCTCGATATCGTTTAATGCTTTATGCGATCCCGCCCGGCATTCAATAAGTATTATTTGATCGTACCATCTCCAGGAGACCATCCCATTGCGGCCGAACCATTTCCACCCAACTTATAACGCCGTCCATATCGCGTAATTGAAATTAGTGTAAAACTCAAAGAATAAGACCTTAATCTCTTAATTCTTTACTAATTTCAGTTGGCTCAACATAAATCTTCTCAATTATTATCTTAGTACAGTGGCGTGACATGTCACACTTCTTCTAGTTCTTTCGCAAGCTCGATTAATCCCAGTGAAAAGCCCGTCCAGGCGTCAATCCCGTGCTAACCCGTCATGCATGACTTCAAATTTGGAAATTATTAGACCTGAATATTTGCAGTGGCATCTGCTTCCACTGAAAGTATTTAAGACACAAGGCTGCCTCTTTAAATCACTGTCTTTACTCCCACATGCCTGTGTAAACTTTAACCATGACTTTATCAATTCTCAAAATTCTGCCTATCGAGTATCCTGAGAATCAATGTTCTTCTTGTCTACGGCGGATTATCACAGTAATTGTTCCCTAGAGTTATCTGCGTCGAGTGGTCAGTCTGTACTACTAATTCTCCACTCTAACTCTAGGACTCTTCTATCTACTCGGGCTGTTCAAAAATTTTCAAGACAGTTGTTCAAATCCCCAATGATAATCTGCTAAATTTCGATAATTATTGGAATTCTCATTAAACAGAATAACTACACCTTTCTGACACAGAAATATCCAGCATCAAGATATAGCGCACCGTCCAATTTCTTTATTTCAAGACGGTGTCAAATTACAACTGAAGGAACATACTAAACATATAACTGGTTTAAATTTCATGTAATCTCATCATGCCTTCTGCTGGCAAATATTTACTGTAAAATTCAATACTATCAAGATGGTTTTATTTGTCTTCATCTAAAAAAAAAAATGTTTCAGAAATAGAATCTTGGAAATCTCTACTAAAGACAAAATTATACATTTGTCAATTCAGGATAACCTTCCCTTGTCAGAGTGTATACAGGATATTTAAGATCATATGCAGTTGGAGGCATCATAAAAAAAAAAAAAGTCGGTTGCCTGACGCGTCTTTTTATGGTGATCAAATTTCTCTCTTCACGGGTATGCTAACTGGATCTTCAATTCTATTTTCACCTTAAGGCTCATATATCTGGATGCACAGGCTAGTATGATTTGATAGAAAGCGCTATTAAAATGAAGTTAAGATATTTGTATCCAGCAATAATTATCAGAACTCACCTCTGCTGTGAGAAAATTATATCAGAGCTATGATGAAAAAAAAAAATGCTAAGTCATTTCAGTAGACTACTGTAAAATACTGATCACCGTTCTAAATTTGAACCATGGGAAATCCAACCTCATTTCTCATACTGTATATAATAATTTGAGAAAGTAAAATAAAGAAATTGTAATCAATGGTGCTCGCAACAGAATTCAAAATGATTGAGACACAGAACATTATAAATAATGTCCAGCAATAATTTTCCAATACTGCAAAGGAACAGGTCACACTTTCGCATTAGGAGAACCTAGAATACATTACAATAACATAAACAGCAAATATCAAAGGCTTATAATTGATTTTCTATTATTCAGAAAACACAATAGCATTAATAGAAAATAGATTTGCCCGAAACATATAACACAATATATCCTAGTACCAGCTAATAATATCAACAATAATATAAGTAACTTATATGTAATAGCCAATAACTATTATAAAACTACTTAAATAATAGAATTTCTAACCTATAAGATAATTCATAGAATATAGCAAACAATAGTAGAATATGTGTAATACCTTAATCAAAAAAATATGTCTTAAGAAAACAAATAATATGCATAACTTTCTAATGTATATATATATATGTACATAGAATCATAATAGTTTTAGCATCAGGCGACGTTATATTTTCTTGATATATTGTATATGTTTCTCCTGTAGAAGGGCGGACAAGCTCGAAAGCTCGAGAAGACCAGAATAAAGGATACTCATCCCCATAGACGTTTTACTTTGATATCAGAAATCAATGATAATATTAAGGTTTTGCCACAAACAATGTGAATCGTAAAAGACAGCGGCGAGAGATGCGGTATACACCCCTCAACATAACTTTCATTGCCTGAAAAAATGCCAGTGAAACGGAAAGCATAAATTAAAATTCACGATTTATAATAGACTGTTAATCTCAGGATGCGTGGACTACTTCACCAATACTTAAAAATAGTATGGCTTTTCATTAGGTATATATTTCTAAAGTATAGGGGAAGAAACATATACTAAATTCGAGCCCCACGTTGGGCGCCATTGATGGGTTCCCGGTTTGGATAGTTGAAAAGGGAGGATACACAATGTGACTTATTAAAAGTTTCCTTACTTAAGTATATATATATAGCAAATTAGGCCAACAACCCCATGTATATAACCCGCAGGAAGACCTTAATGTTGTATAATAGCAGCACAGCTGTCAGTGATGCACTATCGGCATATGTCTTTACATCATCACATTCACAGGGAAAAAAAAAAAACTCAGGAAACAAGAAAATTTCTCTAGATATTTATTTAAAATATCTTAAAATTTGGGAACATGTCTATACTGACGAGATATGCTATTTACATAGTAAAATTTAGATAGAGGTGACCTGAAGTTACTTTATAGCCCTTTAAGGCCCATGCGAAATCTAGGTTGGCTACTACACAAAAAGGGGGGGGGAAACCTAGATCTCCATCTATTCTAGCGGGACAAAATATACGAACCCTAACACTCCTTTTAAGTCACTTAAAGCCCTTTAGGGCCCATTCAGAATCTAAATAGATTAGCTTCTGTTCGAAAAATAAAAAAAAAAGGGGGGGCTAAGCCATAATGGCAAGGGGCTTACCTTCTCTCGAAGGCGGCGGCAAGGTCTGGTCTCCTCTACGTCTCAGGCCCGTCTAAAAATCGTCCTTCTCACTGAGCGACTCCGATCGAATCCTCCCTTTTGGCAAAGAACCTTCTTTTATATCATCTCATTCTCCATTTTCATTCGCCGAAAGAAACACCAATCAAAATGGCCAACGGCTCCAGTATCAATTTCATAGACGCCCCAGGCCTCTCCCCTTCAAAATAGAACATATAGTATTACCAAAACAAAAAAATCTAAAGAGAAAAACAACCCCTGCGGTAGTGTAAGATTTCAGACTCCAGCCTCCCGTCTTTCCACATGGGTTGAAATACAACCCTCCCTTTTTCTCGGGATGGTATATATATCGCCCCCCCGTCTTGGCTAAAATTGACCCAGGCCCTTTTTACCTGGACTGTAATGTGATGCTTTCCTTTCTCTGGAAGGATATTTTATAAGTTTCAGTCTTTAGAGATCTTCCTTCTCCATTTTTCTCCTTTTTTTTTTTTTCTGGTCACCTTTACCTAAATTTTTGGTGAGGGGAATATATGTACATATGAAACAACAGTTTCCAGCTCGGATGTCTCTGGATGTCTTCTTCTTTACCAGGCATCAGCTTTCGGCATGGAAGTCTGGTGTCACCAAGTGTCTAAGTTTCTGGGCAAAAAAAAAATGGTCTGTAAGTCTATGTGGGAGGGAAGCCATGTATCCATTTGATTTGATCATACATACGCCTTCTGTTGGGGTATGGTTACAAAAAAACGTGCCCCAACACTTCTATGGTTTACAAAGGTAATTCCCAAAAAATTTATTTCTTGAACAGGAGTAATAATAATATTTTAAATTAAATTTCAAATTTATCTTTGTTATGAAAATGTAAAATACTAGTTTTATCAAGACTTATTTTTAATTTGTTTTCTGTACACCAGTCGTCAACTTTTTCCAAAACATGCTCAATTGAATTTTTGAGGGTTGCTAAATCTTGTTCCAACATATTATTGTGAGATCATTGGCATAGCAAATTATTTCTGAGTTTGGCAGTTGTATTTTGGTTAACATATCATTTATAAATATCATCCAAAGCAATGGAGATAATGGTCATTTTATGCATAAAAAAAAAAAATCTAAATAAATACAACAATTAAATAAAAAAATCAAATAAACATACTTAATTTAGAATTTTTATTAAGAAAGGAAATGTTTTGCTAATAATAAAGCAGTATTAATTATTAATGTAAAAACAGATACAAATTTTAGTATCCATTTATGCGCCTGTTAGACGTACGCAATTTGAGTGATAAACTTTTCTGATCATCATGACATTCTTAATTTTTTTTTCATTATATTTTTATTTACATTGCCTTTCGGCCTAGAGTGGTTAAATGGTCACTCGCACTAGTTGCTGCTACGTTTCGTTCATTTAATCTTTTTTTTCTCCTCGCCTTTTTAATTTGTTAATAATATATCTTTGCAGCAGACTTAAACACGCAGTCCATGTGTTCAATGCTTTAGTTTAGAGTTATATACGTATTGCATTATTCGTTATTGTATTGGACAATTTTATTATCATTGGTAAGTACTGTTATTATTATTATTTTTTAAATTGTAAACACACATGAAATTTAAACAAATAGTAGCACTATGTGCATTTCATATATAATTTAACATTTCTGAGTAATGTATTCCGAACGTTTTTAGATAGAATCACACTTTTTAGAATGAAAATATATAAATAAACATTACTTACGATTTAAAGATGTCTACAGACGATTATGCGAATACCAAAACACGCTATTAATCAGCCTTTAAAATGATTATAAAATGTTTTGCTTTGTTCTCATACATGAAAATATCAAATAATTGATCTTCTGCATATATAATTCGATCCAAAATAATATATATATATATATAAACTAAAATATCAACCCCCCATTAAATATGATAACGTACATAGTTGTGTCTACTCTCTTTGAAAATTATCATGAGATAACACATTTCTAATTAAAAATGTTATCAAATTTCACAGATAAATGTAGATAAATTGAAACGTGGACCAAAAACCTATTAAAAATTGCTATTTATTCTATATATAAAGCATATCTAGCATATATTAACCACATTCTATTCTGACATATAGTGGTTTGATACAATGATTTTAATTGATTAATGATTTGATTAATTCAATGATTTAATTTATTGATTCAGTGATTAATGATATTGGATATAGTGATTTGATATTATACCTTTAGTTTTAACAATGCCTATACCTAACAAAATTATTATTTTAATCCTAGTACCTATTTTTAAAAAATAAATTGTCACTATTTATTATTATTATTATTATAAATACCCTCCAAGTATATCCTTACTAAAATATTTCTTCTACATAATCCAATCATAAATATATTTATCTATTGAGAGAGAGAGACAATGACAATTAACAACTTTATTGACTCCTAGTCAATATCAAAATAATAAATATAGAGAAAAATTAAAATACAGTATTGTAATAAAAATATAAAATATTTACACCAGGCTTCTCTGAAGGGACATCGGGATCAGGTGCTACAAGCCGTCCTGAGTGTGGACCTTGCTTATTGTGTTGTTCCCAACATGCTCAATGGCAATGTTGAGGAATTCGCACAGACTTGTGTTCAGGCGAGAGTATCTCGAGGACATCCTTCATCTCAGGGCGGTATAGGACAGCGTACATGAGGTCGTCCCTAAATGAGATTGAAACTGATTTATTACATGTCCATATAAGATTATATAAGGTTAAATACAGAATAAATATATATAAATAAGATTAAATATAAGGATAAATATAGATAAATAAATGTAAATATATAAAATTGATAGATATACATATATATAAGAATATATACAAGTCGTCATTGGAGTATTTAAAAAAATATATATTTAACAAAAAGTACCCAATGCTCGATTCGATCCCGGGTCATAGCGGTCGAAAACCAACAGTTTAGACCCCCTTTTCACCAACCCCTTTAAATAATTATGATTTGGATACATAGTAAAGCCTGTCATAGACATACCCTGTCATAATGGTAACTTGTACATGCTAAAATCACATGAATCCATAGTTATCTATATTCTATGGTACCTATGTTAAATGGCAACATTAACTACCCAACCCCATTTTTCCATGGTTCTATGAGTATCCTGACTTAACGAACACAATAGAAATATCAGAACAAAAGACCAACGTTCAATGATCTATCAACATATTGCACAGACCGGTCACCAATTTAACATAACAGAAACGAAATGGCACTACAAAAACATTAAGAACAAATATCAATGGTTACTTTTAGAATCTCTCATTTCCAATGAATATAACAGCATAAACAGGAAGATAAATTTACCATCACAATACCTTAGATATCTCAGAAGAAATCAATAGATCAATTTTATAGGTTCTGGATGCCCTAAAAATGTAAATAGACACATTTCATAAAATTGTTAAATTACAAACCAATTTAAAAATTTCAGTTGTAAATATCCACGCTGCGCACGTTTGTTTTTGTAAATATTTCTGGTGGGATAAAGTCGATATTTTATTAAGCCCGTTGAAGAGCGATTATCACTTGAAAGCTAGCGTTTTGTAATAAAAAGAAACTCCTCGTAAGAAAATATTTTGTAATTTTAAAACTTTTTTCACAATTTTATCATGGGTAGAGATTTAAATGAAGTTAACAAAAGGAAATCTACAGGACTCTGAAGAAATATCCATCAAATTACAAGGTAATAAGACCAAATCCAAATAAATTAATAGTGTGTGATATTTCAGTAACAAAGCTGTTACAGAAATGTCACACACTATTAATTTATTTGGATTTGGTCTTATTACCTTGTAGTTCTAATCTATAATCTAAATTGTACCTATTCCTAATCTATAACAGTTCACTCTCATTGGCTGGTTGCTAGGAAAAAGTCAAGATTAGTTCTAATTCTTCATAGTCTTATTGACTTTTCTTAATCCCTAAGAAATACCTCACCAAAGACCTCAAGGATTGGAGCGCAGTGAGTTACATGTTGCCATGACTGCTAATCTTCTGAAAGAGATGATTGTCGAGGATGTGTGTTTTGTATTTTTCTCGTACATGCATTTTAAACTTCCATTTAACCAGTAATATTGATTATAATCAGGACTGAGAAAAAATATGAGCTATTTTATTATTATTTTAGGGGGTCGGTGGAAGGCTGGTTAAACCGTTTGGTTTTTGACCACTACGACCTGGGTTCGATTCCCGCATTGGACACTTTTTTCTGTTTAAAAAAAAAAAAATGCTCCAATGGCCCCCGATTCTTGCAAAAGTCCAACCCCAACAGCGAGTGCAAGTAACCAAACGGGGCTCTGGCACATTTGTAAGTGCAAAGTCGAACTGCTTTTCACATGTGTAGATATGTGGTGCGCTTACAGTAAAAGCAGTCGCTAACTACCCACCATGATTATCATGGCCTGTATGTACCACGTGTACTAGGGATAAGCAAAAAAGAAAAAAAAAAAAATTATTTATCTATTTATTTTTATTATCCCTAGTTAATGTGTTACAGGCCATGATAATCATGGTGAGTAGTTAGCGAATGTTTGAGCTGTTTTATAAAATATACAAGAAGAATGAAACTTATCCCTGGAATGTGTTTTCACCATAGTAAAAAGCTCAATATTTGTTTGTTTACACATTATTCAAAATGTCAACAGTGTGTTGATTGCACCCATCGACAGATGTTAAATCACTTATTGCCAGAGATAACATTCTGCTATTTATATTGATATATCTGACTTTGTTGATGATGGCTTATGCCATCTATCTGAATAAATATCAACTAGTTATCATTATTTTTACAAAATTTCATAATATACTGACCACAAATACTCCCATTTCTTGGTACAGTTAAACCTGTCTATAACGTCCCCTCTAAATAGCATCTCCCTCTCTATAGCGCCCGATTTTAAATACGTAGTACAATGTGATTTACATTAAAAGTGACCTGTCTATAGCACCCCCTCTCTATAGCACCCTATTTTGGTGAGTCCCAAGAGGGGGCGCTATAGACAGGTTTAACTGTATTTCAAGATATAAATCCAGCTATCTAAGTATTTCTGACTATTGACCTTCTTCTTCTTCTTTCTTATCTATCATGATTGGGTGAAGTAAAATGCATCTGCCTTTGCCATTAAGACTGAAAGCACTACTCAGTGGCAGGCCGACTTAGCTCCAAAAAAAAATGGCCGCCTCTGACATGAGGAACAGACGCCATGTGTAGCCGCTCCTAACATGGAGTACAAAATCATCCTGTATTCCTGGATCAGGAGTCCTTACAGGGTACTATCAGCCGGGCCAGCTGAGCCCAGGTTTTTTAATGAGCTTGTTACTGCTCCCCCTCCTCCTTTTTCATCCGGGCTTGGGACCAGCAAAGGTGGAGTTTGACCTTCGTCAATGTGGTGGGATCTCAACCTGCAACCTCAAACCACATCATTGACTGTATTGACTCATCCATTGATGAACTCTACTCATCCCCAGCAGACACCATCAAGAAGCTCTACAAGCTTGATACCATAATATGATTGAGTGGAGATAAAAAAGAAGAAGATCAATGTGGTACACAAACTCTACTTTAATGACCAGTTTCAGTTCAAATTAACTTTTATTAATGATAAGGCACAATTTGGATTATGGATTATAAAAACAAGGTAATAAGACCAAATACAAATAAATAAATAGTGTGTGACGTTTCGGTAACAGCGTTGTTACCATCTTCTAGATGATAATCTAGAATGATGGTAACAATGCTGTTACCGAAACGTCACGCACTATTTATTTATTTGTATTTGGTCTTATTACCTTGTGTTAACTTTTATTAAGTATACCATTCACAAAGAGTAATTTAAATCATAAATGTACAGTGAATAATTCTTAACAAGGGTTCATCATATACACTCATGGACAAAACTTAAGGAAGTTGTACCTTTTAGCATGTATATCTGGATTCAGACAATAACTCTGAAAGATACACTCATGGACGAAACTTAAGGAAGTTGTACCTTTTAGCATGTATATCAGGATTCAGACAATAACTCTGAAAGATACACTCATGGACGAAACTTAAGGAAGTTTTACCTTTTAGCATGTATATAGGGATTCAGACAATAAACCTGAAAGATATTACAGTGACCTTTATTGAAGACACGAGATAACCAAGTGTATATACACTCATGGATAAAACTTAAGGAAGTTGTACCTTTTAGCATGTATATAGGGATTCAGACAATAATAAACCTGAAAGATATTACAGTGACCTTTATTGTAGACACACGAGATAACCAAGTGTATATACACTCACGGACAAAACTTAAGAAAGTTGTACTTTTTAGCATGTATATCGGGATTCAGACAATAACTCTGAAAGATATTACAGTGACCTTTATTGAAGACATACGAGATAACCAAGTGTATATACACTCATGGACAAAACTTAAGAAAGTTGTACTTTTTAGCATGTATATCGGGATTCAGATAATAACTCTGAAAGATATTTGATACAGTGATCTTTATTGAAGACACACAAGATAACCAACCAATTGTGAACAAAATTGTCTCCTTAAAAAAAAAAGTTTAGTCTGAAATATCAAAGACTTTCAACTTCTACAAGAAAATAAGACCTAATCCAAATAAATTAATAGTGTGTGACATTTCGGTAAAAGCATTGATACCCAAAACATCACACACTATTAATTTATATTTAGATTAGATCTTATTTTCTTGTAGCTATAATCTATAATCCAAATTGTGCTTTATCGATTCTCCACTACTTTAAATTTTATTCACATGAGTGTATATATCAATTAATTAATATTTATATTATAGTATTTTGATGAATATCATGTCTGTCTGTACTATCTCTGTGCAGCAGGTTTCTTCAGCAGTAGTCTAGGAGAAGTATTTGGCTAGATGAATGCTTCATTATCATTTATTTATTCTTTCATTGTGTTTCTTTTTAATTGATATTGTCTTTGTCTGAGTTTCCCCCCCTCCTTTTTTTATTTTTTAGTCACTAGCTCCTTGAAATGTTTGGTTTCTTCTTCTTCTTTCTTATATACACTCAATCACCCTAAGGTATCAAGCTTGTAAAGATTGAGACTTTTGATGGTATCTGCCGGGGAAGAGTAGAGCTCATCAATGGATGAGTCAATACAGTCAATAATATGTTTTGGGGTTTCAGAAATGCACTTAGTACATAGTGGGAAAACCCTGCAACCATTCTGGAAAGTCATTGTCCGTAGATGACCAGACTTAAGTGTGGAAATCAAAGACTGTTGTTCTCTTGGGAGGATAGAACCGGTGCTTGTCCCTCCTGCTCTGTACCAGTCATGTGCAGCATTAGATTTCCATTCCTGCAGGCATTGGGTTTTGATGGTACGGAGGAGGTCTCTTTCGTCTAGTTGGGTGGTAGATTCTCTGGCTTCAGGTAAGCCAAGAGCTCCAGACTTTGCCAGAGAGTCTGCCAGCTCATTTCCAGGAATTCCAACGTGAGCTGGAAGCCATTCATGTTTGTTTTGAAAGCTTTCAGTGATTCAGTGATCATAGATTTTTTTTCAATTCTAATTTTTTCATGTAAATAAAAATAATGTCTTCAATTTTATAAGTTAATGTTTTGATAATTGAATTTAATAGATACTGGGTGTGTGTGAGGGCCAGAAAAAAAGAAATTAAATTGTGAATATATTTTCATTATTTATTAACGCGATACTCCTGTTGAATGACTGACAAGTCCGAAAATTTGAAAATAAAAAGTTGAACAAGAAACTTAACCCTGGAAGCTTTATTTATTTATTTATAATATTTGATTTATATTAAAATCTTTCTCTCTGTTGACCAAGTTTAGAAACAAAATACACAAGTAGGAAAATAATCTTTACATGAAATGATAAGATTGGATTATAGATTATAAACCCAAGGTAATACCGTAGAACTACCTCCCTGTAAAGGACAACACCATAATTTCAGAGCCAAAGTGTTCTTTAGGGAGAGATGTCTTCTTACTGGAGAGTTGCTAAATAGTAAAAAATGGTAATTTTGCAAATGAAAACTGTCCTTTGTAGAGAGGTGTCCTCTAGCGCGAGTGTCCTCTCATGGAGGTTCTACTGTAAGACCAAATCCATATAAATATATAATCTTTTTGTCTGAAGATGGTAACAACGCTGTTACAGAAATGTCACATGCTATTTATTTATTTGGATTTGGTCTTATGACCTTATCATTACATGAAAGACAGTATCAGGCAAATGACATTCTTTTTTTTAGTGGCACACAGATAGTTCTATGAAGGATGTTGGCCATAACTTTGTCAATTATTGCATGAGTTGCAGCAATGAGATTGTACACTAGCTTTGGGATAGTGTTAGGGGGTTGTTTCTATAGAGCTTTGTAACCCTACCAAACTGATTTTGTTGCTCCATGGAAAGGGGGGTTGCCATTGTCCTGTTAGTCAGCCACATTTCAGAGTTCCTTGTTCACGGTTACACTAGCGGCTCGGGGCTCATGACACCGTACTACAGGGCAGTCCCTTACTTGTGCTGCTTCTCCCGCCCACCACGTAGAGGAGGACTTCTGAGCAGGACTTTAATTAATGGTGGTGGTGTCTTGTCCATCCATGGAAAGGGGGCTGCCATTGCCCCGTTAGTCAGCCACATTTCAGAGTTCCCTGTTCACGGTTACCGTAGCGGCTCGGGGCTCATGACACCGTACTACAGGGCAGTCCCTTACTTGTGCTGCTTCTCCCGCCCACCACGTAGAGGAGGACTTCTGAGCAGGACTTTAATTAATGGTGGTGGTGTCTTGTCCATCCATGGAAAGGGGGCTGCCATTGCCCCGTTAGTCAGCCACATTTCAGAGTTCCCTGTTCACGGTTACCGTAGCGGCTCGGGGCTCATGACACCGTACTACAGGGCAGTCCCTTACTTGTGCTGCTTCTCCCGCCCACCACGTAGAGGAGGACTTCTGAGCAGGACTTTAATTAATGGTGGTGGTGTCTTGTCCATCCATGGAAAGGGGGCTGCCATTGCCCCGTTAGTCAGCCACATTTCAGAGTTCCCTGTTCACGGTTACCGTAGCGGCTCGGGGCTCATGACACCGTACTACAGGGCAGTCCCTTACTTGTGCTGCTTCTCCCGCCCACCACGTAGAGGAGGACTTCTGAGCAGGACTTTAATTAATGGTGGTGGTGTCTTGTCCATCCATGGAAAGGGGGCTGCCATTGCCCCGTTAGTCAGCCACATTTCAGAGTTCCCTGTTCACGGTTACCGTAGCGGCTCGGGGCTCACGACACCGTACTACAGGGCAGTCCCTTTTTTGTGCTGCTTCTCCCGCCCACCACGTAGAGAAGGGGTTGGACTTATGGGCAGGACTAACCATGGACAAGACACCACCAACCCTACCAATCAGCCATCAATCCTGAAGGTAGTTTTCTCTTCCAGTAATGTTGGGTATAGGATCTCGTGTGTCAGCACACAATGTTGGAATTATTTTTTAAAAATGATAGGGAACACTTCACAATTTTGCATATCATCCTTGCACAGGGACCATACTAATTTCTCTGTATCGTTCCAATTTTAGTATATGTACTGCTGAACAACTTCTAAAATTGGAATGATACAGAGACAATTAGTATGGCTTCTATGCAAAGATGATACGCAAAATTGTGAAGTGTTCCATATTAGATATGGCACAATTTGGATTATAGATTATAAAACAAGGTAATAAGACTAAATCCAAATAAATAAATAAATGTGTGTGATGTTTCGGTAACAGCATTGTTACCATCTTCAGACAAATCTTCGTATCTGTTATCTTGTTTACACACTTGATAACAGTAGCTATTTAAAACATGCTGTGGTAAAATTTCTCATTCAGTACTTTTGTCTGAAGATGGTAACAATGCTGTTACCGAAATGTCACACACTATTTATTTATTTGGATTTGGTCTTATTACCTTTTTTTTTGTTCCATATTATTTTTAAAAACGAAAATGCTATGATTTTCAACTTTTTTTGGTTGTAAGTTTTACTAGCTTTTGAATTCTCCCAAACTTGCCTTATTTGATTCTGAAACATAATTTTCAATTATTTATCATATTTTTTTGACCCCCATCCTGTACAAGGGAGCACTTGTTATCTTTCAAAGGTAAGGGTTTAGTAGAGTTTTTTTCTTTAGTAGTAGTATCGTGAGTAGGATTTTCTCTCATATCTATATTACTACATCATACCCAGATGGTGTTCATGTTCATTATCTGATCAGGAAACTCCGCTTTTGCCAGTCCCAAGCCCAGATGAAAAAGGAGGAGGGGGAGCAGTAACAAGCTCACTAAAAAACCTGGGCTCAGCTGGCCCGGCTGATAGTACCCTGTAAGGGCTCCTAATCCAGGGATACAGGATGAGCAGTGTTTGTACTCCATGTTAGGAGTGACTGCACATGGCGTCTTTTCCTAATGTCAGAGGTGGCCATTTTTTTTTTGGAACTAAGTCAGCCTGCCACTGAGTAGAGCTCCCAGTCTTGATGACAAAGGCAGCTGCATTCTACTTCACTATTGTGGAGATAAGAAAGAAGAAGAAAGAAGTTCTGATCAGGATGATACAAAGATAACACACGCAAGTTTATAAGGGATGCAAGCAAAAGTTAGCGCTACGTAGTACTAAATGGAAGGAGTACAATAAGCGAGACTTTCCTACAACTTGATAAGGCACAATTTGGATTATAGATTATAAACACAAGGTAATAAGACCAAATCCAAATAAATAAATAGTGTGTGACGTTTCAGTAACAGCGTTGTTACCATCTTCAGACAAAAGTACTGAATTCAGTGATGGTAACAACGCTTTTACCGAAACGTCACACACTATTTATTTATTTGGATTTGGTCTTATTACCTTGTGTTTATCCTTCAACTTCTTCTGTTAGAAGGATTCTTGGTGCTGTGGATGTCACTTTTATGAAATGTCCCGCTCTACACTCTACATGTCCAGCCATGCCATATCGCCGCTTAGGCTGCTCCAATACCGGGCTATCCTTGTACCATCATCCACACTCCTGGAGACAGCTTTCTGCTTCTTCTTCATGATGCTTCGATGTCACACACTTCCACCACAGGAATAAATCTAGGTGCTTTATCCTACCTTCAGACCAACTGCTGTAGCGGCTTCTTCCCACACAACTCTCAGCCAGACTGCCCACCTGGAATCTGTCAATTGTCACTTCCTTGGGAAGCTCCCTACATACTTCCCTCGTTTCTGGCTTGCCCACATATCTTGGCTCTCTTCTTCATGCCCTTTACAGGGAGGTTCTACTGTATTAGGGAGCTAGAGGGGGTCGGTGGAAGGATGGTCTATACCATTGATTTTCGACCGTTACTGCCTGGGTTCGATTCCCGCATTGAACACTTTTTTCTGATTAAAAAAAAAAAAAAGCTACAATGGATCCCGATTCTTGCAAAAGTCCAACCCCACCAGCGAGTGCAAGTAACCAAACGGGGCTCTGGTATATTTGTAAGTGTAAAAGTTGATCCGCTTTTCACATGTGTAGACATGTGGGGCACTTACTGTAAAAGCAGTCGCTAACTACCCACCATGAGATAAGAAAGAAGAAGGGAGCTAGAAAGTTTGCTGTGCGAGCGAAATTTGATAATGATAGAGCCAAGCACAACTGCAAGAATTTTTACTGTAACACGCGAGAGAAATAGGCAAGAAACACAAAAGTAAAAGAAAAACTTATCCTCGGAAGCTGTTTTGTTCTTCTTCTTTCTTATCTCCACTCAATCATATTAGGGTATGAAGCTTGTAAAGCTTGAGACTTTTGATGGTGTTTGCTGGGGATGAGTAAAGCTCATCCAGTCACACCATGTTTTGTTTATTATTTGCATCTATTTTATTTACAAAAATAAATGGCTAACAATCTAGTATGTAGGCAGCACTCTTGTCTGGTGTAAGGGTAAAACAATGTTTATTATTGTAACTTACTAATTCTTTGTATTCATTATACAGTTAAACCTGTCTATAGCACCCCCTCTTGGGACTCACCAAAATAGGGTGCTATAGAGAGTGGGTGCTATAGACAGGTCACTTTTAATGTAAATCGCAATGTATTACATATTTAAAATCGAGCGCTATAGAGAGGAAGGCGTTATTTAGAAGGCGCTATAGACAGGTTTAACTGTACTTTTATTTAGTACTAGACGAATGGCCCGGGCAACGCCCGGGTTTTACCCATTCATAAAATTTTTCCGTTCATAAAGTTAATTATGATGCCAATATATATAATAATTGTATAAACGAATGCAAGGCAAAATCACCACGAATGTTTCTTTTTTTTTTTTAAGGCAATTTCTTTTTAAGGCAATTATCATTTTGCACAATTACTTAATCTTTTAAAATAAATAACAATACTTATATAAGTAACTTTATGAACGGAAAAATATGTCCAGGGTAGCCTAGTGGTCATGGCATCTGCCCGGTAAGCGGAAGGTCGTGGGTTCGATTCCCATCCCTTGACACTTTTTTTATTTTATCCATTCTGACCAAATTCTATCCGTGAACTTCACACAGACAGAATAAGGCAATTATATAAGTAGATCATTACCTTGTGATTTCTTAGATTATGTTATAACAGAGTTCCACTCTTATCTCCAAATTTGTATTCTACCATTTGAGAGAGAAACAAAATGTATAGGGCCACAGTCTCACCAGATACAACTAGTTTGAAATATTTAATGCTCCAGTTTAAATTTCTAGAAATGTAAAATGATAGGTTTCAGTTTCTCAACACAGAAATGCTTGAAATTCTTGAGAATGGATTTCAAAATGATAGTGATACAACAAAGCAAGAAGCTTTTTGGTAGATTAAAACAGGAAAAACCACTGGGAAGATTAGCCATTAATTGGACTGGCCCTCTCCCAATATTTTTACCAGTATTGCAAGGGCATTGGAAAAATTGTTTTATCAATAAAGAAAACTATCTTTCTTTATTATTTTTTATTTTTATTTTTTTTTGCTTATCCTTAGTACACGTGGTACAGGCCATGATAATCATGGTGGGTAGTTAGCAACTGCTTTTACTGTAAGCGTACCACATGTCTACACATGTGAAAAGCAGTTCGACTTTGTACTTACAAATGTGCCAGAGCCCCGTTTGGTTACTTGCACTCGCTGGTGGGGTTGGACTTTTGCAAGAATCGGGGGCCATTGGTGCATTTTTTTTTTTAAAACAGAAAAAAGTGTCCAATGCGGGAATCGAACCCGGGTTGTAGTTGTCGAAAACCAAACGGTTTAACCAGCCTTCCACCGACCCCCCATCTTTCTTTATAAATGGTTTATACAGTAGAACAACCTCCATGAGAGAACAATCTGGCAAGAGGACACCTTTCATCACCAAAATGACAAATTTTTACTATTTAGCAGCTCTCCAGTAAGATGACACTTCTGTCCAAAGGACATTTTGGCTCTACAACTAGGTGTCCTATACAAAGAAGTTCTACCTTACTTTCAAAAGCAAAAAGACCCATATACATATAAATAACTTACATCTTTTTTAAATTTTTTTTTTAAACACAAGGTAATAAGACCAAATCCAAATAAATAACTAGTGACGTTTCAGTAACAGCGTTGTTACTATCTTCAGACAAAAGTACTTGTCTGAAGTCTGAAGATGGTAACAATGCTGTTACCGAAATGCCACACACTATTTATTTGGATTTGGTCTTATTACCTTGTGCTTATAATCTCTAATCCAAATTGTGCCTTATAAAATTTATTTTTTATTTTATTCTGACAAGGACAAAAGTATTTTTATTTTGTTTTGAAATGATAAGCAACAATTTTTGGATTGTAGAATAGAAACATAAGATAATAATACCAAATCAAAATAAATAGTATGTGTGTATTCATTTTCTCCAACTCTTAGGAAGAATAACTTATTAGGTCCATTATATAAAGTCTATCAAAAGTGATAAGGTACCAATTTGGATTATAGATAACAAGAAAATAAGACCAAATCCAAATAAATAATGTGTTTATACACTATTTATTTAAATTTGGACTTAATACCTTGTGTTTGTTTCAAAATGTGAATAAAAATATTAGTTTTGGCACAGAAAACATGTTATATATTAAAATAAAATAAGACCTAATCCTAAATATTTATTAGTGTGTGACGTTTCGGCAACAACATTGTCACCATCGTCAGACAAAAGAATAAATGAGAAAAAATATCACAGCAAGTTCTTAAATAGTACTGTTATCAAGTGTTGACACAAGATAACAGATAAGGAAAATTAGTTTTTTAAGTCAACTTCAAGTACTATTTAAGAATTTGCTGTGATATTTTTTCTCATTTATTCTTTTGTCTGATGATGGTGACAATGTTGTTGCCGAAACGTCACACACTAATAAAATATTTGGATTAGGTCTTATTTTCTTTTATTATAATCTATAATCCAAATTGTGCTTTATCATATTATATACTACATATAGTAATAGAACTCTATAACTTCTACAGATCAATTGTAAATAGATTCATACACAAAAGAGGTAGTGAGGAAAGTTTTAGAACAGATGTGTAAATAAATCCCTTTTCAAAGACTTGCGTGCACAAGGGGAAAGGAAGAGGAATTGCTGTATTGTTTTGTTGTTGTGTGGAGAATCCAAACAGGGCAGTGGGCCCTAATAAAAGCCTTTTTGTTGTTGTTGTTATATACTAAGAACTGAAGAAAAAAAGGTTGTGACTCCACAAAGTCAGGACTTCCATCATTGTCAGGCAGAGGATGGCACCGACCCAGGTGTCAATCATCAAGATTGTGCCAGGAGTTCCAATAAGAGAGAGGTCATTGACCTTAATAACTTCTTCCATTTATCATCCTAGTGTTGTGTTGGCCTTCCTTCACTGAGGTCAGCGGACTGTCGGACAATTCCCCCCCCTCTCTCTCTCTCTCTCTCTGAGTCTCTGAAGAGCTGGAATATATATACATGACATCAGACTCGAGGCCTTCCTCGAAGGAATATCAAGGGCTACAAGCTGCCCTGATTCCGGATAGGTCCTTGGCTATAATCAAGTTTTTGTTCCCAACATGTTCAATTGCCTTGTTGAGGAATTCGCACAGAATGGTCTTGTTTACTGGCGAAAGCTACCTGAGGAGTTTCTCCCTTTCACGGAGATATAGGACCGCCCCCCAGTACTATATCCTCAGGAACCTCTCCAAAGATGGAGGATAGGAGAGAATATCCGTCTATTTTTAAATAGAGTTCCACCAAATGCTCCTCAAGCTCCTCCTAAGTGGTCAGAGAGGGAAAGACTGGATGGACTGTGCACTCATGTCTTGGACTTCTTTTTCAGTAGCCGCCGTTGACTCAGAGTTGTTGTTGTGGTTGTCGTGTCTAATTTTCCTCTTCATTGGAAAATGGATGTGTGTTGTTACCATGTTAGCCACCTTGGAAATGGACCAGGATTAGGTCAAATATTCCAAGGATACAGGGGGGAATTCAGTGAGGTGTGGTCAGATTTCTATCCCCCCAGCTATACGCTTCACATTATATAACTTGGCTTGCATTAGAAGTACTAAACAGGACCTTTGGGAGAGGCCGCTGCTTATCATAAAACAGTTCAAGGAGCATGAACTCATGGAATTTGTGTAATCTTTACACAAGGGGATAAGAAACAACAACAACATTATATAACAACATCTCTTTTTAAAAGATTTTATGTTGTTATAACAATAATTATAAAATAATAAGGGCTTCTAACTTTGGACTTTAGAATTAGGATAATCAATATTGCTGCTAAAATATAAAAAATATGTTATAATCAGGTTCCACATTGTAATAATGAAACGTGGAGCCTAAGAAAAGGTAAGCCCCCCAAAGAAAAGGAACTTTGAGTGCTAAAATTTCAAAAGCAAAGTATAGAAGATATCAATTAAAGTGCCTAAATAAAATGCTGGGCACCAAAGCAAAGAGCCTATATAAAATGCAGGGCAACAAAAGCAAAGAGCCTATATAAAATGCAGGGCAACAAAAGCAAAGAGCCTATATAAAATGCAGGGCAACAAAAGCAAAGAGCCTATATAAAATGCTGGGCACAAAAGCAAAGAGCCTATATAAAATGCTGGGCACAAAAGCAAAGAGCCTATATAAAATGCAGGGCAACAAAAGCAAAGAGCCTATATAAAATGCTGGGCACAAAAGCAAAGAGCCTATATAAAATGCTGGGCACAAAAGCAAAGAGCCTATATAAAATGCTGGGCACAAAAGCAAAGAGCCTATATAAAATGCAGGGCAACAAAAGCAAAGAGCCTATATAAAATACAGGGCAACAAAAGCAAAGAGCCTATATAAAATGCTGGGCACAAAAGCAAAGAGCCTATATAAAATGCTGGGCACAAAAGCAAAGAGCCTATATAAAATGCTGGGCACAAAAGCAAAGAGCCTATATAAAATGCTGGGCACAAAAGCAAAGAGCCTATATAAAATGCTGGGCACAAAAGCAAAGAGCCTATATAAAATGCTGGGCACAAAAGCAAAGAGCCTATATAAAATGCAGGGCAACAAAAGCAAAGAGCCTATATAAAATGCAGGGCAACAAAAGCAAAGAGCCTATATAAAATGCTGGGCACAAAAGCAAAGAGCCTATATAAAATGCAGGGCAACAAAAGCAAAGAGCCTATATAAAATGCAGGGCAACAAAAGCAAAGAGCCTATATAAAATGCAGGGCAACAAAAGCAAAGAGCCTATATAAAATGCTGGGCACAAAAGCAAAGAGCCTATATAAAATGCAGGGCAACAAAAGCAAAGAGCCTATATAAAATGCAGGGCAACAAAAGCAAAGAGCCTATATAAAATACAGGGCAACAAAAGCAAAGAGCCTATATAAAATGCAGGGCAACAAAAGCAAAGAGCCTATATAAAATGCAGTGCAACAAAAGCAAAGAGCCTATATAAAATGCAGGGCAACAAAAGCAAAGAGCCTATATAAAATGCAGGGCAACAAAAGCAAAGAGCCTATATAAAATGCAGTGCAACAAAAGCAAAGAGCCTATATAAAATGCAGGGCAACAAAAGCAAAGAGCCTATATAAAATGCAGGGCAACAAAAGCAAAGAGCTTATATAAAACATTTCAAACAAAAATGACAAGCAAAGAGCAAGTAAACTCCACTGTAACACCAGACAAGTTGTCAGACAAGTCGATGTATGACCTGGAGGCCATTCATTCATCTGGCACCCGGCCATTTAAATAAAAAAACTTCCCCGACAACAACAGACAAAATTTAATGTTTGGTTTCTATTTTGAAATTACCATCACCTCCATTAGTAACTAGGTTGCACCTTTGTTTTGTTGATCTTTGGGGTTTTTGTTACCTTTGTGTGTGTGTTCTTTCTTATAAAAGATTGTGGATTTTTTTTTGGGGACAATTTATAGGTTGACCTTTGTGATTGTGTGCAATTTGTTTCCAACTTATTGCGTGCCAGGAGTTCTCTCTTTGACTGCATTTGTAGATAATAGATAATTGTAGATCATTTTTTTTTTCTATTAGGTGAGAGGGGGTTATTGAATTGGACCTTGGTTTGTGATTTTCTAATTATCTTTTCTTTTTCTAAATTAAACTAAGTATTTTCAAAATTTTTTTTTTGCTTATCCCTAGTACACCTGGTATAGGCCATGATAATCATAGTAGGTAGAAGTAGGCTTTTACTGCTTTTACTGTAAGTGCACCACATGTCTACACATGAGAAAAAGGAGGCGGTGGAGCTGTAAAAAGCTCTCTAAAAAACCTGGGTTCAGCTGGCTCGGCTGATAGTACCCTATAAGGGCTCCTGATCCAGGGATACAGGATGAGCAGCGTTTGTACTCTATATGGCTGTACATGGCGTCTGTTCCTCATGTCAGAGGCGGCCATTTCTTTTGGAGCTAAGTCGGCCTGCCACTGAGTAGTGCTCCTAAGTCTTAATGACAAAGGCAGACACATTCTACTTCACCCAGTCATGATGGTTGTCAAACAGACACCATCAAGGGTCACAACTTGATATCCTAATATGATTGAGTGGAGAAAAGAAAGAAGAAGAAGTTTGACTTTGCATCTACAAATGTGCCAGAGCGCCCCGTAACCTAAGTATAAAGAGGATAATGTAATAAGACCAAATAAATAATATGTGATGTTTCGGTGACAGCATTGTTAACATCATCAGACAAAAAAAAAAAAGGTTACTAAATGAGAAAATATATCATAACCTAAGTAAAAAAGGATAAATCCATGATATTCATAGGTTCTACTCTTCCTTATGCTACTGTGAACTATTCCTCTCTATATATATTTTTTTATTATACATTTCTACAGTTATAGTTTATATTTCCTTCAAAACACCAACTTACTGTATTCAATAGTCTTCTTCTTCTTCTTTCTTATCTCCACTCAATCATATTAAGATATCAAGTTGTGACCCTTGATGGTGTCTGTTTGACAACCATCATGACTGGGTGAAGTAGAATGCATCTGCCTTTGTCATTAAGACTGGGAGCACTACTCAGTGGCAGGCCGACTTAGCTCCAGAAGAAATAGCCGCCTCTGACGTGAGGAACAGACGCCATGTGCAGTCGCTCCTAACATGGAGTACAGACGCTACTCATCCTGTATCCCTGGATTAGGACCCCTTACAGGGTACTATCAGCCGGGCCAGGTTTTTTAGCAAGCTTGTACTGCTCCCCCTCCTCCTTTTTCATCCGGGCTTGGGACCGGCAAAGTATTAGTTCAATAGTAAAGGTAGGATATATAAGAAATACATGAGTCGGTGGACAAGTAGGTAACACCCTCGATTCCCGACAATCATGAACCGGGATTGAATCCCATGTTTACATTTTGTTTTAATATGTGAATAACCTTCACATATTATTCATTGTTTCAATTATCATAAACTACGTTGCTTTATTTGAGCGGTACCTAATAAAGTGATTTTTGGAACAAGTCTAATACAATAGTGAAGCAGTCTGGAGATTAAATTGGCAAAACTGCTGAGAAAGTTCACAACCGATGAACCATGCCCTCCTTTTTTCAATTTTTAATAATGGCAGTATAAGGCAGTAGAAAAAGGTTTTAAAAAATGTATATAGTAGAAACTCCCTTTATTGGAAACCCCACTAGAGGACACCTCTCTACAAAGAACAGTTTTCATTTGCAAAATTACCATTTTTACAATTTAGCAACTCTCCAGTAAGAGGACACCTCTCCCTAAAGGACACTTTGACTCTGTAATTAGGTGTTGTCCTTTACAGGGAGAAACACAAGGTAATAAGACCAAATCCAAATAAATAAATAGTGTGTGAGGTTTCGGTAACAGTGTTGTTACCATTTAGGGCTATAATTTGTCAAGGCCTTTTATTTCTCAAGCTTTCAGGCTCATCAGCTCTTCATCAGGAGTAACACAATAACTACTCCCATTTCTAAACACAAGGTAATAAGACCAAAACCAAATAAATAGTGTGTGACGTTTTGGTAACAGCATTGTTATCATCTTCAGACAAGAATTCTCACAATTCTCAAGAATTCTCACAAAGAAGTACTGAAAAATGCATTCAGTACTTTTGTCTGAAGATGGTAACAATGCTGTTACCGAAACGTCACACACTATTTATTTATTTGGATTTGGTCTTATTGTGTTTATAATCTATAATCCAAATTGTGCCTTATCACCTTTACAGGGAGGTTCTACTGTATATTTAAAAAGAAAAAAAAAGGGTATTTGACCAATTCTTGAATATGATAAAAAAAATCAATGATTAATTGATATACACTCAGATACATGATGTAAGCCTTCAGTAATGTTTAGTTGTAAAATCAGGAGATACTTTTCTCTTAATTGAAATGTTATTTTTTTTCTCACACACATTTTTATACATAAGGAAATGTTTTCAAAATTCACTGTTTGGTATTAGTGTAAATACTTCCTTATTTTCTCTTTTGATTTCCTTTTAAATAAATGTTTTTTTTCCAAAAAGATTATCAAGACTGGTTGAGCAGGATATTTTGACATATTTTCCATGACATTTTGTGTGATAGGTTGAGAAAGTAAGATGCATGTACCATTGTTAACTGTGGTATTTCTGTATAGTTCTAGGAAACCATAATTTTCTTCTCTTCCTTCAAATCTCCATGTTTTTTTTTGTTCTTTTCCTATGTCCTTTCACACTAAATTCTGTAGATGAAGCTTTTAAAGAGAGTTGAATACTTTCTTCAATTCCTTATGAGTGCTTTAGTCTTCTTCTTTCTTATCTCCACTCAATCATATTAGAGTATCAAGCTTGTAAAGCTTGAGACTTGGCTGGGTGAAGTAGAATGCATCTGCCTTTGTCATTAAGACTGGGAGCACTACTCAGTGGCAGGCCGACTTAGCTCCAAAAGAAATGGCCGCCTCTGACATGAGGAACAGACGCCATGTGCAGCCGCTCCTAACATGGAGTACAAACGCTGTTCATCCTGTATCCTTGGATTAGGAGCCCTTACAGGGTACTATCAGCCGGGCCAGCTGAGCCCAGGTTTTTTAGTGAGCTTGTTACTGCTCCCCCTCCTCCTTTTTCATCCGGGCTTGGGACCGGCAAAGGCGGAGTTACATATTCTCATATCCAGCAATGGCCGCAGCCTTGCAGAAAATTGTGACATGAACCCGGAACTTTACACACCCAAGATAGAGAACATTGTGACTACTATGACATGCTATTGTGAAACTTCTTCCTTACCTCATTCATATAAAGTTATATAAGGTTAAACAATGCTATTATTGTAATGTCACACACTATTAATTTATTTGGATTAGGTCTTATTTTCTATAATCTATAATCCTAATATTGTGGGAGTCAGTGGAAGAATGGTCTAAACCGCATTGGTTTTCGACCGCTACGACCCGGGTTCGATTCCCACATTAGGCACTTTTTCATGTTTAAAAAAAAAAAAAAAATGCTCCAATGGCTCCTGATTCCTGCAAAAGTCCAACCCCACCAACGAGTGCAAGTAACCAAACGGGGCTCTGGCACATTTGTGTTTGTAGGTGCAAAGTCGAACTGCTTTTCACATGTGTAGACATGTGGTGCACTTACAGTAAAAGCAGTCGCCTACTTCTACTCACCATAATTATCATGGCCTGTACCATGTGTACTAGGGATAAGCAAATAAAAAAATAATCCAAATTGTGCTTTATCAATAGAAGTTCTACTGTATATGCTGGTTTGGGTGGTGTCTTCCATTTTGCACTTTTCACATCCGAGGTAAAATAATTTTTTGTTCCTTTTATTTGATCAATGGGCGGCCAGATTAGAATCTAACAGATTGTGTGGATTCTTATCTACCTTGATTGTTTGTTTGGGTTATCTATTTGATAGCATGGATGAATGGATGTTGTCTCCCCTTTGCCATGTTTGTTGCAATTTTCAGTTGGTTGTTGCGATATCTTGCTGAGAAAATGCGGTATAGGGGGCGCAGCTTTCATTGATCAAAAGATCCAGACACATGTCAATGAATTGAAAGATGCAAATACAATAGCAAAACGCATTACAAAAACCAAAATATCCCAGCCCATATGCAACCTCAACATTAACAGAGAATTAACAACAACAATTTCAAGAATCAGAACAGGACATTTTAAAGGAATGAAGATAAACCCAGACATGACTCATTAGAGTATCAAGCTTGTAAAGCTTGAGATCATGACTGGGTGAAGTAGAATGCCTTTGTCATTAAGACTAGGAGCACTACTCTGTAGCAGGCCAAAATGAGGAAATGAGGCAGACAAAAGTAATGAATATTTACAGTACATCTTTAAGAATCTTTAAGTACATTCAGTACTTTTGTCTGAAGATAGTAACAACACTGTTACCGAATGTAGTACAGTATGTTTTTTACAGTTTTACATTTACAGCATTATATGGTCAGATTAACCATCCACATTTTTTTTTACCCACTGAAAAGATACCTTTATTATGATTACATCTCTATTAAGGTCTTCAGTCTATCCCCCTGAAGACCATAATAGAGGAATATTACTGTAGATTCACATATTTGACAAGAGGATCAATATGAACAACCTGATTGATTGTTGCAACTGGCACTTGCTGATTACCTTTTTTTTTCCACCATCCTACCTGAATAAATAACAACAAAAATCATTTTTAGAAACACATATGTTAACAAGGCCAAATCCAATTTAATAATGCTAACACTAGCTGAAGAATGACCAGACTTCAACCCAGGTTCTATTCCGAGTGAATGTTTACCCAACAGATATTTAGTTTTAAAAAATTTCAAATATCATTTTTTTTTCTTATCCCTAGTACACGAGGTACAGGCCATAATAATCATGGTGGGTAGAAGAAGGCGACTGCTTTTACTGTAAGTGCACCACATGCCTACACATGTGAAAAGCAGTTCGGCTTTGCACTTACAAATGTGCCAGAGCCCTGTTTGGTTACTTGCACTCTCTAGTGGGTTTGGACTTTTGCAAGAAACGGGGGCCATTGGAGCATTTTTTTTCAATCAGAAAAAAGTGCCCAATGCGGGAATTGAACCCGGCTCGTAGCGGTCGAAAACCAACGGTTTAGACCATCCTTCCACCGACCCCCCTCAAATATCATGATAAGGCACAATTTGGATTATAGATTATAAACACAAGGTAATAAGATCAAATACAAATAAATAAATGGTGTTTAACGTTTCGGTAACAGCGTTGTTATCATCTTCAGACAAAAGTACCGAATGTACTTAAAAGATTCTTAAAGATGTACTCTAAAGATTAAGTACTTTTGTCTGAAAATGGTAATAACACTCTTACCAAAACGACACACACTATTTATTTATTTGGATTTGGTCTTATTAACTTAAAGATCACTGAATAAATTTTAGAAATGTATAGAAAGGAAGAGAGATACAAGGAGAATGGCTTAGAACTTATAAGTACTTGCAAGTCTTGTGCCAACCATATCTTTTACAACTGTTCTAGGATACTGTTTCTCTAAACAGAAGAAGAGATGGCAACTTGTTCTTCCAAATTTCATCTCTTCTCTCCCTTCCTCATTTTTGTGTCCTCCCACATTTATATATACAGTAGAACCTCCCTTTAGCAGACACCTCTGTACAAAGAACAGTTTTCATTTGCAAAATTACCATTTTTACTAAACACAAAGGTAATAAGACCAAATCCAAATAAATAAATAGTGTGTGACGTTTCGGTAACATTGTGTTTATAATCTATAATCCAAATTGTGCCTTATCTACCATTTTTACTATTTAGCAACTCTCCTGTAAGAGGACACCTCTTCCTAAAGGACACCTTGCCTCTGCAATTAGGTGTTGTACTTTACAGGGAGGTTCTACTGTATTTCAATTTTACAAGGAAGGATTTTTTTTCCACTTACACAACACATTCCTTTGGTGTGTTATGCAAACAGCCATTTTTATCTTATCACTCTTTTTTTTTTTTTTAAACAGTAGGATATATATTATTTTCTACTTTTGAACTGGAGGAAGTTTAGGAATGGTTTCTCCATACGGACAAGTAAAGGACTGGTGGTATATCTGTAGCAAGACTAATTGTTTTCAAGGCATTAGGTCTGTCTGAGTCAGTTGGTCCAATTTGGCAACCTCCAAGATAATTGAATTTCCTTCTTCCCCACAACGCCCCTATTAACTTCCAGCAAGGTTGTTACTTAACGGATCCTTATATACATATGTGTGCTGTGGAACCTTGTTTACAATACTCTTCTCTTTTTTTAAAACTTATAAACACAAAAGGTAATAAGACCAAATCCAAATAAATAAATAGTGTGTGATGTTTCAGTAACAACGCTGTTACTAAAACGTCACACACTATTCATTTATTTGGTCTTATTACCTTGTGTTTATAATCTATAATCCAAATTGTGCCTTATCATTTTGAAACTTTGTTCTATTACATCTTCTATTTCTAAGTGGTTATAACAACAGCATGGTTTGTTTGTATTTATTATCATAGGATTGCGGATTTGAAAATATTAAGAATGAACCAAAGAGGTGGGTTTTTTTTTTCATTGGTCTTCTTCTTCTTCTTTCTTATTTCCACTCAATCATATTAGGGTGTCAAGTTTGTAAAGCTTGAGATTTGACAACCATCATGATTGGGTGAAGTAGAATGCATCTGCCTTTGTCATTAAGACTTGGAGCACTACTCAGTGGCAGGCCGACTTAGCTCTAAAAGAAATGGCCGCCTCTGACATGAGGAACAGACGGCATGTGTAGCTTCTCCCAACATGGAGTACAGACTCATCCTGTATCCCTGGATTAGGAGCCCTTACAGGGTACTATCAGCCGGGCCAGCTGAGCCCAGGTTTTTTCAATGAGCTTGTTACTGCTCCCCCTCCTCCTTTTTCATCCGGGCTTGGGACCGGCAAAGGCGGAGTTGACATTTTTCATTGGTAATACAGTAAAACCTAGCTCCAGAAGACAACACCTAGTGTAAAGTGTCCTTTATGGTGACATGTCCTCTTACCAGATAATTACTAAATAGTAAAAATGGCGATTTTGCAAGTGAAAACTGTCCTTTGTAGAGAGGTGTCCTTTCATGGAGTATTTCTACTGTAATATCATAGGTTCTGTGCTATGTCAGTGTAGGGTGGCCTTAACTTCATACACAGTCTTACTGGGAGCTTCCAAAAATCCAGAAAGTTTGCCCCAAAGAGGTTTTCCTTGAGTAGTAATAAGACCATTGAGAATAATAAGACTGTTTTCTTGCTTCAACGGTATTGGGTCAATTTTGTTCTTTCCTGCCCCTGACCTATTTCTTCCATTGAGGAAATTCCTCGATTGTTTGGTGTTTACTCTGACTGCTCTTTTGGAAGTTTGTTCTTCCCTTTATACAGTAGAACCTTCATGAGAGGACACTCGCGCTAGAAGACACCTCTCTATAAAGGACAGTTTTCATTTTTACAAAATTACCATTTTTACTAATTAGCATCTCTCTGGTAAGAGGACACCTCTCCCTAAAAGACACTTTAGCTCTGCAATTAGGTATCCTTTACAGAGAGGTTCTACTGTATATATATATTTTTGCTACTAATACAGTAGAGCCTCCTCATAAAGGACAACACTTAGTTACAGAGCAAAACTATTCTTTACCCGAAAGTTTTTAAATAGTAAAAATAGTAATTTGAGTGATGATAAAGCACAATTTTTAGATCATAAGATTATAGCTACAAGAAAATAAGACCTAATCCAAATAAATTAATAGTGTGTGACATTTTGGTAACAGCGTTGTTACCATCATCAGACAAAATAATACAAAAAAAATTAATAACTTCTTAGGCCCATTGAAGTCTATCATAATCATTGGACTATAGATTATTATTTGGATTAGGTCTTATTTTTTTTGTAGCTAATTATAGTGATGAAAACTTGTCTTTTTTTTTTTTTTTTTTTGTAGAGAGGAGTCATCTCATTGCGGTTCTTACCATATAGTTAAACCTTGTTTAGAATGGGATCATTTATAGAAGAAACTTGATGTCAGTTAGCTACTTTTTTTGTTGTTCCTCAATGATAAAATAAAATTGTTAATTTATTTTTGTAAAGAGAAATCTGTAGAGCATACATAGAAAGATAGAGACAATGATTGCTATTCTTACTTAGAATTACATGGTCCCAAGAGAACAACAGTCTTTGATTTTCATACTCAAGTATGGTCATCTACGGGCAATGACTTTACAGAATGGTTGCAAGGTTTTCCCATTATGTACTAAATGTCAACCTGCAACCCCAAAACACATTATTGACTGTATTGACTCATCCATTGATTGTTTTCGCTTTTACACGGTTTTCCAAATAAGTTTTTTTTGTTGTTTTTATCGCACTATACTAAATGCTACTGTGATTGAACACATGCGCTGTGTACACATCTCACGAGGAATCCCGAGCTTATGTGCTGACTACATATTTTAACCTGTCAATGCATTTTATTTTTATTTCTGTGTACACCTATCCCCCCGATTTACACGTTTTTCTCAGGAACGTATCTACCATGTAAATCGGGGGATAGGTGTATTGACTCATCCATTGATGAGGTCTACTCTTCCCCGGCGGACACCATCAACAAGCTTTACAAGCTTGATATCTTAATATGATTGAGTGGAGATAAGAAAGAAGAAGAGAATTACACAGGAATTTATTTCTTGTTGTTGATAGATCTTATCAATGTGTCATCCATTCATGTCTGACTACTCATGGATATTGCCACAGAGTCTTTCTTAAGTTGAGCTCTACATGTACAACACATGTGAAGGTCTCCTCCTTCAAGGTAACAAGAGTGAAGGTTATGGCCGTGTTTTCCCGCATGCTCCTCACGTTTAGTTTGCTTAAATATTTGGTTTGTAGTTCACTCCAATCAGTAGTATCTACTGTATTTGACTCTCATCCATTGATGAGCTCTACTCCTTCCCGGCAGACACCATCAACAAGCTCTACAAGCTTTACAAGCTTGATACAAACACAAGATAATAAGACCAAATCCAAATAAATAGTGTGTGACGTTTCGGTAACAGCGTTGTTACCATCTTCAGACAAAAGTACTTTGGTCTTATTACCTTGTGTTTATAATCTATAATCCAAATTGTGCCTTAACAAGCTTGATACCTTAGTGTGATTGAGTGGAGATAAAAAAGAATAAGAAGGATTTTTGTCAGCGTTTGTACTCCGTATTAGAAGCGGCTGCACATGGGGTCTGTTCCTCATGTTAGAGGCCTATTTATTTTGGAGCTAAGTCGGCCTGCCACTGAGTAGTGCTCCCAGTCTTAATGACAAAGGCAGACACATTCTACTTCACCCAGTCATGATGGTAGATAAGAAAAATAAGAAGGATTTTTGTCTGAGGATGGTAACAACACTGTTACCAAAATGTCATACACTATTTATTCATCTGGATTTGGTTTTATTACCTTGTGTTTAAAATGCTTAATTCTATCCATTTTTTATTTATTCACTTATTAATCACCAAGGCACGATATTTAAATACTTGCACCTATTACAGAGGAAACAAACAAATTGAAACTTGGCATTAAATATTTACAGATTTACATGTTGCAAGTGACAGAGTTCATAAAATTTATATAAACAAAGTGGCTGGTATAAGAGGTAAATGATTTAGATCAGGGAACAATCGATGTCTCACTTCTGTAAAGTTCGGACAGTCGTAGATAAGGTGAAGAGAAGTTTGTTCAGTTTCTCCTCTCTTTTATGTAAGTATTTCTGGAATTTCTGTGTGATGTGACAAATTGAGTGACTATAAAATTTGGATGGAACTGTGTGGGAATTCCATTTGAAAGAATAGTACGAATTGTATGGTTAGAATTATAAATGGATTCATACAAATGATTCTCTCTCTTCCTCATAATAATAGATTTTACTTTGTCTCTTTGTATAAATTTTGTTTTTCAGAATTCTATCCATTTCAAAAAGACGTGGGTGAGATGAGAGAACTGGTTGCAATAAAAAAAGATGACAAAAAGATGAATCATCCAATAAGATCATCACCAAGCAGATGGAAATCAACAGATGTTGTGGAAGAATATACCTCTTCTTTTTTTTTTTTTTCAACCTTCCCAACTTTCACCATGCACTCTCTCCTATTTTATTTATAAAGTAGAACCTCCATGAGAAGACACCTTCCCTAGAGGACACATCTCTCTATAATGGACAGTTTTCATTTCCAAAATGAGCTTTTTTACTAAAACAAGGTAATAAGACCAAATCCAAATAAATAAATAGTGTGTGACGTTTCGCTAACAGTGTTTTTACCATCTTCAGACAAAAGTACTGAATGAAGTACTGAATTTTTATTTATTTGGATTTGGTCTTATTACCTTGTTTTATAATCTATAATCCAAATTGTGCCTTATCGACCTTTTTTACTATTTAGCAACTCTTCAGTAAGATGACAACTCTCCCTAAAGGACACTTTGGCTCTGCAACTGGGTTGCCTTTACAGGGAGGTTCTACTGTAGTAGAAATGGCTGACTTATTCTGTTGTACTTTACTGTTAACACTAAAAAACCAACGTTCAAAGTCTAAAACCTAGGAAAAGTGGCAAAGAGATAGGTTTTAGAAAGAGCAGATGTATGATATAGGGAATTTGCATACACTAATGAGCCTAAAGGAATTTGCATATACAGTTAAACCTGTCTATAGCGCCCCCCTCTTGGGACTCACCAAAATAGGTTGCTATAGAGAGGGGGTGCTATAGACAGATCACTTTTAATGTAAATCACATCGTACTATGTATTTAAAATCGGGCGCTATAGAGAGAAGGCGTTATTTAGAGGGGGCGCTATAGACAGGTTTAACTGTATTAATGAGCCTAAACATTATGCAACTAATGACATTTTAGCCCTTTTTTGGCATTTACTTCAACATTAATTTGGCATGACAGAGACTCCAAAAAAAGAAAAAAGTCAGTAGTTAGTTGGGTAAGAATTGCTGACACCAGATGTCCATATATAGGTCAAACAATTTCTCCAAGTGTAATTTGAAGGCATGTGGCTGGCACTCATAGAGAATAATGAGGCAGGGAAATTCCTATTCTTTGTCATCTACTTGCAAATTCTTTGTACATATGCTTGTGACATCCGACAATTCTTGTGTCCCCATGATGTTCACAAACACTAGGCCATCTAAATATAAAACATTTTGTATAACTGAGCAACTTCCCTATTTCTCTGCAAATGCTCGACTGAATTCCTCATTCACTCCTACATAGTTTCAGTCCCATGTCACCAGGATACATTGATCCCAGCTATAATTGGCAATTCCTAATGTTAAAGCACAATTTGGATTATAGATTAGAACTACAAGAAAATAAGACCTAATCCAAATAAATTTATAGCGTTTGATGTTTCAGTAACAACATTGTTACCATCATCAGACAAAAGAATAATTTTATTCTTTTATTTGATAATGGTAACAATGCTGTTACTGAAACATCAAATGCTATTAATTTATTTGGATTAAATCTTATTTTCTTGTAGAGATAACCAAGTGTGAACAAAATTGTCTCTGTCTCCTTTAAAAAAAAAAAGTAGATAACTCCGCAATGATTTGTAGTATCTGTAGTTGGCTAGACTCAGGAAGAAACTTGTCCACACAGCAGTAACAAAAAATGTCTGGACAGGACAAGGAAAGGGGGACAGAGATACCTTCAGGGTGTCCAGGGTGATCATTAATTATTCATTATGTGGAGGGAGGGTCAGTCAAACGGGACAGATTGCTGGCATATTGCTGCTGCCAAGAATGACTAGTAGCTGCCAAGCTGGCCGAGTATAACACCTTGTTCTAAGTGGGTAACAACAAGCTACTAACAGATCATTCTTTGGTGATAGTTCTATAACTGCATCTTACAGTATCTCATCTTCTTCTTATTCCTTATCTCCACTCAATCATATTAGGTTATCAAGTTGTGACCCTTGATGGTGTCTGTTCGACAACCATCATGACTGAGTGAAGTAGAATGCATCTGCCTTTGTCATTAAGACTGGGAGCACTACTCAGTGGCAGGCCGACTTAGCTCCAAAAGAAATGGCCACCTCTGACATGAGGAACAGACGCCATGTGCAGCTGCTCCTAACATGGAGTACAGACTCATCCTGTATCCCTGGATTAGGAGCCCTTACAGGGTACTATCAGCCGGGCCAGCTGAGCCCAGGTTTTTTAGCGAGCTTGTTACTGCTCCCCCTCATCCTTTTTCATTCGGACTTGGGACCGGCAAAGGCGGAGTTACAGTATCTTATGAGGGACTGGAATAACTGGTCTCCCCTGGAGGTTGTCTCTCATAAAAACACTGTCGATGTCTCACTTCTGTAAAGTTTGGACAGTCATAGATAAGGTGGAGAGCAGTTTGTTCAGTTAAATTGAATTTTATTTCTGAATATTGCTGATGTTGAGTTATTACCTTGTAACTTTTTATTTAAAGAAATATTTGTAATCACACATACACAGTGAGAGAGGAGAGATTGTATGCTTCTAAAAAAACTATATACAGTAGAACCTCTATGAGAGGACACTAGCACTAGAGTACAACTCTCTACAAAGGACAGTTTTCATTTACCATTTTTACTATTTAGCTGAAACTACAACTAATAAGGAACAATAGAGATAGTTTCCATCATTCTTGGTACCAGGTAGAAAACCCCAAAAAACAGACCCTCCAACTAAACAGAAGGGAATCGACACAGTTGGCCAGATGGAAATCTGGTCACCTGCGCCCTCTAGTCTATAAAGAGGGGAGCCAAAAGCTTTCCCATGTGCACTAGGTGCAAAACCGAAGAGGCCACTCCCCAACATTTACTAAATTGCATTGGAAAGGATAAAAGATCCCTGTACAGAGAACCAAGAAGAGTTCTTGAGCTTCTTTACGAGCACGACCTCCAAGATCTTGTCTAATTTAGACTAAAAGTATAAGTAAAAAAAAAAAAAAACTTATTTAGCAACTCTCCGGTAAGAGAACACCTCTCCCTAAAGGACACTTTGGCTCCACAATTAGGTGTTGTCATTTACAGGGAGGTTCTACTGTATATATAGGATTTGATTAGGAAGTAACTGGAAACACAGAAGCAAGAAAAGTAGAATACATGTTTATGATGACAACCAAAGACTTTTTAAACAAAATTGGTCATTCATTGTTTTTCCGTTTATCATTACTCTTCACAATTTATCCTTTCATACTTCATCCCTAAGGTTAGAAATAATCGTTATTTCTCCTTAAAATAAATTTCAATTTTTCATTCAAAAGAAAGACATGTGGGATAATTTTCAAATGTCGTTCTACAATCATAAGCCACATTATATTATTCATGGAGTTTTTTAATTATCCGATGAAGCCTGGGAAGTTTTACTGAACCAGACTAGTGTATTTCACTCAGGAGATGGAAGGGTAGCAATATTGCCAGAGGAAGGAACATCACCCAAAAATAGCACATGGTGTTTTTGAAGCTATTTTGATAGGGAGAGAAGTGACTTCCTCTCTTTTTTTCCCCAAATAGATCAATATTCTTCCGGACTTTATTTATACTTTCTACCTTGAAAAAATCCAGGTATCACTAGCTTGAAGATGTCATGGTTATGTAAGCTGCTTTTACCTTAGTGGTAATCATGTCCTCCATGAGAGGACACCTCTCTACAAAGGACAGTTTCCATTGATAAAAAGTAGCATTTTTTTTTTACCAAGTACATGATAAAGCACAATTAGGATTATAATCTATAATCCAAATTGTGCTTTATCATATTAAACACAAGGTAATAAGACCAAATCCAAATAAATAAATAGTGTGTGACGTTTTGGTAACAGCGTTGTTACCATCTTCAGACAAAAGTACTGAATTTATATACTGAAAAAGCATTCAGTACTTTTGTCTGAAGATGGTAACAACGCTGTTACTGAAACATCGCACAATATTTATTTATTTGGTCTTTATTACCTTGTGTTTAGCTAGCAGGAAGTTATACTCCTAGTTGCTTCTGTTAAAGAACATGTTAACCAGAAAGCAGAGAGAAATGAAATTATACAAGAAACTCTAGCCTTGGATACTCTATAGATTTTATTTATAATGTGTTGTGGCATCTTAAGCATTTTTTTTTTTGTGATTAGTAAACTCAAGGTAACAAGACCAAATCCAAATAAATAAATAGTGTGTGACATTTCGGTAACAGCGTTGTTACCATCTTCAGACAAAAGTACATTAATTTATATACTGAAAAAGCATTCAGTACTTTTATCTGAAGATGCTAACAACGCTGTTACTGAAACGTCACACAATATTTATTTATTTGGATTTGGTCTTAAAGAGCATGTTAACCAGAAATCAAGAGAAATGAAATAATACAAGAAACTTATTCCTGGATACTCTATAGATTTCTTTATAATGTGTTTAAACACAAGGTAATAAGACCAAATCCAAATAAATAAATAGTGTGTGACGTTTCGGTAACAGCGTTGTTATCATCTTCAGACTTCAGACAAGTACCACACACTACGTCACACACTATTCATTTGGATTTGGTCTTATTACCTTGTGTTTATAATCTATAATCCAAATTGTGCCTTATCATTTATAATGTGTTGTGGCATCTTAAGCATTTTTTTTTGTTGTAATTAGTGGAAATCCTCAATCCTGAGCAGCAATAAAAACGGCGGAAGAAGTGAGGTGTAGTAATTGTAGAGTGCGACCTCGGGACGAACTAATCTATGACAGGATGGTAAAAGATGAGAATGCCATAACACCAAGGTGATAAGGAAGTTTTGGCACAAAGAAAGAAGTGTCAGGTCACTTCCTGCCATTACAAATGACTCTCCAACACACTATATCACCTCTATCTTTAGTAAAAATACCTTTCCTTTTTTTTTTTACTAGAGAAGATAATAGTAGAATCTCAATGAGAGGACACTTCGGCTAGAGGATACCTCTCTATAAAGGACAGTTTTCATTATCAAAATGACCATTTTTACTATTTAACAACTCTCCGGTAAGAGGACACCTTTCCCTAAAAGACACTTTGGCTCTGCAATTAGGTGTTATCCTTTACAGGGAGGTTTTATTGTACCTCTTATATTTTTTAAAAACTTGCATCATTAGCTTGGTTGAAGTTGGGAGAAAGGAAAAAAAATATTTTTTTTTTCCAGATTTTTTAAAAATAATACTCTAGTTTTTTTTAAAATGTGTTTAGACATTGAGGAAAAGCTTTAAATATCCCCCCAAAATGAAAAATAAATTTGTCTTGAATGTAAGCATGCACCTTAGTGCAAGAATCTTCTTTAAGACATTCCTCGGTAACATTTTAGTAGTCCTTAGTCAAAAGAATGAGAAAAAAATTCATAGAATTAATACAGTCATGGCATCAATATAATCTTAGAATTATATGATAAGTCACAATTTGGATTATAGTTTATAAACACAAGGTAATAATGGTCATTCAGTACTTTTGTCTGAAGATGGTAACAATGCTGTTACTGAAATGTCACACACTATTTATTTGGATTTGGTCTTATTACCCTTGTGTTCATAGCATTAATAAAATCAATAAAGAATCTAGGGCTTCTTGTATAATTTTATTTCTCAAGCTTTCGGGTTTATCAGTCCTTCGACAAGAATAACTCCCATTCAACTCCCGATGAAGGGCAGTAAATTTTACAAGAAACTAAGAATTTTTCAAATTAAAAGTCAGGGGAAGAACATTTATCATAGAATGTTTCAAGTTTAGTTATAAGAGCTGTTATTGAAATCTCATAAATTACTTTTTAGATTTGGCCTTATCTTGTAATCCTGGAAAGGAAAGAAAAGAAAATATCAAAACATATACAGTTAAACCTGTCTATAGCGCCCCCTCTAAATAGCGCCTTCTTCTCTATAGCACCCCGATTTTAAACATAAAAATGTAAATATTTTACATTAAAAGTGACCTGTATAAAGCACCCCCTCTCTATAGCACCCTATTTTGGTAAGTCCCAAGAGGGGGCGCTATAGACAGGTTTAACTGTTTATTACAAGAGAGAGAGAGAAGACAATACACAATTCATTCAAACCTAGATATAGCAATATCACTTGAGACCAAACATTTATAAAATGTTATTGTTATGACTATGGCTAAAACAATAATGTCCTTAGAATTATCTTATTTTGGATTAGCTACAGAAGATCCCCAGCCTAACCTAATTACACCATCGCAAGACTAAAGTGGACTTGGTGATCTGGTCTTAAACAGCCAAGGAGATAGATACGCAGCATCAACACCTACAGGCAAATTTCTTTAACACCCCCATGGATCAGAATTTTTGGTTGAATTAAAGTCAGTGTTGAATTATAATCAGGTAACAATATGCACAATGAACACATAAGTAAAACTTCATTTACATCCCAAGCGATCAGGTTGTTGGTTGAATAGTCAGGTAACAATATGCACCATATCAGCATTTAGAGGCAAACTTCTTTTACATCCCAAGGGATCAGGTTGTTGGTTGAATTAAAGTTTGTGTTGAATTATAGCCAGTTAAAACATATAGGCTTATTTGGATTTGAAAAAATTGGTTGAATAAAAGAGGTTATACCGCATTTGATTATATTAGCCTGTTACATCTGTCTCTCTAACTTTAGAAATTAATACACAGCTTCATCCAACAAATTAGTATTCTATTTGTGGCCTACAAGTGAGAACATGTTGTCCATTATCAGAGTTGAGTACTTGATGTAGACTTGCTTTAAGAGGATAGTTTAAAAAAAAAATCGGATTTTTTTTTCTTCTAAACAACAACCTGGTTATTGCAATATAAAATCTTGGTACAGTAGAACCTCTATGAGAGGACACCTCTACAAAGGACAGTTTTCATTTGCAAAATTACCATTTCTACTATTTTGTAACTCTCCGGTAAGAAGAACACCTCTCCCTAAAGGACACTTTGACTCTGCAAGGAGGAGGGGGAGCAGTAACAAGCTCGCTAAAAAAACTGGGTTTAGCTGGCCCGGCTGATAGTACCCTGAAAGGGCTCCTAATCCAGGGATACAGGATGAGCAGCATTTGTACTCCATGTTAGGAGAGGCTGCACATGGTGTCTGTTCCTCATGTCAGAGGTGGCCATTTCTTTTGGAGCTAAGTCGGCTTGCCACTGAGTAGTGCTCCCAGTCTTAATGACAAAGGCAGACATATTCTACTTCACTCAGTCATGATGGTTGTCAAACAGACACCATCAAGAGTCACAACTTGATACCCTAATATGATTGAGTGGAGATAAGAAAGAAGAAGAAGACTCTGCAATTAGATGTTGTCCTTTACAGGGAATTTCTACTGTAACAAGTTTCAACTGCATTTGGTCTTGTTGTCCTGTAAGACTTGAAGAAAAACGATAAAAAAAAAAAAAAAAAAGAAGTGAAACTATTAGTGTGTAGCAGCCAATAGAAGGTTGAAGAGGAGGAAATAAAAAAGAAAAAGCTATTAAAGTAAACCAGACACTGTCTACCCAAACACTTGCAAGGTCTTACACAAACAAGCTGTCAAGGAAAGGAAGGAAGGAGAGACGGCAGCTTGTGTTCCAGCTATTGAAGGAAGTGAAATTAGTCTTCTCGGTTGGCTGCCCATTCAGACACTAATTTGGACACATTTCCTCCATCTTCCTCGCTATCGTTAGAAACTCGCTTTTTTTTTAGTTGTTGTTATGTTTTTGACCCCCCCTGTGAAAACTTTTTCTTTCTTCTCTTCCTTTGTCTCTCACTGTTTTCCCCTCCTTTCTTTCTTTTTTTTTTTTTGTGTTGAGATCCATCCAATCATAGATATACTTTTCCCTCTTTTTCTCTTACTCCTTATTAATAGATATACACTCATGGACAAAACGTAAGGAAGTTCTGCACCTTGTAGTATGTATATCGGGATTCAGACAATAACTCTGAAAGATATTACAGTAACCTTTATTGAATACACACGAGATAACCAAGTGTGAACTGTTTTATACATACTATATGTACACTTGATAAGGAACAATTTAGATTATAGATTATAAAAACAAGGTAATAAGACCAAATCCAAATAAATAAATAGTGTGTGACGTTTCGGTAACAGCGTTGTTACCATCTTCAGACAAAAGTACTGGAAAAAACATGCTGTGGTAAAATTTCTCAATCAGTACTTTTGTCTGAAGATGGTAACAACGCTGTTACCGAAACGTCACACACTATTTATTTATTTGGATTTGGTCTTATTACCTTGTTTATATGTACACTCATGGAGAAAAAAACTTAAGGAAGTTATACCTTTTAGCATGTATATCGGGATTCAGACAATAACTCTGAAAGATATTTGATACACAGTGACCTTTATTGAAGACGTACAAGATAACCAAGTATGAAGAAAAATTGCTGCTGTATCCTTCAAAGGCGACCTCAAAGACTTTCCACAACCTTAAGTTGTGTGGTTGAGTTGTTGAAAGAGGTTTGACTCTACCTACTATGTTCGTTAATTGGGGCTTCTGATAATATTGGGATTGCATATTCTATATACAGTTACGAGCGTCATTCCTCATCTCCTAATCAATCAACTCTGTCACCGTTTGCTTTTTTTTTTTGGAATGGCGCCCTCCTATTGGTTGGCCACGGTCACGCCATCTTTGCCCCCCCCCCTCCCACTCGCTATTTCGTCTTTGTAACTATTGTGTTGGAGCGGGTCGCTCCTTAAATAAATGCATATATTAGATAATAACCAAATGGAATCCTCTCTTTCTTTTTCCCAGTAAGAGACGCCTACGGAAGCCAACAGTACATAGACAGATAAAGCACATAGGCTATAGTTATTAACTAACATATGCAATTAATTAAGGCGCCAATATATAATTGTAACAAATAGTATTTGAATCAAAACATTCAATCGGGTAAAACACAGGCGTTGCCCGGGTCATTCGGCTAGTTTTGATAGATCTGTCAGGCAGTCACAGTTAGAGTAAGAGTTTGGGATATGGCCAACTGATTGACTCTTATGTTTGGATATGTTATCACACACACTCTTGGGTTGATAAAGATATTGCTGTAGGAGATATATGGAAGGGAGACCAGAAAAGGAAGGCCAAGATTGGAATTCATGGATAATTTCAGGAGAAGACCCTCTACGATTACAGTTGAACCTCTCTCTTCTTCTTCTTTCTTATCTCCATATTGGGTGAAGTAGAATGCGTCTGCCTTTGTCATTAAGACTGGGAGCACTACTCAGTGGCAGGCTGACTTAGCTCCAAAATAAATGGCCGCCTCTGACATGAGGAACAGACGACATGTGCAGCCGCTCCTAACATGGAGTACAGACTCATCCTGTATCCCTGGATCAGGAGCCCCTTACAGAGTACTATCAGCCAGGCCAGCTGAGCCCAGGTTTTTTAGTGAGCTTGTTACTGCTCCCCCTCCTCCTTTTTCATCCGGGCTTGGGACCGGCAAGGGCGGAGTTTGAACTTCTCTCTAAAGGACAACACCTATTTGAAGAGTAAAACTGTCCTTTAGAGAGAGGTGTCCTCTTACAGGAGAATAGTGAAATAGTAAAAATAGTAATTTTGATGATGAAAACTGTAGAGAGATGTCCTCTAGCAGAAGTGTCCTCTCATGGAGGTTTTACTCTACTGTACTCAACTGCCTCTACCCTCTTGGGGTTCTACTGTGCATCAAACGACTGCACAAGTAACCAAAAGGGGGCTCTGGCACACTTGCAAGGGCAAAAGAAGAATGACTTTCTGCATATGTATATACAGTAGAACCTCCCTGTAAAGGACAACACCTAATTGCAGAGCCAAAGTGTCCTTTATAGAGAGGTGTCTTCTTACCGGAGTGTCAAAATAATAAAAATGGTAATTTTGTAATGAAAACTCTCCTTTGTAGAGAGGTGTCTTCCTACCGGAGAGTGTCAAAATAGTAAAAATGGTTATTTTGTAAAAGAAAACTGTCCTTTTTGTAGAGAGATGTCCTCTAGCGGGAGTGTCCTCTCGTGGAGGTTCTACTGTATATGGCGGAATTAGAGTAAAAATAGTCACTTACTACCCGTCATAACTATTATGGCCTGTACCATGTATACTTGGGATAAGTAGAAACAAAATAATAACCATAGAGAGGAAGCTCTGAAAGGCCAGGAATACTTTCAGCTACCACCAGCCTATGGATGGTTGAGGAACACATAGATAGGCAGAGTTACATAGATATCATAGAATGCAAATATTTAGGTGAAGAAAGAGAAAAAACTCTTAACCCTTAATTACTCGCGCCTATATTTGTTACGTAAGTACTCGCGTTGAGATCCAGGTCTCACTTTTAAAAAAACCGAAATATATGTTAAATTTTAATATTTGGATTGAAAATTAGGCTGCATTATATTCGTAATTGTGTGTAGTTTATGACACATGTGAATTAAGGCAAAAAATATTATTATATTTATTTATTTTTATTGAAACAATGACTATAGTAAAAACAATGAATGTTTGACATAGTTTTACAAATAGGCTACTATTAAAAGTTGCAGACTGATATTATTCGCAATCTTTGCAAATATTCGAAGAATGACGTTGACAGATGTGTCTCCTGCATTTGTAGCAAATAATTTGTGTCATACTACTTTTGGTACTTGGGCAAACATAGCACCGTTTTCGCTTCTTAGGTTCTGACTCTACACTCATTTCGATCTGTGGTAAACAAAATATTGTTATGTTTATCATTTTAAATAATTTTATGAAATATATATAACTTACCTCTGAACTTTCAGCTTTCTTGCAATGCAATATTATCAGGTCATGGAGACTTCTTGGCAAATTTTTCAATTGGGATCGAATTTTTAAATGATCCTGGAATAATTGTAGGGAAATATTTTTCAAAAATATTCTTCTTGGAACTCGAGGTGAATTTATATTTAAAGACTTGAAAATTATTTCTGAATTTATGCCTGCAACATTTAGTAGGTCGAAAAATAGGCATAGAGGCCATCTGTTGGTTCGACGGCCAACAGAATAAGTTCCACACATTTGGCTCACCATGTCAAACCCGCCTTTTTAGTCAAATTATAAAATGTTACAATTTCAGGTTTTAATTTGAATCCACTTTCTTCGTCAATTGTGGGACAATTTTTGGGACATAAGATACAAGGGTGATATTCTGAATGAAGCCAAATATACTATTATATTTTGGTCTATTCCTAATGGGCAGAAATATTTTAGGGATTTCCTGTTATTATTTTTTTCAAAGTGCCAACTAAAGTGAGTTTATGTTCTGTAAGAAGATATTGGGATAATTTATAACTAGTGTACCAATTGTCTGTTGTTATGTTTCGGCTTGTCCCAGATATTGGAGTGATCAATCTTTTTACGATATCATCGGGTGAATTACTTTTTTTATATGGACCATCGGGTTGTTTTCCACAATATATTTCAAAATTAAAGGTTTAAGATGTTCTTGCATCACTAATGGTATAAATTTTGAGCCCATATTTTGCAGGTTTGTTGGGCATATACTGTCTAAAGCCACACCTGCCACGAAATGGAATGAGCTTCTCATCAATTGTATTATATTCACCTGAAGTATAGAGCTTTTTACAGTTATATACAAAGGCTTCTACAAATTCTCTAATTGGAGCAAGTTTGTCCAGCTTTTTTCGTTCTTTCCTTGTTGTAATATCATCAAATCTCAAGCAACGTAGAATAAATAAAAAACGTTCTTGTGACATAATTGCTCTCACAATTTCTACTCCTGAGCCATCCACCACCCATAGCTCTTTATAAGTTGAATGAGCAGCTCTTTTGACACCTGACATTATCAAAAGTCCAAATAAATTTAGGATTTCTGTTACAGTAGTTAATTTGGCATCTCTTTCTCTAGAGAAATCTTCATTATCAATTATTTTTGTAAATGCATCCGATTCAGATTCTATCGATTTTGCTTCAGATTTAGGCCATGGCAATTGAGAAATTATATTTACACTTCTTGTACGAATCTGGGTTTTCTGCCACATTGTCTTTTTCCATTTTGTGACACCATCCTTTCCAAAATAAAATTCAGAATCATCATTTGGTAATTCTTCATCCGCCTCTGAATTCTGTTCAGAGTCTGTGTCATGATAACTATAAATTTCGGTATCAGAAGTATCGGATAAATCACAAATTATTTCATCGCAATCCATGTTGGATTCACTCTGATTCCTCTCAGAAGTACTAGCCATTTTTTTTTATAATGTAATATATATTTTTGGAAATATTTAGTATTAAAATATTAAAAAAATAAATAAATTCTAAATACCTAAGAGAGACAGAGAGAGAGAGAAAGAGAATTTAGGATATTTAGGAACAAAAAATATACTTAGAAGAAGAACAATAACTTACTGTTTTACGAAGATAAGAGCCAGCCGGAAAATGAAACCTAAACCAAAATTATTACGCAAGTACTCGCGTCGAGACGTTTGTCTCGGCGGTGGCTTTTTTGTTTTATTTTTCTTCCTTCTAGGGGCCAAGCGATAGAACAAATGGTCTAAAATATTTATTTCGATGCTATCTTAAGCTACAAAAACTTACAAATTAATTGGACTCGAAAATCGTATTTATTTTTTCGATTAAAATTTTAGGTGAGATCTGTGTCTCGACGCGAGTAATTAAGGGTTAATAAACACCTTCTGGAGATTTAGCAACCCACTGAAGATGCTGAGAACTATTTCAGAAAAGAAAAATATAGCAATAGAACTCTATAATTTCTACAGATCAATTGTAAATACAGTAAAACCCCGCTATAACGAACCCTGGATATAACGAACCTTCCCTTATAACGAACCCACGCCGATTCCCAATTCCATTCCATTGAAAATACCATCGTTATAACGAACTTTGCGATTTTTAGAATAACGAACTACCCCTATAACGAACCTATTTCGGGTCCCAAATTGATAAAATCTATTAAAAATACTATGCTTATAACGAACTTAGAATTGTAATTAAAAAAAAATTAAAAAACAAAATTTTGAGCATGTTTAAAGCTCGCGGATCGCGATTTCAAAACAATAAATTTAGCGGCATTGTTTGTTTGATTTTTGCACTTTATTTTTGCTGTATGTTGTATAAATTTTTACACATTATACTTTTTATTAATTAGAATATCTTTGCATCCATTAAATTTGAAATATAAAAAATGCAAATGGCTTCCAAAATGAAGAAAACAAAGGCATTTTAAAAACAAAAGCATTATTTCATTAAAAAAAAAAGGGCCATTTTCAGAACTTTTCAAAGTGAAACAACATAGGCAAAATGTTGAGAACATATTAAAATAAGAGAATATAACTTTTCTATTATAAAAGATAAAATATAAAGTTATTAAAAATTGTTACAAAGAGGAATCAACTTCAACTTTTGCCGCGATCGCGATCGTACGTTTTAGGGCTAAAAAAAAAAAAGTCCAAATAAACGGTCCCGTGATGAAACAAAAATTATTTTTATGCCATTAACTATGGTGATTTTAAAGTCAGCAATGTTTTGCATGGCAGGTTAAAAAAAAACGAAATCTAGACCTAGAAGAATATGGGGAAACATGAAATGGAAGAAAAACACTAACTTTATTTGAATGGTGCAATGCTTGGAAGAATGCTTTGAAACAACAAGGTATTAGAGCCATTTTTTCAAGTAAAAATTGTATTATATAATGTGATAATGATGTTTTAAAATCATTTCATATCTTTGAATATATATTTAATAAAACTTTGCCTAGGATTTGTCTTGATTTTTAACTTAGACATAGAGGTACATGTATGTTAATCATAAGAAGAACCTATTATCTAATGATTTCTATTATTATTCAGTATTAATATAAGGAAATTAGTCAATTAAGGGAATTAAAATAAAGTGACCACTATTAAGAGGCAGCCTCTTCTTGTGTGTATGCCTGTTTTTTAATTATACGGTCTAAAATTTTTGAAAAGTAAAAAAAAATAGCCAAACCGTGGCTATAGTGAACCGTGGCTATAGTGAACCAAAAGCTCTGTCCCATTGGGGTTCACTATAGAGGGGTTTTACTGTAGATTCATACACAAAAGAGGTAGTGAGGAAAGTTTTAGAACAGATGTGTAAATAAATCCCTTTTCAAACAAAGGCTCACGTGCACATGGGAAAAGGAAGAAAAAATTACTGTATTTGTTGTTGTATGGCGAATCCATACAGGGCAATGGGCCCTAATAAAAGCCTTGTTGTTGAGTTACATAGAACCAAGCAGGTTGAAAGTAGCCCTATGCCTCCCACCAAAAGCAGATACCAAGAGTGGAGATAAGCAACCTTGTATCCCACTTAGATAGCCGCCGGGGTCACCACACTGAACTGGCTAACCTGCCAGCAGCCATCCTTAACTTTACATTCACCTGAATGGACTGAAACAACCCTCTGCCTATTATAGTTTTCAATTTATTCATGTTGACTTTTTTTTTTTTTTGCTTATACCTCGGACCTTTTTATTAATGCTACCTCACTATTAAGGTAGTATAATGGTCAGTATTCCCGCCTGTTACGTGGGCGACCGGGGTTAGATTCCCCACCTGGGAGCCAGTAGTGCTTCTAGTCTTGATGACAAAGGCATGCAATTCTCAACCTGCAACCCCAAAACACATTATTGACTGTATTGACTCATCCATTGATGAGCTCTACTCTTCCCCGGCAGACACCATCAAAAGTCTTCAAGCTTTACAAGCTTGATACCTTAATATGATTGAGTGGTGGAGATAAGAAAGAAGAAGAAGATGACAAAGGCAGATGCATTCTACTTCACCCAGTGTGGAGATAAGAAAGAAGACTATTAAGGTTTCACACTTCAAAGGCTTCCAACTTGAAGACCTTGTCCAAGGTTTCACTTGCAGAATCACTACTGTTACCCCACAGATATCATCATTACATAGTGCTATCTTTGATTTCACCCTGTTCATCCTCTCTTCCTATCTTCTAATGTTCCACACTATATTATTTTAGATTGTCACAAACCAATCCTTCCTTGGTCTAACTATCTCTTTGATCTTCAAGGCATGATTGAGTGGAGATAAGTATACTACTCTTATCTTTTATTGGAGGTTGGAAACACAAGGTAATAAGACCAAATCCAAATAAATAAATAGTGTGTGACGTTTCAGCGTTGTTACCATCTTCAGACAAAAGTACTGCATCTATGATGGTATAATCTGAAGATGGTAACAACGCTGTTACCGAAATGTCACACACTATTTATTTATTTGGTCTTATTACCTTGTGTTTATAATCTATAATCCAAATTGTGCCTTATCATTGAAGGTTGGAATTATGGTAGGTTAAGAGTCTTTTTAAAATATTTTATAAAGAGAGGTTTTACTTTATTGAAATGTAGACATCATGGATCCCCTCTCACGTTAACATAGACGGCAACAAGATGGCTGACCAGTTGAATAAAGAAGGCTGTAAGGGCCAGCCTGAAAACTCCCAACTCACCTATTCTGAAATTTCTTCCATCCACAAACAAAAAATAATCTCTCTCTGGAAATCCACCCTAAACCACCCCTGGTACACCCCATTCCTAACGAATCTTCTTTCCACACCCTTACTAGGGAAGAACAAACAGCGATTTCAAGATTACGAACAGGACATCATAGAATGCTCAAATTTAATTGAAAAATCAAAACATTCCGGAAATTCCCCAAATGCGATTCCCAACCAGCCAGTCCAGAACATCTATTGAATTGTATCAAATCATCCAAAAAAGACCTCTAGAAAAACCCCAGGACTATAAAAGCTGAGACAATGGAACTTAATGGAGATTGTTTAAATGACTTGAGGAATAAACAAAAACAACTTTATTGAAATACTTCTTTTCTAATTGTTATCTTAATTTAGTGCTTCTCTCTCTCTTGTAAGCTTAGCACCCAATTAGGTACATAAAGATAAAAGTTGAAAATTTATTATTTTAGATAAGCATAATAGAGCGTAGTTGTTGTGCAACAGATAACACCTCTGATATTACAGATAAAAAAAAAGATTCCTGGCTCAAATCCTGGCAGGCCTAGTTAAAAGCTTATCAACATTTTTTTTTGGGTTACATAATGACATGTCTGTGGGTAAAAAAAGGCAAGTGTAATTTCTAAATCAAAAGACGAAAGAAAGATAACTTCTTGTTCCAAAATCACTTTATTAGGTACCGCTCAACAAGAGCAACCTAGTTTATGATATGACATGTGTAAATATGTATCTGTGTTATATAATAGCATCCTATTTTAGTGAGTCCCAAGAGGGGGCGTTATAGACAGGTTTAACTGTACTTGCATAAATGATAAAGCACAATTTGATCTATAAATACAAGAAAATAAGACTTAATCCAAATAATTTAATAGTACTGTATGCGAGGTTTCGGTAAAAGCTTTGTTACTATCATCAGACAAAAGAATAAAATGTACTTGCGTAAATAAATATTTGCATATGGAACTAAAGAGCCGCAGCTTCACATATTCAAAGAGCCGCATGTGGTTCGCAAGTTTCAGACATCTGCACTAGTTCTCAACTTGGAGATGACAATCATCATCAGGCTTTTGTGACTACTGTTCTAATTCAAGTGAAGGAAGGATTCAAACACATCTGCGGAACACTTCCTGACAACATGAGTTGGCAGTCAGGTGGTTCTGTCCTTCACTGATGTCAGGTTAAGGATGGAACATTGGCTGCGGTAACACAAGTTACCACTCATGACTGTTGCAAGACTTTCACCTATTTGGTATATCATCTTATTTTTCTAATCTATAATCCCCAAATTGTCTCCCCATTATCATTTATTATCATCCACTATTTTAAACAGTTAAGCCTCTTTTGCAAAGAGGACGACACCTTAAAGTGTCCCTTAAGTAGAGATTTCTTCTTACTGGAGAGCAGTTGAGCCTCTTTTGCAAAGAGGACGACACCTTAAAGTGTCTCTTAAGTAGAGATTTCTTCTTACTGGAGAGCAGCTAAATGGTAATTTTGGTGAACAAAACACTGTCCCCAATGTTATCAAAACATTCATAGACAAAACTTAAGGTTGTGGCTTTTACAGATATTACAGTGATCTTTATTGAAGACACAAGATAACCAAGTGTGAACAAAATTTCCTCTGTTTCTTTAAAAAAAAAAGATAATGGACAACATCAAAATATGAAACTTCCTTAAGTTTTATAATACAAGAAAATAAGACCTAATCCAAATAATTTATTAGTATGTGACGTTTCGGCAACAACATTGTCACCATCATCAGACAAAAGAAATGGGTTAATAATTGGTTTCTTTCTATTATTCTTTTGTCTGATGATGGTGACAATGTTGTTGCTGAAACGTCACACACTAATAAATTATTTGGATTAGGTCTTATTTTCTTTTATTATAATCTATAATCCAAATTGTGCTTTATCATTCCTTAAGTTTTGTTCACGAGTGTAAATGGATTTTTTTTTTTTGGATTTTGAAAATTCATTCAATTAAGTACAGTAGAACCTCTATGAGAGGACACTCACACTAGAGGACATCTCTCTACAAAGGACAGTTTCAAAATTACTATTTTTACTCTTAAGAAACTCTGGTAAGAGGACATCTCTCCTTAAAAAACACTTTGGCTCTACAATTAGGTGTCCTTTACAGGGAGGTTCTACTGTATTTTAATGGGTATTGTATTAAGTATTATAATGATCTTAATTAAATATATATAATAGGTTTCTATACTGTATATGCAGCTTACAGGAATATATATATATATGTTATGAATTATAATGTTTTGATGTTGGAATGATAAAGAATTGAAAGTGCAGTCGTGAAAAAGGAAATATAATTTATTTACCTTTCAAGTAGTTTTTATTTTGAATTACTTGAAGCAAATTACACATAAAATTATTTTTCATAGTAATATAGAATTTATAAAATGAATTCTATATTCGTGAATTAAAAAAAATAGGTAGGTCAACTATACATATTTATAACAAAAGTGTTATGTTCTATATCTATGGTCAAAAATAAAAGAATAGTCAATGATGAAAGTAAAATGTTTAAAATATATATATATATATATATTTGCATTTTAGATTATATAATATATATACAGTAGAACCTCCCTGTAAAGGACACCTAATTATAGAGCCAAAGTGTCTTTTAGAGAGAGGTGTCTTCTTACCGAAGAGTTGCTAAATTGTAAAAATGGTAATTTTGCAAATGAAAACAGTCCTTTGTAGAGAGGTATCAGCTAAAAGGAGGTTCTGCTGTATATGTATATAAATTTTTAAAGGTATGCAAACAATGCTGCCATTTCTTCGCAGGTGCGTGTTCTATAAATATTTCTTCCCCCTAAAATTGAAATATTTCTGGAGGGTCCGCAACAAAAGAAGGTTGGGTGAAGGCTGCCCCGGTGGCATACAATGGATTGTTTGGAGGCCATTCATCAAGGAGGTTATTCTCAGATTGAATGACCCAGCAGGGATGGATGGACAGTAGTGTTACTTAATGACACGGACTTATTAAACAAATTATAGTCCCGAGTCCTACTGACATCATTCTTAGGTTTTATTCTAATGTGGGGCTTTTGTTGTTTTCTAATTCTTTCTGTTGTTTAGCAGCTTTATACATACCCCATGTTTGACTTGTGTCTTTTTAGGTTAGGAAAATGCCGTTATCTCTTCTACATTCAGTACTTTTGTCTGAAGATGGTAACAACACTGTTACCAAAACGTCACACACTATTTATTTTTTTTGGATTTGGTCTTATTACCTTGTGATTAAAGGTTTTGTTTATCTACTTGTCTCTCAGCTAAATTGTGTTTTATTCTAATGTGGGGCTATTGTTGTTTTCTAATTCTTTCTGTTGTTATGATACATTAGCGTGCCATCTCTTATCAAATTTCAAAACTATTATAGACGTGTATAATTCTTTTTAAAACTAAACAATTCCTACTGTCCTTACTGCAATGAAAATATTAATGGGAGGGCCTGTGTAACAGCTTTATACATACCCCATGTTTAACTTGTGTCTTTTTAGGTTAGGAAAATGCTGTTATCTCTTATTTTTATGTATATAAAGGTTTTGTTTATCTACTTGTCTCTCAGCTAAATTGTGTTTTATTCTAATGTGGGGCTTTATACATACCCCATGTTTGACTTGTGTCTTTTTAGGATAGGAAAATGCTGCAATCTTTTTTTTTTTTTTTGTATGAAAGTTTTGTTTACCTACTTGTCTCTCAGCTAAATTTGTGGATAGTTGGTTATACCAATGGTATAAACCATTGTTTTATGACTGCCATGAACCGGAATCAAATCCTGCATTGTACACTTTTTTTCTGTGAAGAACCTGTTCATAATTTTTCATTGTAAATAAAAAGCTAGGTTGCTCTTTTTGAGCGATACCTAATAAAACAATTTTGGAACAAGCAGGCAAATTTGTGGACCAATTGAAGATTGAAGGCAACAGTTTTTTTCCTAGTTGAAAATTTTGGCTATTTATGGATTGTCTTGACAGTGCCACATTGGTATTAGGATTGATTCTCTACATGAATGAATAAAGAGAATTCTATCATGTTTTTAAAATCCTACAGCTAAATTAGCTTCTTCTTTTTTCTTTTCTCCACTCAATCATATCAGGGTATCAAGCATCTAATGCTGCGCATGACTGGTACAGAGCAGGAGGGACAAGCACCGATTCTGTTCTCCCAAGAGAACAACAGTGTTTCATTTCTAGACTTAAGCCTGGTCATCTACAGACAATGACTTTCCAGAATGGTTGCAGGGTTTTCCCACTATGTACTAAGTGCAATTCTTAACCTGCAACCCCAAAACACATTATTGACTATATTGACTCATCCATTGATGAGCTCTACTCTTCCCCAGCAGATACCATCAACAAGCTTTACAAACTTGATACCCTGATATGATTGACTGGAGATAAGAAAGAAGAAGACACATCCCCAGCAGACACCATCAACAAGCTCTACAAACTTAATACCCTGTTATGATTGAGTGGAGATAAGAAAGAAGAAGACCAGTTGAAATTGATAATTTTGAGTTCCCCCTCATTCCCCTCACGACAGTAATCCAAGAGACACACAACATATGTTCCAGCTGTCGTCTAGACAAGCCTATCAGACTTTCCCTAATAACAACTTGAAATACGGAGGTGATTAAAATAAATCTTTGAATGAGGAAATACTTCGCCGTGTGTGTTGCAATAGCCAATGTCTCAGTACCCCATGGAGCTCTTAGTATTTCCAGGTATTACTAGCTTGAAGATGTCATGGTTATGTAAGCTGCTTTTACCTTAGTGGTGATCTTGTCCTCCATGAGAGGACACCTCTCTACAAAGGACAGTTTCCATTGATAAAATGTAGCAATATTTTTTACAAAGTACAGTAGAACCTGTCCTGTAAAGAGCACCTAATTGCAGAGCCAAAGTGTCCTTTAGGGAGAGGTGTCTTCTTACCAAAGAGTTGCTAAATAGTATTTTTTTAGAGAAAACCACACCAAGATGCTCTGCGGTGAGGACCCGATTTGTACCTTCTGTAATTCAAAACTAAAAAATGAAATCACTCACTATATTTTTGATTGCTATGCTCTGAAAGAAGAACCCTTATGCTCAAAACTGGGCAACTCTGTGCTTCACTTCCATCAATAATTGACAATATGACCCAGAATAAGTATATTGCTACGGCGTTTTATGGTTTCCACAAGTCCATAACTCAGAAGAAGGCCAAGTGACACTCACTCCTCACTTTCTTACTGCTACTCTTTTTGTGTTGTTTTTCTTGCTTCCCTCTTTCTCTTTCTTGTTTTTTTTTTTTTTTCTTTTCTTTTTCTTCTGTCTATATCGTTATTTCCTTTGTCTCACTGCTTTGTTCTTATGCATACCTCTGGTGAATCCTGTATAGGGTCAGTGACCCTGAATAAAGGCTTTTGTTGTTGTTGCTAAATAGTAAAAATGGGAAATTTTTAAAATGAAAAATGTCCTTTGTAGAGAGATATGTACTCTAGTGTGAGTGTCCTCTTATGGAGGTTTTACTGGAGTAACTCTGGTAGAAAGACTCCTTTCCCCAAAGGTTACTTTGGCTCTGTAACAAAGTGTTGTCCTTTACAGAGAGGTAGTTCTACCATATTTTAGCAAGATACAAGTGTGAGTTAAGTGTGAGGAGTGTGACCAAAGCTATGTAGGACAGACATCCAGAACATTAAAAGAAAGGATGCAAAACCATAAATATGCTCTGAAGTGGGATAGAATTGAAAATTCTGCTCTTGTAGAACACAGAAGGGACACAGGACACAATAATTTCAATTTAGAAAACCCAAGAACACTATGCAAAAAATTACTACAAAAGACAGTTCAAAGAAACCATTTTCATCCAAAAGACAAGTGCTTCAATTAATAGAATGGAAGAAAGAGGAAATATAAATGATATTTACAGATATGCCTTTAATTATATTAAAAAAAAAAAAATCCACTTTTAATTCTAAGAAGAATATTTCAAGTTGTCTTAAAAAACTTATTTTTTCCTTATCTGTTATCTTGTTTAAACACTTGATAACAGTACTATTTAAGAACTTGCTGTGCTATTTTTTCTCATTTATTCTTTTGTCTGATGATGGTGACAATGTTGTTACTGAAACGTCACACACTAATAAATTATTTGTATTAGGTCTTATTTTCTTGTATTATAATCTATAATCCAAATTGTGTTTTAGCATATTTTAGTAAGCTTAAATTTTGAACCCAATACATACATGTACTCTGGCAACATCCTAAATCTGCATTGTAGGTCTGGTCTAGGATGTGTAATCTGATACATGACGGATTTCTTATTTCCTTCAGGGTTATTTTTCAGCTCTCAAATCCTTGTTTATATAGCTGTTATATACGTGTTTTGTGGAGGTTTTATACCTCATATTTACCCCATTTAGAAAACTGTTTGTTTGTGTTTTGCACTTGCAAGCTCCCAGAGTTGTGTATTGGGTTTGGCATGCTCTCTCTCTCTGGCAGCTGGATTTGTGGAAGGATGAAGCAATTTCTTTTGTTGCCTAAATACAGGTTTCAAACACAGGTCCTGGCTGCTATTGAAAAAGAACAATAGCATCCTGGAGAGGCATTGTATTCCCTCAGGAAGCTACTTTTGTTGACATAGCTGGTGCATTGTGGTTGTTGTTGCGTCTCCTTGAAGAGGTGACATGTTCCCCAGAAATTTCTGGCCTACAAAGACAGAAGGTTTACATGAACAGAGTTGTTAACACTACTTGGTTACAACACTATACAGTAGAAACTCAATGTGAGGACACTCTCGCTAACAGACACCTCTCTATAAAGGACAGTTTTCATTTGCAAAATTACCATTTTTAGTATTTTGGCACTCTCCGGTAAGAGGACACTTCTCCCTAAAGGACACTTTGGCTCTGTAATTAGGTGTCCTTTATAGGGAGTTTCTACTGTTTATCTAAAGTCCTAGTTGCCCTAACTATAGCTATGCCATTACAAGGTAATAAGACCAAATACTTAAATAGTGTGTGATGTTTCTATAACCATGTTGTTGCCATCATCAGACAAAAGGCTGAATGTCACTATCATCAAACAAAAGACTTGAGTGTTACTGAAATGTCCCACACTAGTTATGTATTTGGATTTGGTCTTATTACCTTGTAGTTCTAATCTATAATTCAAATTGTGCCTTATCATATGGATATATCCTTAATCCGGTCATAACAACATAAAATCTTAGATCCCAAAAGTGATGTCATATTGAGATTTGAATAACTTCCAGAGATACCCGTTTAATCCACTCCAACGGGAATTGAGCTTGCTCAAGATAAAAATAAAACTTGCATTTTTATTAATGCAGTATAACCTCCATGAGAGGACACTCATGCTAGAGGACACCTCTCCACGAAGGACAGTTTTCAATTGCAAAATTTCCATTTTTACTATTTTAGCAACTCTCCGGTAAGAGAACACCTCTCCCTAAAGGAAACTTTGGCTCTGCAATTAGGTGTCCTTTACCCCTGTAATTCTACTGTATAGAAAAAAATGGTTTTCAAAGTTAACTTAAATTCTGAACCAGTTTCATGAGCCATTGGCCCTCCAAGAAGGCTGATTTAGAATCACAGTGGAGAATGCTTTTAAACTCATTTTTAACCTCTTTTTTTTTCTTATTTCTCAAGAGAGAGAGATTTATTTCATTTTGAATTATTTCTATAATCTAAACTGTACACACACTCACTGTACTATCTATAGCAATTTCAATATTCTCATTTTTTACACCTGTTCTAAGAAAGTACAGCTTATACATTAGAACCTCTCTATAAAGGACAACACCTAGTTGATAAAGCACAATTTGGATTATAGATTATAGAAAATAAGACCTAATCCAATGGAATTCATTTTCTTCACCTCAAAGGAAGAATAACTTCTTAGGTCCATTGAAGTCTATCAAAAATGATAAAGCACAATATTGGATTAGGTCTTTTTTTTTTTCTTTTATGACAACACCTAGTTGTAAAAGAGCCAAAGTGTTCTTTAGAGAGATTAATAGAGAAGATGGCATTTTTGGCAATGAAAGAACTGTATTTTGTAGAGAGGTGATCTCTATCAGGAGTGTCCTCTCATGGAGATTATACCGTATCATTTTTTTTTCTCCTTGATGCTAGTATAGAATCTTAACATATGTAAATGTGTGAAACCACATAGCAGTAGTAAATATCAAAGTAAGTAGTAATTTGATAACGCACAATTTGGATTATAGATGATAAGACCTAATCCAAATGATTTCATAAAATTTATTAGTCATTTATTCTTTTATCTGATGATGGTAACAATTCTGTTCAATTGAGAACTCTTGACATTAAAATGTAATGCATACTTACTCTTGTTGCCTTATTTCTGTTTAACCCAGGTCCCTGGAACGAATATCCCTTCATCTTACTTCCCTTGAAATTTTCTCTTTTGGTTTTTGTAAGAATTTTAGAAATGTCATATGATGTGGTTCACCCATATTAGTTTTTTTTTTTTTTCAGTTTTGATCATTTAAAATATATATACAGTAGAACCTCTATGGGAGGACATTCTTGTTAGACGATATTTCATTAAAAGGAAAGTTTTGATTGCTAAAATTGCCATTTTAACTAATTATCAATTCTCTGTTAAGAGAGTTTTAGGATTTAGTTATCCTTGAAATGCTCCGTCACATTTATTGATGAGCTTAGGGTATCAAGCTTGTAGAGCTTAAGAAGATGTCTGCTGGGGATGATTAGAGATCATCAATGGATGAGTCAATACAGTCAATGATTATGTTTGGAATTGCAGGTTGAGAACCTTTCTTATATAAATATATTCAATGGATCGCCTTTCGGCTAAAACTTATCACCTTTTAGATACAAGAAAATAAGATCTAATCCAAATAATTTAATAGTGTGTGACGTTTCAGCAACAGCATTTTTGCCATCATCAGAAAAAAAGAATAAAGAAGAAAATTCTCTCATTTATTCTTTTGGCTGATGATGCTAACAATGCTGTTGCTCAAGGTAATAAGACCAAATCCAAATAAATAAATAGTGTGTGACGTTTCGGTAACAGCGTTGTTACCGCGTTGTCACAGCGTTGTTACAGCGTTGTCACACACTATTTATTTATTTGGATTTGGTCTTATTACCTTGTGTTTATAATCTATAATCCAAATTGTGCCTTATCAATGCTGTTGCTGAAGCATCACACACTATTAAATTATTTGGAATAGATTTTATTTTATTGTACCTATAATCCAAATTGTGCTTTATCATTTTATCTCATTTTATTTCTAATCTATTGTACCTTATCAAAATGGATATAAAAGAAAGGGATGTTACAAAGATGTGATGTGTGTGTAGATGTCGTGACAATGCAGCCGGCTGCTCCGCAGCAGCCGAGCGAAGGCTGGTGCCGGCTGCACCTGTGTAAGGCTGTGGTGGGAGTGGTGCTGGTGTTCCTGGGGCTGCAGTACGCTGCCAATGTCTTTGTCTACCAGCACGGAGACAGCCGGCGCCTGGTGCCCAGCCAAGTCAGCTGGTTGCTGCCCTCTGCCCAGCAGCATAACCCAGTGCAGTCCTCCCCCTCCACCTACACTACCTCTGTGGCAGCCAACTCCTCCTCCCTCTGCCCTCTGGTTCCTCCTAACCTAGGTAAGTCCCGCCCCTTTGTAACTTTTTACTTGATAAGTCCCACCCCTTTGTAACTCTCAGCTTGACAAGTCTCACCTCCTTGTAACTCCTAACTTGACAAGTCCCGCCTCCTTGTAACTCTCAACTTGATAAGTCCCACCCCTTTGTAAATTTTGACTTGATAAGTCCCGCCCCTTTGTAATTATTGACTTGATAGGTTCCGCCCCTTTATAGCTCTTGACTTGATAAGTCCCACCCCTCTGTAATTTTTGACTTGACAAGTCCCGCCTCTTTGTAACTCTCAACTTGATAAATCCCACCTCTTTGTAACTCTCAGCTTGACAAGTCCCACCTCCTTGTAACTCTCAACTTGACAAGTCCCGCCCCTTTGTAACTCACAACTCAATAAGTCACGCCCCTTTGTAACTCTCAACTTGATAAGTCCCGCCTCTTTGTAACTCTCAACTTGATAAGTCCTTCCCCTTTGTAACTCTCAACTTTATAAATCCCACCTCTTTGTAACTCTCAGCTTGACAAGTCCCACCTCCTTGTAACTCTCAACTTGATAAGTCCCGCCCCTTTGTAACTCTTGACTTGATACGTCCCATCCCTTTGTAACTCTCAACTTGATAAAGTCCTGTCTCTTTGTAAATAGATTTTATTCTTTTGTCTGATGATGGTGACAATGCTGTTGCCGAAACGTCACACACTATTAAATTATTTGTATTAGGTCTTATTTTCTTGTATTATAATCTATAATCCAAATTGCGCTCTATCATCACCATTATGCTTTGTGCTGGATTGATAAACCAAATACATTGTTTTAATTTCATTGGCATACTTTCTTTTTTTTGTTTGTTATGCAGTAGAACCTCTCTTTATAAGAGACAACACCTAGTTACAGAGTCAGAAATGTCCTTCAGAGAGAAATGTCTTCTAACTGGAGAGAGATGTTCATTAGTAAAAATGGTAATTTTGGTAATGAAAACCGGGTCCTTAGTTTTCTCTCATAAAGATTCTTCTCTGAATAAATATATTTTACAAGAGAAGGAATGACATCATCTTGAAGAAGGAACAAAAGTTAACGGCGACGTGTTTATTTTATTAATGCTGTAAATTCGGCAAGCTTTCGTACTATGATGTCCTTCGACAGGTAACTTTCCAAGAAAGTGAAGGATAATATTTATATACAGGTAAATATTTACATAATTAGAACTTTTCTTAGTGAAATAAATAAATAAATTATTTCGCTAAGATGAAAGATAATATTTACCTGTATATATAAATATTATCTTTCAGTTTCTTGGAAAATTGCCTGTCGAAGGACGTCAAAGTCAGAAAGCTTGCCGAATTTACAGCATTAATAAAAGAAACACGTCGCCATTAACTTTTGTTCCTTCTTCAATAAATATATGTTTAAAAGCATACCAGGATCTGTGAAAGAAAAATAATTTTCAAAATATTTTCTGGGATTACTCCCCCTTATTATCATTTTATTGCACAAATGTATGATACAACACAAATTGTGTTGTTGTTGCTTATTCCTCAAGGCTCCATGATGTCTACACAAATTGTAACATTGTGCAATAACAATGATAAAAGAGAGAGCAATCCCTTGAAATATTTTGAACAAAAAAAAAAAGGAGGAAGTTATATGCCTTCTTCGTAGATGTCAAAAAGGCCTTTGATACAGTACCACACTCCCTGCTTTGGAAAAAATTGACAGTTTACGGTTTAAGTACCCGATTTATCAGCCTTATACAAAGCTATTATAATCAAATGTCAGCAACAATAAGATGGAACGGATCACTTACAGAATTTATAAAAATACAAGCTGGTGTTCTACAAGGTGAACCCCTGTCACCTTATCTATTTATCCTTTTTCTAAACGACTTGGTTTCTCTGTACGATGACGCTGATTTGCCAAGTATTTATTTACCGAATTATGGAAATATACATCTCCTTCTGTTCGCAGACGACATTGTACTTCTCGGAGAATCCAAGATAAATTTACAAAAAAAGATCAATGTACTCAGAAAATACTTCGAAGATAATTTTTTAACGCTGAACCAGAGCAAATCAAAGGTTATGGTGTTTAGAAATGGAGGTCGAAAGGCCCGATCGGATGTTTGGTTCTGGGGACAATTGCCTCTCACTATAACATCTAAATACACGTATCTGGGTTACCAGCTGACAGCGTCAAACTCAACTCAACAGGCGGCAAAGCATTTTAAAAACAAGGCGCTAAATGCTATTAATGCGGTCTGGGCAATATCGACTAAAACAAGAATCAATTCTATCAGATCCTCACTCAAGCTTCTAGACTCAATGGCTCTGTCAACCTTGCTCTACGCAGCTCCAATTTGGGCAAACAACCAAAAAAACTTGGTTGACAGGGTACAAGGCAATTTCTTACGGAGACTTCTAAATTTACCCAGATATACTCCTGGTTTTATTCTACGTATGGAGTGCGGAAGAACGTCACTGGGAGTTACGGTGCTGAAACTTACACTCTGGTTCTGGCCTAGAATTCTAAAAATGAACAGCAGCCGACTCCCCCATATATGCTTAGCTCAACTATATGAGATATCAAGAAATAGAAATATATATATTGGACTTGCGGAAAGTTTGGCCAACATACTCAACTCAACAGGATTTTATTGGTTAATTAACTGCAACGATGCAAGGATTATCCGGCAAGAAATACCTTTAATAACTAAAATTGCAATAGAACAATCTATTCAAAGTGACCAGGCAAAAATAGAGAATTCTAAATTCTACCCTCACTATAAGTATTTACACAGTTCATTCCGAATTGAAAACTATTTACTTAGCAACTTTCCATTCCCAGTAAAACGCTATATCGCACAACAGAGAATACTATATTCGTTTTTCAAGGAAAACCATACAAACATTTTCAAAGAGGGTGATAAGATTTGTGATCTCTGCAAAGAAAATATGGAAACTGAACTATCTCATTACATCTATGAATGCCAAGATATTAGTGAGGAGAGAAGGACATTCTTTTCAATGGTAGACACCAGCCAACTTAGGTCAATCCAAATAATGTTAACCAGTGCCCAAACAAGCAGACTAGTTGCTCAGGCCCTATATAATTTTTACAAGGCAGTAGGTGTAAAGAGGGAGAAAAGGGAACTTGGAAGCTATTGTTCTTACACCTCGGAATGATGACGAAACATCGAGGGGCCATCGTTTTATTACTAATAATTGTATATAGTTGCGGAACTACTGGTTTCCTGTGCTGCTCTTTTCCTGTTATTGCACCTTGTACGGAGAATCTGTATAAGACTAACGTCTTAATAAAGGCTTTGTGTGTGTGTGTGTGTGTGTGTGAAAAGAAACTCATGCGGGATAATTTTCAAATGTCGTTTTACAATCACAAGCCGTATTATATTGTATTATTTAAAAAAAGTGTCTTTCTTTCACAGATTCTGATATGCCTTTAATAAAGAGACTCATGGACAAAACTTAAGGAAGTTGTACCTTTTAGAATATGTATCGGGATTTAGACAATAACTCTGAAAGATATTACAGTGACTTTTATTGGAGACACAAAAGGTAACTAAGTGTATATACACTCATAGACAAAACTTAAGAAAGTTGTACCTTTTAGCATGTATATCGAGATTCAGACAATAACTCTGAAAGATATTACAGTGACTTTTATTGGAGACACAAAAGGTAACTAAGTGTATATACACTCATAGACAAAACTTAAGAAAGTTGTACCTTTTAGCATGTATATCGAGATTCAGACAATAACTCTGAAAGATATTACAGTGACCTTTATTGAAGGCACACGAGATAACCAAGTGTGAACAAAATTACCCCTGTCTCCCACAAAAAAAAATAGACATTCGGCATTAAAGTCTTTCTACTTCCTTATGTTTTGTCCATGAGTGCCTAATTATATTTATAGCATCAAACAAATGCTACAGGTTTCTGGGGATGAGTGTCTTTATCTTTATTGTATGTAATCTCAAGCTTTCAGGTATCTCTGTCAACAGGAGTACATAGAAACATATAAACGCTGTACATGTTTCCATGTACCCCTGTAGAAGGACAGAGATACCTGAAAGCTTGAGATTACATTTAATAAAGATAAATAAACCCATCTCCAGAAACCTGTAGAATTTGTTTGATTAATATCCAGGAGATTCAAATCAATTGATATTGTGTAAAGACACATTGAATATACAGTTAAACCTGTCTATAGCAACCCCTCTAAATAACGCCTCCCTCTCTATAGCGCTTGATTTTAAATATGTAGTACGATGTGATTTTTACATTAAAAGTGACCTGTCTATAGCACTCCCTCTCTATGGGGTCGGTGGAAGGATGGTCTAAACCGTTGGTTTTCAACCGCTACGACCCGGGTTCGATTTCCACATTGGACACTTTTTTTTTTCTAATTAAAAAAAAAAAAAAATGCTCCAATGGCCCCTGATTCTTGCAAAAGTCCAAGCCCACCAGCAAGTGCAAGTAACCAAACGGGGCTCTGGCACATTTGTAAGGGCAAAGTCGAACTGCTTTTCACATGTGTAGAGATGTGGTGCACTTACAGTAAAAGCAGTCGCCTACTTCTACCCACCATGATTATCATGGCTTGTACCACGTGTACTAGGAATAAGCAAAAAAAAAAACTACCTCTCTATAGCACCCTATTTCGGTGTGTTCCAAGAGGAGGCGCTATAGACAAGTTTTAACTGTAATGATAAGGCACAATTTGAATTATAGATTATAAACACAAGGTAATAAGACCAAATAAATAAATAGCATGTGACGTTTCAGTAACAGTGTTGTTACCATCTTCAGACAATGATTCAGTACTTTTGTATGAAGATGGTAACAATGCTGTTACTGAAACATCACACACTATTTATTTATTTGGATTTGGTCTTATTACCTTAGGTTTAACTGTATATATATATATATTTAAATGCGTGCATAGTGTGTATAGAAATTTAAACTGACAAATGTTTAAAAAATAATTTGGAGATATGCTAGCTATACATACAAGCTACCTGTTCTTACTAGGGCCAACTTAAGAGAAACTAAGTAGGAAATATGGAAGGGCAATGGATCGACCCAAGCTGTTCCCCTGTGTCAGCCATAATCTCTGCGGTGATAGGACACATTCAATCAATGCCCATTACATCCCATTTTACAATCGACTCTCTGATAAAAAAGAAACTTTTTTTTTGCCATTGTTGTATTGTTAGCCTTCTAGTTTTTCTTTTGATTGCAATTTTTGTCTTCTTTTTTTTTTTAAGTTAGTTATGTATACAGTTAAACCTGTCTATAGCACCCCCTCTTGGGACTCACCAAAATAGAGTGCTATAGACAGATCACTTTTAATGTAAATCACATCGTACTACGTATTTAAAATAGGGCGCTATAGAGAGGAAGGCGCTATTTCGAGGGGGTGCTATAGATAGGAAGGCGCTATAGAGAGGGGGTGCTATAGAGAGAAAGCCGCTATTTAGAGGGGGCGCTATAGAGAGGAAGGTGCTATAGACAGGTTTAACTGTATATGTAAGAATCGAAATAGATATAAATGCATTTATTTTTAAGTTTACAATATTTTAAAACAAATGATAAAGCACAATTGGGAATTATAGATTAGAAACACAAGATATAATAAGACTAAATTAAAAAAATAATAATAATAGTGTGTAACGTTTTGGTATAACACTGTTACCGAAACGGTATGCACTATTAATTTTTTTTTTTTTTTGGATTTGGTCTTATTGCCTTGTGTTTAAAACAAAATTAAAAAAGAAAGAGAAATAAATAAGTCTTAGTCTTCATTTGTAAATACATCTGCTTTTCTTTCTTCTTTTGTGCCATGGGGATAGAGACCATTGCCTAAACTCAATCACTTCAAGTGGGGGTCTCTTATTAGAGAGCATGTTTGAGTTGAAAGCTACAGGCATTTGACTGTATTGACTCATCCATTGATGAACTCTACTCTTCCCCGCCTTTGCCGGTCCCAAGCCCAGATGAAAAAGGAGGAGGGGGAGCAGTAACAAGCTCACTAAAAAACCTGGGCTCAGTTGGCCCGGCTGATAGTACCCTGTAAGGGCTCCTAATCCAGGAATACAGGATGAGCAGCGTTTGTACTCCATATTAGGAGCGGCTGCACATGGCGTTTGTTCCTCATGTCAGAGGCGGCCATTTCTTTTGGAGCTAAGTCAGTGGCCTGCCACTGTGTAGTGCTCCCAGTCTTAATGACAAAGGCAGACGCATTCTACTTCACACAGTCATGATGGTTGACACCATCAAGGGTCACAACTTGAGACCCTAATATGATTGAGTGGAGATAAGAAAGAAGAAGAAGCATTTTCATACCTCAACTACTATTGGAATGTTGTTACCTTAACAGTTATATTTCAATGAATGTAAAACATTGCGTTTCCCAAGTGAGAATTTTTTTTTTTTTGTTATTTAAATATTCCACATTTTTAAAAAATTGTAATCTCTAAGAACTCAAAGGACACTCTGTGTGATAGCAATTTAGCAGAGACTTTCAACACAACATGTTTTATTGTCTGGAACTGGAGGAGGAGAGAGAGAGGGAGAAATTCTTTGTCAATAGATTGGTTACGAAAGCATTTTGCGAATGGAAAAAGTAGTGAATAAATCACAATAAGAAATAGAAGTATTAAAACACCAATGTCTCTTTTTTAAATACAAAACAGACTTCTACTGTCCTTACTACGATGAAAAATATTGGATAGTAAGGACAGTAGAAGTTTGTTTTCTATCTAAAAAGAAACATTGGTGTTTGAATGCCTCCATTTCTTATATATAGATGGGATGTAATCACCTTATAATTAAATCTCAATAAAACTAAAAATAAACTAAGAGTGAGACTTTATGTGTTTCATTATAAAATACTTGACTACCTAATATAAATAAATACGAAAAACTGATTATCAATATATAGTGTTTCATATAGTCCTTACTTTCCACAATACAGTAAAACCCCTCTATAGTGAACCACAATGGGACAGAGCTTTTGGTTCACTATAGCCACGGTTTGGCTATTTTTTTTAACTTTTCAAAATTTTTAGACCGTATAATTAAAGGACAGCCATACACACAAGAAGAGGCTTCCTCTTAATAGTGGTCACTTTGTTTTAATTCCCTTAATTGACCAATTTCCTTACATTAATACTGAATAATAATAGAAATCATTAGATGATAGGTTCTTCTTATCATTAACATACATGTACCTCTATGTCTAATTTAAAAATCAAGACAAATCCTAGGCAAAGTTTTATTAAATATATATTCAAAGATATAAGATGATTTTAAAACATCATTATCACATTATGTGAAACATTGTTTACTTGGAAAATGGCTCTAACACCTTGTTGCTTCAAAGCATTCTTCAAGCATTGCACCATTCAAATAAAGTTAGTGTTTTTCTTCCATTTCATTTTCCCACATATTCTTCTAGGTCTAGATTTCGTTTTTTTTTTTTTTTTTAACCTGTCATGCAAAACATTGCTGACTTTAAAATCACCATAGTTAATGGCATAAAAATAGTTTTGTTTCATCACGGGACCATTTATTTGGATTTTTTTAGCCCTAAAACGTACGATCGCGATCGCGGCAAAAGTTGAGGTTGATTCCTCTTTGTAACAATTTTTAATAGTTTTATATTTTATCTTTTATAATAGAAAAGTTATATTCTCTTATTTTAATATGTTCTTAACATTTTGCCTGTGTTGTTTCACTTTGAAAAGTTCTGAAAATGGCCTTTTTTTTTTTTTTTTTAAGAAATAATGCTTTTGTTTTTAAAATGCCTTTGTTTTCTTCATTTTGGAAGCCATTTGTATTTTTATATTTCAAATTTAATGGATGCAAATATATTCTATTTAATAAAAAGTATAATGTGTTGAAATTTATACAACATACAGCAAAAATAAAGTGCAAAATTCAAAACAAACAATGCCGCTAAATTTATTGTTTTGAAATCGCGATCCGCGAGCTGAAACATGCTCAAAATTTGGTTGTTTTAATTTTTTTTTTAATTACAATTCTAAGTTCGTTATAAGCATAGTATTTTAAATAGATTTTATTATTTTGGGACCGAAAATAGGTTCGTTATAGGGGTAGTTCGTTATTCTAAAAATTGCAAAGTTCGTTATAACGATGGTATTTTCAATGGAATGGAATTGGGAATCGGCGTGGGTTCGTTATAAGGGAAGGTTCGTTATATCCAGGGTTCGTATTAGCGGGGTTTTACTGTACGTTTTATTGTCCGGTACTGGAAGAGGAAAGACAAATTCTCTGTCAAAAGATTGGTTATGAAAACCATTCTCCATATGCTCTAATGGCAAAAGTAGTGAAAAGCAAACCTCCAATGCATTAGTTTTTCACAAATAATGGAAAACAGCATAGATAATAGACTCAACATAGATGATCTTGAAGAAAGGTCAACGTTAATCTCCACTTTGTCTAGATAAATGCTATTTTTACTTCTGTTTTCTGATCTGGGAGAATCCTGTATGGTGTTCTTAATAAAGGCCTTTTGTTGTGTTGTTATGTTTGAGTATAAAGACTCCTCATGACTTTGCTGACACGACAAAGTCTATGATAAAAGAATACCTCCAGGAGAAGACACAGTTTAGTCATGTTTTTAGGTTATGGGTCTCTCATAGAAGGCTACTTGTATAATGATAAGGTACAATTTGGATTATAGATTATATATAGTCACGACCGTTATGGGCCGGTTCTGTCACGGATGTGCGCACACAGGGAGGTCACGTGCTCGCCGGCAGCCAACGGGCGCGCGCCGCCGGCATTACGTCATAGATTATAAACACAAGGTAATAAGGCCAAATAAAAAAATAGTGTGTGATAAGGCACAATTTGGATTATCTACTTATATAATTGCCTTATTCTCTCTGTGTGAAGTTCACTGTGTGAAGTTCACGGATAGATTTTGGTCAGAATGGATAAAATAAAAAAGTGTCAAGGGATGGGAATCGAACCCACGACCTTCCGCTTACCGGGCAGATGCCATGACCACTAGGCTACCCTGGACATATTTTTCCGTTCACATTTTTATTTTTATATTTTCAAGACACACACAGTTTGGGGCGGGACGTTTCATAAGAGAGACATCCACGGCGCCAATTTATAATTGTAACGAATAGTATTTTAATTAAAACATTTAAAAAATATATACGCACTCGGGTAAAACCCGGGCGTTGCCCGGGCCATTCGTCTAGTAGATTATAAACACAAGGTAATAAGACCAAATCCAACAAATAATTAACACACACAACAACACACATTACACTATTTATTTATTTGGATTTGGTCTTATTACCTTGTGCTACTGTATAATGTAGAGTGGTGTGTATCAAAGTAAACAAAGAATTAAGGTTTTATAATGGTTATAGAGATGTATAATTTCTGGAGAACAGCATAGTCAAATGATGTAACACAGAAAAGGGACCAAACTTGAAGAAAGATTGATGTTTTTTCTACACTTTCTGCAGATAAATGATATGTTTACTGTTTACCCATCTGGGGGAATCCTGTATGGTGTTCTTAATAAAGGCTTTTTGCTGTTGTTTGAGTTGAAAGACTCCTCATGACTTTGCCGGCACAACAAAGTCTATGATAAAATACTACCTCCAGGAGAAGACACAGTTTAGTCATGTTTTTAGGCTATGGGTGTCTCATGGGAGGCTACTATATAATGTAGATTGGTGTGTATCAAAGTAAACAAAGAATGAAGGTTTTATTGATTATAGAGATGTACAATTTCTGGAGAACAGCATAATCAAAAGATGTAACACAGAAAAGGGACCCAACTTGAGGAAAGATTGATGTTTTTCTACACTTTCTGTAGATAACTACTATATTTACCCATCTAGGGGAATCCTGTATGGGATGAGTGTCTCTATTAAATGGTTTGTTGTTGTAAAGGTTATAGAGGGATGGCTATCTATTTATGTTCTACTAGATAGCTAGGGGGGTCGGTGGAAGGCTGGTATAAACTGTTGGTTTTTGACCGCTACAACCCGGGTTTAATTCCCACATTGGGCACTTTTTTCTGATTAAAAAAAAAAATGCTCCAATGTCCCCCTATTCTTGCAAAAGTCCAACTCCACCAATGAGTGCAAGTAACCAAACGGGGCTCTGGCACATTTATTTGTAAGTGCAAAGTCAAACTGCTTTTCACGTGTGGAGACATGTGGTGCACTTACAGTAAAAGCAGTCGCCTTCTTCTACCCACCATGATTAGCATGGCCTGTACCACGTGTACTAGGGATAAGCAAAAAAAACAACTAGATAGCTATGTGTGTGGCAGTGGGTCGACTGAAGGTGCTATCTGAGGATATAGCTGAAGACGTACTGGAGGCTCAGCTAGGCTGGCTGGAGCCGGGAGGTCGGTGGAGGCCGGCTGATTGCCAGGCCCGTCACCGCGTGGCCATTGTCATCCCGTACCGCGACCGTAGGCCCCATCTCCTAGCCTTCCTCCACAACATCCATCCCATGCTCCGCCGCCAGCAGCTGGACTATGCCATCTACGTGGTAGAGCAAGCTGGAGAGAAGGCCTTCAACCGAGCCATGCTCTTCAACGTTGGCTTCGTGGAGGCCCTGAAGCTATATCAATATGACTGCTTCATCTTCCACGATGTCGACCTCATCCCGGAGGATGACCGTAACCTGTACAGCTGCCCTCCCCAGCCCCGGCATATGTCTGTGGCCATTGATATCATGAAGTACAAGTGAGTTCCTATTGGTTCCAATAGCCTGGCCAACCCGCAGCCTGCCGTAAAAAATTCTGCTGCTCGCCATTTAACTTTATATTTCTATTGTAACTTTCATTTCTCGTCTGTATATTCAAAAACAGAAAATATATTGATACATCATTATATAATGATACATTTTAAAGTTAAAATTTTGATATAGTTAAAAGTTTTTAGACCTTGTTTACGATTCCGTGTGGCCCGTGGCGTCATTTAGGTTGACCAGGGCTGCTATAGATATCAACAATGTGGATAATTTTTATAGATTGTTGATGATATTATAGCGTAGAGGATCAAGTCTTTGTATATCTGAAGATGTCAAAGTATTTATTGATGATGTCACCACGACCAGTCGACAAATATTAACAAATCAACCCCCAACTATCTCCAGCTAGGGAATCTTATTATTATTATTTATTTAAGTAACCCAGGTTCCTGGAGCGTACAGAAATCGCCAACTACCCGGGATGTCCTTCTGACCTAAGTCTTCTTGGATTTATATACAATGCCAGTGGAAGTCCAATTAATGAGGTGTTGCCAGGCAGATTTCTTTCTTGGGAGATTTTCTAGGGATGCTGGACATATGTTGGTGATACCTAGGAGAGTGGCTGTCTGGAATCTTTGGTATTGGAAGGTTGGGCAAAGTGAAGAGGAGGTGGTCTACGGTTTGGTCTTCATCTTGGCAGTGGGGGCAAGTTGGGTCTTCTTTCGATACCGTTGCAAGGTCTGCCTGAATGTAGCCATGTCCGGTCAAGATTGTTGTGGAGGTAGATCCATGCTTGATGTTTCGAAGCATTTGGAGGAGTAGTTTCGGGGTAGCAGCAAATCTTCGTAGATTTCTGGTGGAGTAATCTTGGATGTAGAGGTCTGTCCACATTTTGAGGGCTATCTGTTCTTTTTACTGCGCGCGACACTCTTTGGGAGGGTGGTAAAGGATAGTGGCAGATTAGAATGTGCTGCATCCTTTGCCGCCTGATCCGCCAGTTCATTTCCTGGAATACCGCTGTGACCTTTGATCCAGCAGAGTTGCACATTTGGTGAAAAATGTAGGTTGTAGATTATTTCTGCAATTAGTTGTGTTCTTGGGGGTCAAGACCTACATATGGCTGATAGAGCTGATTGGCAGTCTGAGGCAATGATAAAGTGTTCTTTCGGGAAATTCATGGTGATTTTTGTTGCGTAGAGAATGGCAAGCAGTTCAGCTTGGAACGCTGAGCACTCCTGGTGGAGTTTAAGTTGTATGGTTTGTAGAGGAGGTGGTAGGATGACTCCAGCCCCAACTCCTTCTGATGATTGGGATCCGTCTGTGTAAATGGTGGTGACATTTAGTTGTAGTGATTTGGTAAAATAGATTATCTTCCGTAATGGGGGATAGGGTAAAAAGGAAGGACTTGGGCGTGATTTGTAGTGGCCCGTTTTCAAAGTTTTTGAATATTCTATGTAAGCCTGTATAGAGATATCGAGTGGAGGACAACCCGTCAATGAGATAGCTGGTTAGCTTTTCTTGATTAATCAAGAATGGGTATTTGGCCAATTCTGAAATAATTAAAAAATCAACGAGAATAGTTGATATTTATTCCGATAGATGGCGCTAGCCATCAGCAACTTTCAGTTGCACGATAAGGAGATGCCTTTTTCTTAATTTATGCACCTTATCCCAGTACAATGTTACATTTGTACTATTTTTTCACATTGTTATTGAGATGTTTAATAAATTGTCTTTTTGAATCAAAGGTAATACCAAGGATTTTAATTGTTTTGTTGATTGCAATGGGCTGGTCAAGAAGTCTTATGCTGTCCTTGTTTGGCCATCTTGGTTTGTTTCTGTAAAACATGCATGCTTGAGTCTTGTGGGGATTTACCAACATTCCATGCCTTCTGCACCATTGTGAGAAATTTTCAAGAAAATTGTTTATTTGACATTTAGGAAGCTTTGGGGCCACCTGCACCATTAGTGTGAAATCATCTGCGAAGCCCACTAATTCGCTCTTTCTAGGTTTTTGCAAAGTAAATGCTTTTAGGGAATCTTGAACAAGCAAGCAAAGAAATATTTTAAAGATTATTTTACAAATACAGAGTAATATATATTTTTATAATCTGTTGAATATTTTCATTGAATAATATTAAATTAAATAATAAACTATTTCTTCGCCACAATATTATATATGTAAAACGACATTTAAAAATTATCCCACATGAGTTTCTTTTCAATGAAAAATCAAAATTTATTTAAAGGAGAAATAACAACAACAACAACAACAAAAAAGCCTTTATTTAGGGTCACTGACCCTATACAGGATTCACCAGAGGTATGCATAAGAACAAAGCAGTGAAGGAAATAACGATATATACAGAGTAAAAAGAAAAGGAAAAAAAAATAATAATAAAAAATAAGAAAAGGAAAAAAAATAATAAGAAGAAAGAGGGAAGCAAGAAATCAACACAAAAAGAGTAGCAGTAAGAAAGTGAGGAGTGAGTATCACTTGGCCTTCTTCTGAGATATGGACTTGTGGAAACCATAAAACGCCGTAGCAATATACTTATTCTGGGTCATATTGTCAATTATTGATGGAAGTGAAGCACAGAGTTGCCCAGTTTTGAGCATAAGGGTTCTTCTTTCTTCTTTCAGAGCAGAGCAATCAAAAATATAGTGAGTGATTTCATTTTGTAGTTTTGAATTACAGAAGGTACAAGTCGGGTCCTCACCGCAGAGCATCTTGGTGTGGTTTTCTCTAAAAAAACTTGAAAGTATTCTAACTTGTGCGAGTAGTCTTACAACCGGGAAAGGAAAATCCCCTAAAAGGTATCCCTCCGTCATGAAAGATATGTGAATGTCTTTGTAGTGAGAGTATAGCTTAGATTTATCCATTCTTGTAAGGTCGTTTTGTATAGATTGGTCGGCCACTGTTTTTAAGAGCCCTGTAATCGCACTCCTCAGCGTTTCAGGGTCATCACAGGAAACAAGTGCAGGGGATCCATTATTGTTAAGCAGATTGGTGAGCTTTTTAATGAAACTGATGGGTGTGCCCGAAGCATTAGACAGTTCCCGTGTTCTATTAAAACATATACGTGGCAATCTGTCACTGCTCATATTCAACACCCGCAGCCAATACTTCAGGGTTAATTTTAAGGCTGTTACACTCAATGAGATACGACCGGTTTCTAATCTGATTAGGTAACCTGGAGTGTATCTGGGCAGATTCAGGAACCTACGGATAAATATGTCTTGTATATTGTCCAGTAAGTCTTTATGCTCTGTTGCCCACAATGGAGCGGCATACATCAGGACAGCTCTCACTATTGTATCAAAGAGTTTGATTGATAAATTTATTGAAGGAGAAATAACAATTATTTCTAACCTTAAGGATGAGGTATGAAAGTAATGATCATTACTCTTCACAATTCATCCTTTCATACCTCATCCTTAAGGTTAGAAATAATTGTTATTTCTCCTTTAAATAAATTTTGATTTTTCATTGAAAAGAAACTCATGCGGGATAATTTTTAAATGTCGTTTTACGATCACAAGCCGCATTATATTATATTGTACAATATTATATATTGATTCTTTCCCTTAGTGTTAGTACTGACAATATACATCTGGGTCTTTGTCACTTTTTTTATTAGGAGAAATGTTTTTAAAAAATGAATTCCTCTCCTTACACAGTATGATATAACCTCCTTATTTATTCCCCTTTGGTTTAAAATTGAACTCGTGTTATCGCTACTGATTATATTGTAGCGAAAATTTATTCTTCTTTTTTCTTATCTCCACACTGGGTGAAGTAGAATGCCTTTGTCATTAAGACTGGGAGCACTACTCAGTGGCAGGCTGACTTAGCTCCAAAAGAAATGGCCGCCTCTAACATGAGGAACAGATGCCATGTGCAGTCGCTCCTAACATGGAGTACAAACGCTGCTCATCCTGTATCCCTAGATCAGGAGCCCTTACAGGGTACTATCAGCAGGGCCAGCTGAGCCCAGGTTTTTTAGCGAGCTTGTTGCTGCTCCCCCTCCTCCTTTATTAATTTTTATAATTTCCTACTCTGCAAACTTGCCTTATTGACTCTCTAGTACAGTAGAACCTTCCTGTAAAGGACAACACCTAATTGCAGAGCCAAAGTGTCCTTTATAGAGAGGTGTCCTCTTACCTGAGAGTAGCTAAATAGTAAAATGGTAATTTTACAAATGAAAACTGTCTTTTGTAGAGAGGTGTCCTCTAGCGTGAGTGTCCTTTCATGGATATTCTACTGTATTTTATAAATTTTATTGCCTTAAATAAATTGCGGTGTCATCCTGAAGTTTTGTCTTTCCTAATTTTCTATGTTACAATATCTACAAGGTAATAAGACTGAATTCAAATAAATAAATATTGTGTGATGTTTCGGTAACAGCGTTGTTATCCTCTTCAGACAAAAGTACTGAATTTATATACTGAAAAAGCATTCAGTACTTTTGTCTGAAGATGGTAACAATGCTGTTACCGAAACGTCACACACTATTTATTTATTTGGATATGGTCTTATTACCTTGTGTCCTTTAAAGAGAATTGTCCTCTTACACCTGACAGTTGTTAAATTAAAAAAAAAATGGTAATTTTGCAGATGAAAACTGTTTTTTGTAGAGAGGTGTCCTCTAGCGAGAGTGTTCTTTCAAAGAAGTTCTACTATTTTATATAAATTTTATTGCTTAAATAAATTGCTGTGTCATCCTTTCCTAATTTTCTACGTTACAATATCTAGAAGAGTAAACTGTGTGTGGCAGACTTCCCTACAAAGCCATCTTTGGCGGAGTCAGCGCTTTGACCTGCGAACAGATGAACAAGTTGAACGGGTTCTCCAATGAATACTGGGGGTGGGGAGGGGAGGATGATGACATGTCCAATAGGTAAGTTGTCTTTTGTCACATTAATCCTGGTGGTAGATCCTTCTATTCCTAAAAATATGTGAACAAAGACTGACCTATTTTTTTTGCTTATTCCTAGTACACATGATACAGGCCATGATAATCATGGTGGGTAGAAGTTGGCGACTACTTTTACTGTAAGTACACCACATGTCTACACATGTGAAAAGCAGTTTGACTTTGCACTTACAAATGTGCCAGAGCCCTGTTTGGTTACTTGCATTCACTGGTGGGGTTGAACTTTTGCGAAAATCGGGGGCCATTGGAGCATTTTTTTATAAATCATGAAAAAAAGTGCCCAATGCGGGAATCGAACCCGGGTCGTTGCGGTCGAAAACCAATGGTTTAGACCATCCTTCCACTGACCCCCAGACTGACCTATGATAAGGCACAATTTGGATTATGCGGTTAAACCTGTTATAATGCCCCCTCTAAATAGCATCTCCCTCTCTATAACGCCTGATTTTAAATACATAGTACAATGCGATTACATTAAAAGTAACCTGTCTATAGCACCCCATCTCTATAGCACCCTATTTTGGTGAGTCCCAAGAGAGGGCGCTATAGACAGGTTTAACTGTAGATATTAATAGTGTGTGACATTTCAGTAACAGAATTCTTTTGTCTGATGATGGTAACAAAGCTGTTACCGAAACATCACATGCTATTAATTTATTTGGATAACAGGGTTGTTACCAAAATGTCGCACACTATTTATTCATTTGGTTTTGGTCTTATTACCTTATAGTTCTAATCTATAATCCAAATTGTGTCTTATCAAAACTATCTTTCTTTGTATTATTATTTTTTTATATTATCCCAAGCACACACATGATACAGGCCATGATAATCATGGTAGGTTGAAGTTGGCAACTGCTTTTACTGTAAGTATTTATTCATTTGGATTTGGTCTTGTTACCTTATAGTTCTAATCAATAATTCAAATTGTCAAAACTATCTTTCTTATATTTCTTTTTTTTTAAATATTATCCCAAGTATGCACATACACACACACATGATACAGGCTATGATAATCATGTTGTTGTTGTTTCTTATCCCCTTGTGTAAAGATTACACCAATTCCATGATGATAATCATGTTGTTGTTGTTGTTTCTTATCCCCTTGTGTAAAGATTACACCAATTCCATGATGATAATCATGTTGTTGTTGTTGTTTCTTATCCCCTTGTGTAAAGATTACACCAATTCCATGATGATAATCATGGTAGGTTGAAGTTGGCGACTGATTTTTACTGTAAGTGATTCACATATCTACACATTGTATACACCTACATGTTGTATCCACATGTGTGTAAAGTTAAGATCTGTAGAAAAAAGTTACTGGAGAGGGAGGGAGGGAAGTAGAATGTTGAGAATGTAATAAATGGACAAATTCAGGAACCACCACCCTCCAATGTCATACAAGGAGCTCAGGATAAGAAGGTTGTCATTCGCTTATCTGCTAAGTGGAGCTCATTTTTCACTTTCTCCCCCCTAACCACAATTACTCACAGTTGTGACTCCATACCGGAATCTATACACATTTATATAAGGTGGGGTCGGTGGAAGGATGATCTAAACCGTTGGTTTTCGGTCACTACGACCCGGGTTCAATTCCCACATTGGGTACTTTTTTTTCTGATTTAAAAAAAAAAATGCTCCGATGGCACCCGATTCTTGCAAAAGTTCAACCCCACCAGTGAGTGCAAGTACCCAAACAGGGTTCTGGAATATTTGTAAGTGCAAAGTCGAACTGCTTTTCACATGTGTAGATATGTGGTGCACTTACAGTAAAAAGCAGTAATCTACTTCTACCCACCATGATTATCATGGCTTGTACCACGTGTACTAGGGATAAGCAAAAATATATATATATAAGGTGAATGACCTGGGCAATGCCCGGGTTTTACCCAAGTGCATTATCTGAGTGAGTGAAAAGACAGTGTATAGCACATGTTCATCACATTGTATTTATAAGAATAATTATCACTCTAAAGTGACATGATTTGAGTATATTCTCAAAAGAAGAACACAAAATTATGATAATAGTAATAATGGTTTGTTAATTGGAATCCTCATGACTACTAATTATCAGAGGATAATGATATATTCATTTAATATTGATATAACAAATGTTATTTTTTATGAAAATATTATCTTATTCTTTCTAGATAAGAAAACAATATAACATTTGTGTTAAGCAATATTCATCTGGTAAACATTCACTCAGGCATAAGCCGGGAACAGCTGTGTCATTCAGTAAATATTGTTGAGCGTTTCCCCTCTGGTTCTTCGCAACGACGCCATTTCCTCCACCGTGAATCTCCTACCCTGGCTCAGTTGCGTCACCTCTGCAGCTCTACCCTGCAGACAGCCCAAAGACTCTCTGAGAATCGCCACTCAGGTGGATCTCCTTTCCTTCTGGCAGTATCTCTCGGCCTTACCACTGGTGGGGGGACACGAGAGACTTACCAGAAGAGTAGCGACTGTGGTGTTGATGAGAGAGTCACAACAGCAACTGGCAACAAGTCTGTTAACACTCTTCTTTTATTGTCATCTTTAATCCACATTACATAAGAACTTGAATATCAATTGACGGGTATTTACAATATATTACATCCTAGAACCAATATAAACAGATATTTACAATTATTAGCTCCAGGAAATAGGACCACAGCAGTAGGCGATTCCTACATTAGTCCCAGACTAGATATAGGCTAAAGCATCATCTATTGGTGGAGGTTGTAACTGTTTTCAGGCTGATATACGTGACAATATATATAATGATTAAATTTTATAATTCCAAGATGTTACAAATTGTTGTCTAATTTTAACCTTTGAATAGCTTATAGCTATATATTCAGCTACCTACATGTAAAATTTTCTAATGGTTTGTTCAGTAGTTTTGGCGTAGAAGAGTAACAAACATCAATGATGATAAGGCACAATTTGGATTATAGATTATAAACACAAGGTAATAAGACCAAATCCAAATAAATAAATAGTGTGTGACGTTTCAGTAACAGCGCTGTTATCGAAATGTGGCACACACTATTTATTTATTTGGATTTGGTCTTATTACCTTGTGTTTAAACATCAATGATGTTGACTTTTTTTTTTTGCTTATCCCTAGTACAAGTGGTACAGGCCATGATAATAATGGTGGGTAGAAGAAGGCAACTGTTTTTACTGTAAGTGCCCCACATGTCTACACATGTGAAAATGGTGACATGAATAGATTGCGCCAAAAATACCAATTTCAAATTTCACATGGATAATCCATTTGTCTCATCCATTGATGACTTCTACTTATCCCCAGGAGACACCATCAACAAGCTCTACAAGCATGATAACCTAATATGATTGAGTGAAGATAAGAAAGAAGAAGACATGGATAATAATGATAATGATGTTGGCATTAATTCATCATGATTAAGCATCTGATAAGTAAACCACACTACTAGATTCAGTAAAATGGAAACCAAAAGTCTACTGGAATATCTGGTGTCAAGCCATGGACACTCCTTATCAATACAGATACACAGAGCTACAATCTAGTTTCATCACCCTGAGATGATAGCGAAATCTCCCAAATTTTCCATTAAAAAAATATATATTCTATTGCAGGTGAAGTAGATAAGATTTTTAAATAGAAATACAGTAAAACCTCTCACTAAAATGATAATTGGATATAGCGAACCCTTCCCTTATAACAAAACTGAATAATCCCCAATTTTATAATACAGTGAACTATGGCTATAAGTGAACCAAAGTTTCAGTCTCCAATCACACCACTAGATTCAGTAAAATGGAAACCAAAAGCCTACCGGAATTTCTGGTGTCAAGCCATGGACACTCCTTATCAATAAATATACACAGAGCTACAATCTAGTTTCATCACCCCAAGATGATAGCCAGTCGCCCAAACATGACCACTACGACCCGGGATTGAATCCTGCATTGGGCTATTTTTATGATAAAAAAAAAAAAAATGCTCCAATGGCCTACAAAACTTGCAAAAGTTAAACCCTACCAACAAGTGCAAGTAACCCAATGGTGCTCTGGTACATTTGTAAGTTCAAAAGTCGAACTGCTTTTCACATTGTAAACATGTGGTGCACTTACAGTAAAAGTAGTTGCCAACTTCTTCCCAAAATGATTATCATGGCCTATTCCACATGTACTAAAGATAATAAAAAAAAATTAACCAGGGATATAGCGAACCCTTCTCCTATAACGAACTCAAAATAATATCCCTATTTTTAAATTTTATAATACAATGAACTAAGGCTATAATGAACCATGTTTATAGTAAACCACAGGTTCAGTCCCATTGTAGTTTGCTATAGAGGAGTTTTACTGTACATTGTTATTTTATGGGAGAATGATTTTGTGATGTGTAAATAAAAAAGAGACACATCTAGTGTTTCTTAGTTAAGATTCACATTATTATTATGTTTGCAACACCTAGTAGAGTACTTGAAATTGAAGATACTTCGGCCAGTAAATCTTTTTCTGAAGAACTATGAATGCCGGCCAGGCAGCCTCTATCTATACCTAGTAGAGTATTGAGATAACTTGACTGGTTGGTTGACAGGATAAAGTACAGCGGGATGAGGATCATCAGGTATTCCCCCTCCATCGCCCGCTATACCATGTTGAAACACAAGAAAGAGACTCCCAATCCTGAGAGGTGAGGAACCTTTCTCATAATTTTTATATCTACCTTGTTGTTGTTTCTTTTATTCTCTTGTGCAAAGATTAAATTAATTCCATGAGTCCATGGAATGGGGTGAAGGTACAGCTTTCATTGATCATGGCACCATGACTGGGTGAAACACATTATTGACTGTATTGACTCATCCATTGATGAGTTCTATTCATCCCCAGCAGACATCATCAACAAGCTTTACAAGCTTGATACCTTAATATGATTGAGTGGAGATAAGAAAGAAGAATAAGAAGAGATGACACCATGATCCAGGCACACTTTGGTGAAAGTCTGACTTTGCCTGTAATTTGGAGGCTGTTCCTAACATAGAAGCCTTTGCTGCCGACTCTTAACATGAGTACAGACACAGCTCCTTCGTATCCCTGGAGAGGGACCCGTGCTGAGGTCTATCAACCGGCTCAATTGAACTCAGGATATTTAGTCTTTCTCCTCTTTCTAACAATGCTGTTGTTGGTCCACAACTGCTTATTATATAATGGTTTATTCTGCTTGTTTCGCAGCTGGCATTCATATCTGAAGGTCGTTCCCCTATCCACCACCTGGGAAGGTGTTCTGTAGCAGTCAGCTCTTCTGAGAGATATCTACCTTAAAGTACACATAGCAGTGGTCCATGAATAGCATGTTTATCCCCTTGTAAAATGTAGACAAAGTCTGTCTGATCATGTTCTTCCAACTGTTTATAAGTAACTGGTTCCTAAAATTAAGAATCCTGTTATTACACTCATGTACAGAACTTAAGGAAGTGGAAAGTCTTTATGTTGCTGTTTATTTTTAAGGAGACAGAGGCAATATTCTTCACACTTGGTTATCTCGCATGTCTTCAATAAAGGTCACTGTAATATCTTTCAGAGTTATTGTCTGAATCCCGATATACATGCTGAAAGGTACAACTTCCCTAAGTTTTGTCCCCATGAGTGTAAGTTTGAAGGGCAACTGGATAGTTAGTGACATATATGTGAGGCTTTATAGTACACCTGGATTAAGACAATATTATGACTAAAGGATACTTTGGTAAACTTCAGTTTGATGTATGAAGCTGAAGCTTCCCTCGAAAGATATATAAAACAGAAATTATTTGTTTTTAAGATGATATACTACACTCTTAAGGAAGAAAAAAGTCTTTGATATCGCCGGTTGTTTATTATTATTATTTTTTTTGGAGACAAGAGGCAATTTTGTTCACACTTGGTTATCTTGTGTGTCTTCAATAAAGGTTACTATGTATCTTTCAGAGTTATTGTCTGAACCCCGATATACATGCTAAAAGGTACAACTTCCTTTTAAGTTTTGTCCATGGGTGTAAGTGGGATTCTTATCTTTCTTCTGAGGTGTCATGCCAATACAGTTAAGGTGTACCTAAATCTGTGAAAAAAAGGTTTATTTTCTCCTCATAATATTTTGAGGGAATGTTCACTGCATTAATAATATTAACTTTATAAAATTGGGATTCTCTGGTGGGTTTTCTTCCAGTGATTTTTCCTTGTATTGGTGAAAAAATTATGGCTTACTGGCACATTTGGTTTTACTTGCTTTGTTCTATGATAAAGCACAATTTGGATTATAGCTACAAGAAAATAAGACTTAATCCAAATAAATTAATAGTGTGTGACATTTCAGTGCCCAATGCGGGAATCGAACCCGGGTCGTAGCTGTTGACAACCAATGGTTTAGACCAAGCATGTCAAACTCAAATCCTACCACGGGCCAAATAAAAAAGTAATAAGATCATGTGGGCCGCAAAAAAAGAAAACAAGTAATTAAATTTTTATAGTAACATTTATGTAGGTTTATTTTAAAAAATACTAATAAGAAAAAAGAAAGTAAAGTTAATATTTTCTCCCTGATATTTGGCATCTCTTTTCTGCTACAAATTTTTATTAATTTTTTTTTTTAATTTATGAAAATTTTTTTTATTAAAATATATTGTCTGGTGGGCCGTAAATTTATTCATTGTGGGCCGCATGAGGCCCGCGGGCCGCGAGTTTGACATGCTTGGTTTAGACCATCCTTCGACCGACCCCCTGATTCTCTAAACGTTGTTGTGTGTCATAGGTACAACAAGCTGTACCGTGGGAAGTCAAGGTACAAGAAAGACGGACTCAACAGTCTAAACTACCAAGTATTGGACATAGTCCTGAAGAAACTCTATACCTGGGTCCATGTGGAGATACATAAACCGTCATCCTGATAGTCCCGTTGACTTTAACAACAAAATCTTTGTTTCCTATTAACAACAAGATTGTGTTATCATTTACATGATGGTTCTCTCTCAAAGTTATTTATTCTTCAGATGATTTGTAGAGAGTGTTGTTACAATGTAGATAGAGTCATCTAGAAAAAAACTTTTCTTTTTTTATATAAAGAAAAATCTTGCCCACTTCTCAATCATTGTATTTAGTATGTACTGAAGGATGTACATCAAATACTCCTATCATCTGTCTTCTCATATCATGGCATTCTAGTCTCAATGACTTCCATGGCCACTGCCATCTTAGAAAACCATTCCTCGCAAATAGCTGGATCTTCCATTCTCAGCATCGTGGCCTACAAAGATTATTTTTTAAGGTACTATCTCACCTTTTTTTTTACCCTTCGTTTCTATCTTTTGCGTATCCTTGAGAATTTATTATAGATTATGAGAATTTATTTGTTATTATTTTTTGTAATTTTTTTTCTTATCTTTTAGGATTCTTCTTTTCTTTCTCTCCGCGTAAACATCAATTTTTTAAAATTTTGATCATAATCTTAATGTTTTTTAAAATTGTGGATGTCTTTTCTATGATTGAAGCATTTTTCTCTCATTATCATATCTTTCTTTGTTTTTTTAGAATAAAAGGTCTTTAATGTTCACGTAGATGTATAAACTATGAAATATATGTTTTACATTTCTTAGCTTTCGTTTTTTTCAGCTATGCTCTTTAGATTATGCTCAGAATATTGGCTTTTTCTTCTTTCATGTTTAGCGCTTGGGTTTAATTATTATTATTTTTTTTTTTTTGAGGGAATTCAATTTATACATTCATCAAATCTTAAAATTTATTCTAAGCATTTTTTTTTATCTTTCAAAAAAAAACATTCATTTTTTTGAATGAAATCTGTATATTTGAGTAATTATATATAATGAAATGTCTAAAAAACTTTTCAATGACAATTTTGTAGGATATTTTTCTACATATTCATTTTTCTATCTTTTATTTTAATATTGGTATTCAAGTGTTTTATCATTTCACAAAATATATTTATTTTTTTTCAGGATTCAATTGTAAAGTACCTAATTTTAAAAAATCACATTGCTCTGAGCTTCGTGAGACCTTTATAAAAAAGCCATACATACAATACACTATCTCTATATATTTACAGTTGTTTCGTATTTTAGATCAAATATTTTTTTTTCCCCCCCCTTCTTTCGCGCCACTTCTAGCAAGAGCTATAAACTCGCCGCTTAACTTCCAAATAATGGATATATCCATAAAAGTAATCAAAAACTATGCAGCACTTTTTTTTAAAAATCCCTAGAATTCATAGTCTTCTAATACCCCCCTCCTCTATCCCATCACCCCCCCATTTGATGTACTTACATTTTTTTATTATTATTTCTTTTTTTTTGGTGGGCGTAATTTTTTTTCTTTCTTTCTTCTAATTCTTTCACCAAAAAAACAACCCTCTTCATTCTCTTTCAAATGAAGAAAAGAGAAGATTCTTTTTGTCCATTATTTTCTTATCAATCCTCCTTCCCCCCCTCTCTCTTTTTTTCAGTTAAGAAAAAAAAAAATCCTTCCAAAAAAAAGTTTTGGTCAAATTTTTTTTTTGTTAAACTTACAGTATTATCAAAGCTTTTTTTTTTCTATTATTATTATTATTGTATTTTTTAATTTATATAATATATATATAGTATTTTCATAGACAATGGTTATTAAAGTAACTTGTTGTTTGTTGAAGAAGATTTAGAGATTGATTCGATTAATTTTATTATTATTATTTAAAAGAATGAGATTAGAATTTTTTTTTTTATTGGCCTAGTCCTACTTATAGTTTTTTTTTTTGTTTATGAAGATTTTTTTTTTATATAATAGTTTTTCTCACTTTTTTTTCCCCATTTTTTTTATTAAAGTCCCTCCATATCTTCCCCCTTAATTACCCCTTTAATAATATTATGGTTTATATTAGTTTTATGTATGTATCACATATATATATGTACAGGTATCACATATATATATGTAAATGTACTACATATATATATATATATGTTTATTATCACCTATATAAATAAATTGGAATCTCTAGCTCCTTTTTTTATATATATATATATGCTATGGAAATTTATTTAAAAGAAATATAAGCTCAAAGATTTATTATTATTTTTTAGTCAATACTGGATAAAAAAAAAACTTTGCTAAAAAAAATTGTTTAAACTAATTGTTAAGCGTGTTTTTTTTTTAAAGGAAATATTGTGTATATGTTGTGTATGTTCTTTATATATATATATATAAGTTTTTCTCTCTCCTATTTCCCAACGCCCCCTCCCTTCCTTTGTTTAAAATATAAATGATTGATTTGAATATTTCTGTATATATGTTTTATATAAATATGATATATATATATAACATATGTATACAAATGTAGAAAAAAAGAGAAAGTAAAAAAACTTTTTTTTTTCCTTTTTTTTTTTTTAAAGAGAAAAGAGAATATTTTTCTATGAAAATAAACCGCGAATGCTTACAAAAAAAATGATAATTTAAAAAAAAAAAGTTATTTCTCCAGTTCTCTCTTAACATTATATATATATACATTTATTCTATATTGAAAAAACAAATAAATTGTAATTTGTTAATTATTTATATAAAATATATCTATTGATTTTTAAAAAAAATAATAAAAAAAATGAAATCTTTTTTAATGTTTTGTGTTGCTGTTATTGTTTTTGTTGTTATAATTGGTACATTCAAAACAAAGATTTAAAAAATGTTTTGATGATAAGGTACAATTTGGTTTATAGATTAGATCTAAAAGGTAATAAGTTCAAATAAATATTGCTGAAAGGTCACACACTATTTATTTATTTAGATTTGGTATTTTCATTCAGTCTTTTCTTTGATGATGGTAACAACCCTGTTACTGAAATGTCACATACTATTTATTTGGATTTGGGCTTATTACCTTGTAGCCATCCATATACACCACAAGACTCAGAATGAAACGTTATAAAGGAATGACAATACATCCAGATGGCACAAGAACCTATAGGACATGTAACAACTGTCCTGGTGTGGAACTAACACCTACCCACATATTCTCATGTCCAGCAATGGCCGCAGCCTTGCAGAAAATTGACATGGACCCAAAACAGCAGCTTTACACACCCAAGATGAGGACATTGCAACTGTTGTGATAGAGATGTATGGAGACATCTGAGGCTCTTCATTGGACATGACAACAACAGGAAATTGACATGGACCCAGAACAGCAGCTTTACACACCCAAGATAGAGGACATTGCAACTGTTGTGATAGAGATGTATGGAGACATCTGAGGCTCTTCATTGGACACGACAACAGAAAATTGACATGGACCCAGAGCAGCAGCTTTACACACCCAAGATAGAGAACATTGCAACTGCTGTGATAGAGATGTATGGAGACATCTGTGGCTCTTCATTGGACACGACAACAACAACAGAAAATTGACATGGACCCAGAACAGCAGCTTTACACACCCAAGATAGTGGACATTGCAACTGCTGTGATAGAGATGTATGGAGACATCTGTGGCTCTTCATTGGACACGACAACAACAACAGAAAATTGTCATGGACCCAGAACAACAGCTTTACACACCCAAGATAGTGGATATTGCAACTGCTGTGATAGAGATGTATGGAGACATCTGAGGCTCTTCATTGGACATGACAACAACAACAATAACAGAAAATTGACATGGACCCAGAACAACAGCTTTACACACCCAAGATAGTGGATATTGCTGCTGCTGTGATAGAGATGTATGGAGACATCTGAGGTTCTTCATTGGACACAATAACAACAACAGAAAATTGACATGGACCCAGAACAACAGCTTTACACACCCAAGATAGTGGATATTGCTGCTGCTGTGATAGAGATGTATGGAGACATCTGAGGCTCTTCATTGGACATGACAACAACAACAGAAAATTGACATGGACCCAGAACAGCAGTTTTACACACCCAAGATAGAGAACATTGTAACTGCTGTGATAGAGATGTATGGAGACATCTGAGGTTCTTCATTGGACACAACAACAACAACCATATTCACCTTGTATTGTGATTGAGTTTTGTGGTTTTCTATAGGTCTAGCGCAGTTGTCGGAAACCTTTTGAGTAGGAAAAATTTCAAAGTTTTTAAAGAGCCACAAAATATTTGCCAACAATAAAATACACTGGTCAGCAAAATTAAAGGAACAACACATGTTTAAAAAAAAGAAAAGTTATATTAAGGGATATATATCTAGTTTTGGTATATTCAGAAGCTTCCATGAATTAAGAGAGTATGTCCCTTGGCAGAGCTGACTGCTATAGGGCGCGTCCCCAGGTGGCGGATAGGGGAACGACCTTCAGATATGAAGGCCAGCTGCGAAACAAGCAGAATAACTCTGACGAATAAGCAGTCGCGGACCAACAGCAGCATTGTTAGAAGAGGAGTAGACCTCTTTAAAAATCCTGACTTCAACTGACCCAGTTGATAGACCTCAGCAAGGGTCCCACTCCAGGGATACGGAGGAGCTGCGTCTGTACTCATGTTAGAGTCGGCAGCAAAGGCGTCTGCTTCCATGTTAGGAACGGCCTCAAACTACAGGCAAAGTCAGACTTTCACCAAAGTGTGCCTGGATCATAATGCCATGATCAACGAAAGCTGCACCCCTATACCCCATTCCATGAGATCAGATGTTGATTTGCATGCTGCATCGCCCGTCGCGCAGAATAAACAGGGGCGCGGTCAGGACTTAGGTAGAGGGTTCTGTCCGATAAGTATAATACAGTCTCCACAAACTTCTAACTTTGCAGCTTCCAAGCAATTGAGAATTTTGCAGTGCAACATAAATGGATTGTGCTCAACAGCAACAAAAATAAAATTAGAAGAAATAATGGAAATAGCTGAAAAACAAAAGATACAAATTATAGCCTTACAGGAAACCAAATTAAATGAAAAGTACAATCTCAAATATAAAAACTATAATATCCTCAGAAAAGACAGAAATAAAGAAGGGGGTGGCCTTGCATTTTTAATCAAGAATTTGTACTATGAAGACATAGCCATTAATATTCCAAACACATCAGACCTCGAAGCCCAAGGTATCAAAGTCTACCTCAGTCAAAACAAAACCATCAACATATTCAATATGTATCACCCACCAAACAATAAACTTATTGACGATGGAACAATGGCTCAATTTCTTACAGACAACACAATTATTGTAGGTGACCTTAATGCCAAACATCAACTATGGGGATGTTCCATGCCAAACCCAAGAGGCAAAATACTTTCAAACATATTTGACGACAATGCCTCATGTGCTTAAATAATGGGAATCCCACCCACCATTCCTACAGCTATAATACTGCACAAGCACTTGATATAAGTTTCTCCAGTCCTGACATTTTCCACAAATGCAAATGGCAAATATTAAAAAGTATTGGAAGTGATCATTTGCCTATTTTGATAGAAATTAGCACCAAGACCAAAACCAGCTCAATTAAAGAAAAATTCTGGAACTTCAAAAAGGCTAATTGGAATCTTTATCAGAAAAACACCAATGAAGACTTTAGAAAAGCACCCACTAGAATAAAAGATCTGGAACAAAATTGGATATCTTTCAAAAACACCATTATTAAAGCAGCCAAAGTTTCAATACCAAGAGGTAATATTAAGAAATGGATTCCAAATTATACACACCAGGCAAAATATATTCAAACACTTATAACTAAAAGAAATGAACTACAAAAAAAGTGCACCCAAAACCAAACAAATTGTAGAACTGAACTGAACATTGTGAATGCAAAAATAAAAAGGTTATACGTAAATATGAAAAGGGAAAAATGGAAACAAACTTGTGAAAACCTGAACCCAAGAAACCCGAATACAAAACTTTGGCATTTGGCAAAACAAATTGACAGAGCCCAGCCACAAACTGAAAACACAAATATGATTAAGAATACGGATGGTACCCCAGCAACTAATGACAAAAATGCTGCTAATCTTTTAGGTAATTCATATCAAATAAGTAGTAAAATCAAATTCGAAATAAAAGATAAGAAAGTTGAAAAAAAGGCCCGAAAGATTATTCATGACTGTAAAAATTTCACCAGCACTCATAATATTTTCCATGAAAAAATCAATATGAAAGAGCTAGATTATGCATTAGAAAACACTGACCTAAGCAAGACTCCTGGGCCAGATGGAATCCATGGCCAAATGATATCAAACTTGGGCAAAAACGGCAAAGAAATACTTCTTGATATTTTCAATAACTCCTGGAAAACTGGAAAATTGCCTCAAGACTGGAAAACTGCAACAATAATTCCTATTAAAAAACTTGACAAATCTGCTGATGACCCAAAAAACTACCGACCTATCTCCCTCACAAGTATTTGCTGCAAATTAATGGAAAAAATTATACTCAGACGACTTACCTACCACCTTGACACAAGAAATCTCTTACCAGAAGAACAATATGGATTTAGGAAAGGACATGGGACAATAGACCAACTCTTATTTTTCACACAAAAGGTAAAAGATGCACAAAACAGAAAACCAACTAGCCACACCATAGCTGCTTTTTTAGACCTTACACAAGCTTTTGATAAAGTATGGAAAAACAAGTTGATTACAAAATTATACAAGCATTTCAAAATTGATGGAAAAGCTATCACTTGGATAAATGATTTCCTTAAAAATAGATACATCAGGGTCAAATATAATGGAACTCTATCTAAAACCTTCAAATTGTACCAAGGATTACCACAAGGATCAGTCCTTAGCCCAACTCTCTTCACCCTATTTATTGCAGGCATAGAAGAAAAAATTTCACATAAAACCAATATTGGACTTTTCGCTGATGACATTATTCTATGGAGCAGTAACACTAACTGGAAAAAAGCTGAAAGGGATTTGAACAAGACTCTTCTCCACCTAGAAAAATTTGCTAATAAACATAAATTAGAATTTAACCCCCAAAAATCTGAAACCTGTCTTTTTACTACCGATAAGAAACTATACAAAATAAGACCAAAAATTATTCTGAAAGAACAACAATTACAATATAATAAACATCCTAAATATCTTGGCTACACCCTGGATCCAGAAATTAACTCCAGTAAACATATTGAAGAAGTTATTAGAAAAGGAAGAGACCGACTAAAAATCCTGAAATATATTTCAGGAAGAGAGTGGGGAGCCGATGCAACCACACTAAAATTAACTTACACGTCTCTAATTAGACCTATCCTGGAATATGGATATCAAATCTATGGTACAGCATCTGAAACAAATCTAAAATCACTGGAAAGGATACAACTAAGCGCAGCTAGAATTATTACAGGTCTTCGAAATACCTTCCCTAATGATATTGTACTTTACGAGGCAGACATTATGCCCTTAAAGGATAGAAGAAGCTACATCTGCCAAAATATATAAACAAAATCAAGAGTTATGGAAACAAACACAGAACTTCCAATTACATACTTAATTGGGAATCCAATCTAAGACTCAAAAAAGAAGGTCCTCTCCACCTGGCCAAAAGAAATGGATTTTTAAAATATAAAGTAGAAAAAAATTATTTAGCAGAAAAAATTTCTCCATGCGAACCACTACAAAATGTTATTTTTAATGACACTTTAAATGAACCCACCAACAAACAATACCAAAATCCAGAATACTTAAAACAATTATCATTAGAAATAATTAAAAACATTCCTAAAAATGCAATAACTATTTATACCGATGGTAGCAGAGATGAGTTGGGACACACTGGCAGTGGCTGTCTCATCAAAACTACAAATGGCATTGAGAAAATGAACAGAAGAAACCCAGATTTTTGCTCAGTCTTCAGATCAGAACTTATAGCCATCTATGAAGCCTTAAAATCCATCAGAAATACTAATTATCAAGATATCTGGATTCTTACTGATAGTAGAAGTGCCATACAACACTTGAGTCACACAGGGGAACTCAGAGACAAAGTAAGCAGGAACATAATTGGTTATCTCCAAAAACTCTCAAAAACCTCAAAAATTCACCTTCAATGGATACCCTCACATGTTGGAATTGAAGGCAATGAAGCTGCTGATGTTCTAGCGAAAAAAGGCACAAAAGAACCCTTGCCACAGAAAAATAAACTTACTTTTAAAGAAATAGAAACAGTAGCCAAAACAAAAATAAACAAGAGAACTGGAGGATCTCCCACCTAAGCACAGTTGGTACAGTGGAGTGAACCCAGGAGGAGCTCTAAACATCAGAAATAGACAGCATCAAACAACACTAACAAGATTTAGAATAGGCCATCTCAAGCCATTGAAGATAGAAAATAATAACAAAATCTACCCCACTTGCCCAAAATGTAGCTTGTCACCTGCAGCTCCAGAACACATTTTGGCTTGCATTAGATGCACTAAACAGGACCTTTGGGAGAGGCCGCTGCTCATCATAAAACAGCTCGAGGAGCATGAACTCATGGAATTCGTGTAATCTTTACACAAGGGGATAAGAAACAAGAGAGTATGTAAAACAGAAAAACAAATAAAGTTGTTCCCAATATGCAAAATACCACCGTCTACGTTGACTCCGCCTCCAGCACGTGCCTGAGTCTTTCTCAAAGCGTCCTAATTTTACGCTCCACTAGATTTTTATTGAACCTTTTTGTTTTTTAAAGTTTTCATGGCTTATAGGCAACATTTATCACGAGAAAAAAAAATGGCAAGCTATTGGAAGGATGGAAGCCGGCCAATCACAGGCAGAAGTAGCAAGATGGCTTGGAGTGACAAGAAACGTAGTCTCAAGGCTTTGGAAAAAAATTCAAACGACAGCTAATGTTGCCAGAACACCCGGACAAGGACGGCCAAGGGTCACAACGTTAAATCAAGACCGTTATTTGAGTCTCCTTGTGCGTCGCAATAGAAGAATAACAGCATCGCAACTACGAAGTGACCTCAATGCAGCTACAGGAGTCTTAGTATCAACTGATACAATACGCAGAAGGCTTCACAAGAAGGGCCTCTATGCTCGACGACCCATAATTTGTGTGCCATTGACACCACCTCAAAAGAGAGCAAGGAAACTTTGGTGCAGACAACATGTCGCCTGGAATCCAGATGAATGGAGGCGTGTAATGTTCACTGATGAGTCCAGATTCTCTCTAAACAGCGATTCTCGTCGTGTCTTTGTCTGGAGAGAGGTAGGAACCAGAAATAATCCCCTGAATATGGTTGAAAGGGATCCCAACAGAAGCCAAGGTTTTATGGTCTGGGCTGGAATCTTCTTGGGCGGTCGCACAGCACTCCATATTTTTCGGCAAGGAACCCTGACTGGACAGAGGTATCGGGACGAGATCTTGGCAGCATATGTGATGCCTCAAGCATTGGAAATGGGAGAAAACTTTCTTCTAATGGATGATAATGCCCGTCCACATAGGACTGGTGTGGTTGACACTTTTCTCCAAAACCATGCAATTGCTCGGATGAATTGGCCAGCTCGATCCCCAGACCTAAATCCCATTGAGCATGTATGGGACAACCTAGGACGGCGGATCTCATCCCTCCAACCCCCTCCTATGGGAGAGTTGAATCCTACAAACCAGGTGGCAGATAGGGGAACAGTCAGGGTAGCTATGAATATCTAATAAGTAGTTTTGGATCAAATGGGTTTGTTTGAATAGCTTGTTTCAATGCGATAGACCAGGGGCCAGCAACCTGTGGCTCACATGCGGCTCTTTGGATGTGAATGTGCATGTAGAGTACTACAATGGTCCGCCAAATTAAAGGAACAACATATTTTTTTCATTTATCTCAAATTTTATTGAACATTTATCAATGAAATTTTATACACAAATTTATTATTCCATTATTGATTAGAATACCCGAAATCAAAGAATTCTAACACGTATTTTATGCAAATTAGCCGGTTAAGCAATGATCTTCTTGCAGTCAGTGCATAAATATCTTGGATATTGTTGTTAATATGGGGTGTTTACTCATGAGCTAGAAACAGCCTTAACACAAGAGTGGGCGTTGAATCCACAGGAGCTGATAAACTCCCTAATTCTTAGTATGGGTCACCGATGTAGAGCCTGTCTATCAGTTAAAGGCGATCACACCCCATATTAACAACAATATCCAAGATATTTATGCACTGACTGCAAGAAGATGATTGCTTGACCGGCAAATTTGCATAAAATACGTGTTAAAATTCTTTGATTTCGGGTATTCTAATCAATAATGGAATAATAAATTTGTGTATAAAATTTCATTGATAAATGTTCAATAAAATTTGAGATAAATGAAAAAAATATGTTGTTCCTTTAATTTGGCGGACCATTGTAGTACTCTACATGCACATTCACATCCAAAGAGCCGCATGTGAGCCACAGGTTGCTGGCCCCTGGTCTATCGCATTGAAACAAGCTATTCAAACAAACCCTTTTGATCCAAAACTACTTATTAGATATTCATAGCTACCCTGACTGTTCCCCTATCTGCCACCTGGCTTGTAGGATTCAACTCTCCCATAGGTTGTACTGTACAAATACTGTTATAATAATACTTTTTTTTTTGTTCATCCCTAGTACACTTGGTACAAGCCATGATAATCATGGTGGGTAGAGGTAAGCGATTGCTTTTACTGTAAGTTCACCATATGTCTGTCATGTGTGTGAAAAGCATTTCGACTTTGCACTTAAAAATTAGCCAGAGCCCCGTTTGGTTACTTGCACTCGCTGGTGGAGTTGGACTTTTGCAAGAATTGAGGGTCATTGGAGCATTTTTTTTTTAAATTGGAAAAAAAGTGCCCAATGCGGGAATCGAACCCGGGTCATAGCAGTTGAAAACCAATGGTTTAGACCATCCTTCCACCGATCTCCTATAATAGTACTTGTCAACATTATCCAAGGGAGGCTGTTCCTTGAGAAATACCCACAATATGAAACATGCTTCTAAATTTGTTTTTCTATGTGTTGAAAACATATTTGTTGTTGTTTCTTATCCCCATTATGTAAAGATTACACTAATTCCATGAGTTCATGATCCTCCAGCTGTTTTATGATAAGCAGCAGCCTCTCTAAAAGGTCCTGTTTAGCGCATTTAATGCAAGTCAAAATGTGTTCTGGAGCTGCAGGTGCCAAGCTACATTTTGGGCAAGTGAGGTAGATTTTTTTGATATTTTCTATCTTCAATGGCTTGAGATGGCCTGTTCTAAATCTTGTTAGTGTTGTTTGGTGCTGTCTGAGGTTCAGAGCTCTTTCTGGGTCCACTCCACTGTACCAACTATGCTTATCCCCTTGTGCAAAGATTAAGCAAATTCTCCATGAGTTCATGATCCTCCAGCTGTTTGATGATAAGCAGCGGCCTCTTCCAAAGGTCCTGTTTAGTGCATCTAATGCAAGCCAAAATGTGTTCTGGAGCTGCAGGTGCCAAGTTACATTTTGGGCAAGTGAGGTAGATTTTTTTGATATTTTCTATCTTCAATGGCTTGAGATGGCCTGTTCTAAATCTTGTTAGTGTTGTTTGGTGCTGTCTGAGGTTCAGAGCTCCTTCTGGGTCCACTCCACTGTACCAACTATGCTTATCCCCTTGTGCAAAGATTAAGCAAATTCCATAAGTTCATGATCCTCCAGCTGTTTGATGATAAGCAGCGGCCTCTCCCAAAGATCCTGTTTAGTGAATCTAATGCAAGTCAAAATATGTTCTGGAGCTGCAGGTGCCAAGCTACATTGTGGGACAAGTGAGGTAGATTTTGTTGTTATTTTCCATCTTCAATGGCTTGAGATGGCCTGTTCTAAATCTTGTTAGTGTTGTTTGGTAGTAGTAACATAAAAGCTAACCCAGGTTCCTATAGCGTATCTATAGATTGGCAACTACCCAGGTATTGTTTAGTGCTGTCTATTTCTGAGGTTTAGAGCTCCTCCTGGGTCCACTGGTGAAAACATAAAACAGATTAGCTGCAGGGATTCTTCTTTCTAAATAATTTATACGAAGTTTTCACATTGAAATATGATTTTAATTAGTAATTATGGTAGTTGGCGGTCTATAGAATAATCCAGGATCCTGGGTTACCATACATCTCTATATATGTCTTCTTCCTTATCTCCACTCAATCATATTAGGATATTGTGACCCTTGATGGTGTCTGTTTGACAACCATCATGACTGGTGAAGTAGAATGTGTCTGCCTTTGTCATTAAGACTGGGAGCACTACTCAGTGGCAGGCCGACTTAGCTCCAAAAGAAATGGCCGCCTCTGACATGAGGAACAGACGGCATGTGTAGCCGCTCCTAACATGGAGTACAAACACTGCTAAACCTGTATCCCTGGATTAGGAGCCCTTACAGGGTACTATCAGCTGGGCCAGCTGAGCCCAGGTTTTTTAGTGAGCTTGTTACTACTCCTCCTTTTTCATCCGGGCTTGGGACCGGCAAAGGCGGAGTTAAAGGTAAAAAAAAAAGGTAAATTAGATGTGATGTCTTTTTAGCAGTTTTTTTTACCCAGGAAGATATGGATTTGAAAAAGAAAATCTTTTCAAAATGTAGATGAAAGAACAATTCCCCATCTATTGACCATCTCCGAAAACTAACATACTTAGCTTTAAAACATGAATGTTTCTTTTACACAATAAAACAAACTTTGGCTATCCTTACTGCGATGAAAAAATATTGGGAGGACTTGGCTCATTGGTGCAGAACTCTCTTAGCGGTTTCGCCAATTTAATCTACCAGACCGCTCTTTAGAGCTCTAATACTGTATTGGATCATTCTGGTTATATATGCTACACTTTATATATATATATTTTTTTTTGGTGCCCCTAGTACACGTGGTATAGGCCATGATAATCATGGTGGGTAGAGGTAAGCGACTGCTTTTACTGTAAGTGCACCACATGTCTACATATGTGAAAAACAGTTCGACTTTGCGCTTTAAAATATGCCAGAGCCCCGTTTGGTTACTTGAACTCGCTGGTAGGGTTGGGCTTTATCAAGAATCGGGGGCCATTGGAGCTTTTCTTTTTATCAGAAAAAAAGTGTCAAATACGGGAATCGAACCCGGATCGTAGAGGTCGAAAAACCAACGGTTTAGACCATCCTTCCACCGAACCCCCTATGCTACACTGAAGGGTGGAATCTCTGAGTGGTATTAGAGCTCTAAAAGCACGGTCTGGTAGATTAAATTGACTAAACCGCTGGGAGGGTTCACCACCGATGAGATAAATCCTCCCAATATTTTTTCATTGGAGTAAGGACAGTTTAAGTTTGTTTTATGTTCAAAAGAATCATTCGTGCTATAATGTTTTCATTTATTATATACAGTTACGAGCGTCATTCTTCGTCGCCTCTGTCACGGTTTGCTTTTTTTTTTTTGGAATGGCGCCCTCCTATTGGTCGGCTACGATCACGCCACCTTTGCCCCCCCCCCCCCCCCCCCCCCCATTTTTGTAACTATTGTGTTGGAGCGGGTCGCTCCTCAAATAAACGCATATATTAGTTAATAATCAAATGGAATCCTCTCTTTCTTTTTCCCAGTAAGAGACGCCTACGGAAGCCAACAGTACATAGACAGATAAAGCACATAGGCTATAGTTATTAACTAACATATGCATTTATTTAAGGCGCCAAATTATAATTGTAACAAATAGTATTTGAATAAAAACATTCAATCGGGTAAAACACGGGCGTTGCCCGGGTCATTCGGCTAGTTACCTTATAAGACTTAGGTTGATAGCAAAGCCACAACACCAGGTTTGACAAATTCAGAACACCCTCCTTGAGACCATATTGCTTCAGGCTAATAGCTTTTGCCAGTCCAAGACTGATTTTATGATATGATGCACTAGCGCGCCATCTGTTATCAAAATTCAAAACTATTTTAAAGGCGTAAGATTCTTTTTGAAATTAAATAATTTCTACTGCCCTTACTGCAATGGAAAAATTAATGGGAGGGCCTGGCTCATCAGTGGTGAACCCTCCCAGCGGTTTCGCCAGTTTAATCTACCATACCGCCGTTATATTGCATTTTTGGAACTTCCTTTTATAGTGATACTGTAGCTAGACTCTTGGAATGGGTATTTTAGATGAACTGTGGACATAAGCTTTGAGGACAGTAGAATTACATACTGTAGCGAGCTCTACCCCTCTTAACGCTTCCTTACTGTGGCTGACCCTTTGGACCGTTGGCCTTCTCTACTGTGGCTGACCCTTTGGACCGTTGGCCTTCTCTACTGTGGCTGACCCTTTGGACCGTTGGCCTTCTCTACTGTGGCTGACCCTTTGGACCGTTGGCCTTCTCTACTGTGGCTGACCCTTTGGACCGTTGGCCTTCTCTACTGTGGCTGACCCTTTGGACCGTTGGCCTTCTCTACTGTGGCTGACCCTTTGGACCGTTGGCCTTCTCTACTGTGGCTGACCCTTTGGACCGTTGGCCTTCTCTACTGTGGCTGACCCTTTGGACCGTTGGCCTTCTCTACTGTGGCTGACCCTTTGGACCGTTGGCCTTCTCTACTGTGGCTGACCCTTTGGACCGTTGGCCTTCTCTACTGTGGCTGACCCTTTGGACCGTTGGCCTTCTCTACTGTGGCTGACCCTTTGGACCGTTGGCCTTCTCTACTGTGGCTGACCCTTTGGACCGTTGGCCTTCTCTACTGTGGCTGACCCTTTGGACCGTTGGCCTTCTCTACTGTGGCTGACCCTTTGGACCGTTGGCCTTCTCTACTGTGGCTGACCCTTTGGACCGTTGGCCTTCTCTACTGTGGCTGACCCTTTGGACCGTTGGCCTTCTCTACTGTGGCTGACCCTTTGGACCGTTGGCCTTCTCTACTGTGGCTGACCCTTTGGACCGTTGGCCTTCTCTACTGTGGCTGACCCTTTGGACCGTTGGCCTTCTCTACTGTGGCTGACCCTTTGGACCGTTGGCCTTCTCTACTGTGGCTGACCCTTTGGACCGTTGGCCTTCTCTACTGTGGCTGACCCTTTGGACCGTTGGCCTTCTCTACTGTGGCTGACCCTTTGGACCGTTGGCCTTCTCTACTGTGGCTGACCCTTTGGACCGTTGGCCTTCTCTACTGTGGCTGACCCTTTGGACCGTTGGCCTTCTCTACTGTGGCTGACCCTTTGGACCGTTGGCCTTCTCTACTGTGGCTGACCCTTTGGACCGTTGGCCTTCTCTACTGTGGCTGACCCTTTGGACCGTTGGCCTTCTCTACACTACCACTTGGGAGCCACGCCGAACGTGAAACTCCCCTAACCTCTGTCAGTATCCGTCAGCCTTACCACGGGTGGGGGGGACAGTCAGGACTGACCAGAGGCGCAGCGATGTGTTGTCGGAAGGAGAGTCACGACCGCACAACGCCGAAGAACAAGGGGGTTTATTAAAACACTTTATCTACATTATAAATGGTCGCAATATCATATAACAAGTACTTTACATAATACAGGTGGCAGGATGAGGCCGGAGGAGGAATCATGCACAGAACCATCTATTACAGGGGATGGCGAAAGAACAGGACCAACAACAGAGTCAGAGCAGAGAAACGCAGCATAAATCCATGGCGCCACCTATTGGCCACTTTTAGAACTATTTTCTAACGCCATGCATGCCACACTGCCCCCCAATCAAACCTGATCGTCCCGATCAGGTCCACTCTGATTGCTCTCCCTGGAAGAGTGCCAACCGGCTCAAATGGACGACCCTTGGTTCTGCATCATCATTCAACTATTTCTTTTTCCTCCGGATCCTTGAGGTATGGGGCACTTAACTAAAATCGTCTCCAACGATTTCCCGCCCAAAAACCATCAGTTGTCCATCTTCTTTTTCCAAATAAATCCGAGGTAGTCCCAATCATTGCTCTTAATGGCCATCAACCGGAAGTATCTTCTCAGGTCGGCCAAAACTCCGTACTTATTTCTCCGAAGCTCTATCCCTATCTCAGAAATTCTCTTCAGTAGATTGGGTATCTCTTTTAAATATCGTCTCAAGGAGAGTCCGCTGTGTCTTCGACTGGAAGCGTCGTCAAATACTGGCCGTATAGGCGTAGCCCCGGACTCACACCCAAATACAGGGCGATCAGGCAACCAGTATCCCTTTCCTGCATCTAGCTTTTCTTCCACCTTTAAATCAGTACACCGTTCTACATCTAGCTTTCCTTCCACCCTTGACTCTGTACAATGTACTTCATCTATATTTTTCGCTTCATTTGCATCATGATCTTTTCCCTTGTAATGTTCTGCCTGCCTGTGTCCATCCTCCAGCTGCATGGACATCTCCTTGACCTTCTTGTCCAGCTTCCTGTTGGCCTTGGCGAGAGCTTGTCTCTCCTTGCCCTCCGCCTCCAGCTGTTCCTCCAGCTGGCAGGTCTGGCTCTCTAGGCTGGCAATGGTGGCCTTGGTACGGGCTCTCTGAGAGGTCTCCCGCTCTTGCAGCTTGGCCCACAGCTCCTTGCCCTGTCTCTCCAGCAGGGACCCGGCGTTCTCCAGCTTCTGGCAGGAGGCTCTCTCTGCTGCCACCTCTGTGGTGAGCAGGTCCACGGAGCTCTGGGCGCGATGGGCCTTCTCCGCCAGCCCCTCCGCCTTGGCCTGTTCCTCCTCCATCTCCTCCTCCAGCTGGTGGATCCGGGTCTCCAGCCTGCGCTTGTCATCCTGGAGCATGGTCACACGACTAGCCTTGCTGTTGGCCTCTTCTGCCAGGTCGTCTCTCTCTGCCTCTGCGCTGCGTCTCGCACGCTCTGCTGTGCTCGGTTCCTCCTGCAGGGCAATCACCTCGGACTCCAGGCTCTTGATCCTCTTGTCCACATCCTTGTGCCGGCCCTGTGCTTCCACCCCTATCCCCGACAGCATTTTGGCCCATTTCTCCTCTCTTCGCTTCAGCTTCTCTTCCTTTTCTTGTTCTCGTCTCCGCTCTTCTTCCTCCTTTTCACGCTTCAGCTTCTCCACTTTTTCTTTTCTTCGCTTCAGCTTCTCTTCCTTTTCTTGTTCTCGTCTCCGTTCTTCCTCCTCCTTTTCTTGTTCTCGTCTCCGCTCTTCCTCCTCCTTTTCTTGCTCCCTTTCTTGCCTCATAAGGCCCATGAACTGCTTCAAAAGTTCCTCTGAGGCCATTTTCTGTCCTCTGGTCTCCACAGGCATACAAACAAGGTGGCAACTATCTGGTTCCCTCCAGAGCCTCAACCCCGACTCTCCACCAGATACTGCCGGTCAGTCCACCAATAAGGATCCCACTTCTGACACCAAATGTAGCGAGCTCTACCCCTCTTAACGCTTCCTTACTGTGGCTGACCCTTTGGACCGTTTGCCTTCTCTACACTACCACTTGGGAGCCACGCCGAACGTGAAACTCCCCTAACCTCTGTCAGTATCCATCAGCCTTACCACGGGTGGGGGGACAGTCAGGACTGACCAGAGGCACAGCGATGTGTTGTCGGAAGGAGAGTCACGACCGCACAACGCCGAAGAACAAGGGGGTTTATTAAAACACTTTATCTACATTATAAATGGTCGCAATATCATATAACAAGTACTTTACATAATACAGGTGGCAGGATGAGGCCGGAGGAGGAATCATGCACAGAACCATTTATTACAGGGGATGGCGAAGGAACAGGACCAACAACAGAGTCAGAGCAGAGAAACGCAGCATAAATCCATGGCGCCACCTATTGGCCACTTTTAGAACTATTTTCTAACGCCATGCATGCCACAATACAATTATAATTTTATGAGCCCCTCACAAAAGATTCATAAAAGCTCAGAATTTGCCAAAATGATGTTTACCTATGATTAGGCGGATTTAATGGCTAAATAAGAGGGAAATTTTATGAATATATAGATAATTCTTGGCTAATGTCAAGCTAATCTACCAACTAAACACTTTATTGGCAAAATTTGGCGAAAGATTTCTTGAAAAAAAAAAAGGATTCTTAGAGCGGTGTGATCGAAGATTTCTGAATAGGAGCTTGATGACTTGAAAATAAAATCAAGAAAACCAACAACATACATGTAAACGCTTCAAGATATTGGTAATTGTCAGCATGGTGCAGGTTATAGCTAGCGACTAAAGGTCCTTAAGGCTTCCTGAAAAATCAGAGAATGGTTATTTATGACCCAAAATTGCCTAACAACCATATGATTTATTATCTTTATTGATTATCTATTTGCCTGTGTTTAGGAACCTGTTGGGTTAGCCTCCTACCCACCCACAAACACAGGCAAATAGATAATTAATAAAGATAATATTAGTAAAGAAAACATTCAAGACAAAGAGGATGAGTTTCTTTTTATGAACATGCGTTCGAGCTTTCGGGCATAATGTCGCCCTTCAACAGGAATAAAACTACAAATAGAATCAAGATACGTCTATATATATATACAGGTGATTAGCATAAACAAGAAAACTATTATTTTTATTTTTTATTTTATATTATATTTATGCTAATCCCCTGTATATATATAGACGTATCTTGATTCTATTTGTAGTTTTATTCCTGTTGAAGGGCGACATTATGCCCGAAAGCTCGAACGCATGTTCATAAAAAGAAACTCTTTGTCTTGAATGTTTTCTTTACCAAGTTACTCCAGAGGATTTTACCTTGTTTAAAGATAATATTAATTTGTATGATTGTATAAATTGATTTGTATGATTGTTAAATAAAAAATAAAAAAAGACCTAGATCTGAAAGACAACCCGGATAGTTGGCGACTTTTGTATGCTTTAGGAACCTGTTGGGTTAGCTTACAAGAGTCGCCAACTATCCGGGTTGTCCTTCAGATCTAGGTATTTTTTTGTTTTATTTACAATGTAAGTGGAAGTCTCCAATTCATGAAGTGGCGCTAAGCAGTTTTATCTATTGGAAGATTTTTCAGTTTGGTGATTCCTAGGAGAATAGCTGTCTGAAATCTTTGGTATTTGAAGACTGAACAGGTGAAAAGGAGATGGAGCACGGTTTGGTCTTCTCTACATTGTTAAATTGTATAAATATAAAACAGACACCAGGATCTCAAAACAACTACACCATAGTTCTATAAAAGAGCAGAGAGACTCGAGTTCTCGTGCACAAAAAAAAAAGCATTTGATAAGAATTCCTCTTCAATACTGGTATAAAATGGTACAACTTTTCCTTAGGTTTTATCCATGAGTATATATATTTATTAATGTTGGAATAGCGATCAAAAATTGGCGTGGAGCATTGGAGGATCGACCAATCAACGGCGGCGCTGCGGTCGACGTCAATATATATAGTCTTTGTCTCTCGCCTTCATATATACTTGCCTTTAAAATTTTGCTACTTTAACATCTTGTTTTAAGTTACTTTGTTTAATAAATAATCCTTTTATTCCTTGATTCAATCTCAAACTTCAACAGGTTATGGGCCCAGCACGCTTCCACTGCGCCTAAAAGGATTAACCGCCAGCAGTGAGTAAGCCTTTGTTTTGCTCGAAGTTTAGGCGTCAACCGCCAACCATAACCCTAGTTTCTTTTTGTCGTTGGCCGATTCCAAGACAAAGAAGATGAGCGAAGATTGTCTTTCAAGGATTAAAGTTTTTAATGGTGAAAACTTTTCACTATGGAAATTCCAATTCAGGCTTCTTTTGGAACAACAAAAATTACTAGAATTATTGGAAGGCTTAGAAATAAAGCCGAATGTTGTTTCCTCCGACAGTAACTCTGAAAGTTCACTACAGAATTGGAAATCAAAGGACGTTAAGGCAAGGATGTTATTATCACAGGCAATCTAATTAAGGTTTCTTCAGCCCCTGATGAACTGTACCTCCGCTTCACAAATGTGGCAGAAATTACTTGCTATTCATGAACAAAAATCCGAATTTACTATTGGCCTACTTTGGCAACAATTCTTCGATGCACGATTGACATCGGAAACAATAAGTGATTACATAGCAAAAATTGAAAATATTTCTGCACAAATTTCACAAATGGGCGGAACCATAACGGAAGATCAAAAGGTAGCAAAAATTTTAAATACTTTGCCTTCGAGTATGCGCTACTTTGTTGCAGCGTGGGAATCGTTAGATCCGAAAGCTCAAACTCTTAACAATTTAACTGCAAGACTTTTGATTGAAGAAACCAGGAATCAACAAAGCGGTTCTTCTAAACAAGATGAGGCCTTATTACACAGGCAAGCACGAACGAAGCCTAAAGATACACAACGTTCTTTTCAAGATGCCAAGAAGAACACTAAATGCCACTATTGTCACAAAATTGGACATTGGAGCCGCGAATGTAGAAAAAGATTAGCTAATGAGAAAAATAAATCCAAAAATCTTCATGATTCAAAAGGAAGTTCAAGTGATTATGGACTTATTTTGTGCGATAATCAAGTAGAGCCCAATGATATTTGGTATGCTGACAGCGGTGCAAGCTGCAGCATGACATTTCGACGAGAGTGGTTCAAGACCTACACGCCGTTCACCAGTGATCATCCAATCTACTTGGGAGACAACTCGACACTACTTGCAGAAGGCATGGGAGACATCGAGATTCAAGCCTACGTCGACGGTGGATGGTACAATACGTACATAAGAAATGTGCTCTACTCGCCGCAACTAAAGAAAAATTTGTATAGCCTTTCTACGTCCACAAGAAGAGGATTCAACGTCATTATCAAACATGACAAGCTACAGATCTTCATGGATAATGACCTAAAAGCCGTAGGAGTGCGTCATGACGGCCTCTACAGGATGCTCTTCAAGGTTACGTCATCATCACAAGGATACATCACCAGCGAGAACAAGCTTCAGTTGTGGCACGAGAGACTTGCGCATCTTCCAGTTGCTACACTTCGAGAGATGGCGACCAAAGGATTGGTGGATGGTCTGCAGCCTCAAGATTTAGAGGGAGAATTTTTCTTCTGTGAAGGATGCCAACTTGGAAAAGCCCATAGAAAGTCGTGCTATCCCTCAGATGGCAAAAACTACCAGCTAGGTGAGTTTATTTATGCTGATATTTGTGGCCCAATGCAGACTCAATCATTAAGTAAATATCTGTATTTCTGCTTATTTAAAGATTACTTTAGTGGTTATCGCCATATTTATTTTATTAAAAACAAATCAGATGTGCTAGATATATTCAAAGAATATGCTACTCTAATCTATACTCAAACTGGAAATAAGATAAAAGTTCTTAGGACTGATAATGCGCTAGAATTCAAAAGCGATAATTTTGCAGATTTATGTAAAAGATTTGGGATAATTCACGAGTTCACTGCACCTTATGTGCACGAACAGATAGGACGTATAGAAAGAGACAATCGTACGATTGTGGAAGCAGCCAGGTCCATGCTAAATTCACGAAATCTTCCAGGATTTTTTTTGGGCTGAGGCATGTAACACAGCAACTTATATTCTAAATAGAAGTGCGACTAAGCAAACCCCTGGAACGACACCTTATGAACTTTTCTTTGGCACAAAGCCTAATGTAGCTAACTATAAAATATTTGGCTGTAATGCTTATATGCATATTCCCAAAGAAAACCGTAAAAAGTGGGATAATAAATCGATAAAACTTATGTTTTTAGGTTATGAGAATACAAGCAAAAATTTTAGATTATGGGATTGGAAAACTAGAAAAATAAGAATTTCTAAAGATGTCACATTCGATGAGAAAGTTACTCCACATTTAGATAGAGAATCTACCAAACCGAAAGAAATAATATTTCAGATTAACAGTGCTCCGGATGAATCACCAGTTGCAACAACAAACTTCCCAGTGCAGGAAATGCTGCCAGTATCCGATATCAGTTCGCATCCAATGATAACACGCTCTAAAGTTTCGGATAGCCAATGTAACTTTGCGCTCGCTGATGAACCCAGTAACTATATAGATGCAATAACAAGTTCAGATTCAGAAAGATGGAAATTAGCCATGGATGAAGAGATTGATGCATTAAATAAAAATAAAACATGGACTTTAGAACGTCTGGCAGATGGTCATAAACCTATCGGTTGTAAATGGGTTTATAAAATTAAAACGGAGTCCGATGGTACAATTCAACGGTTCAAAGCCAGATTAGTTGCAAAAGGCTATTCTCAAATAAAAAATGTTGACTATTTCGATACGTTTAGCCCAGTAGTCAGGTATGATTCGTTACGCATTATTTTATCACACGCTGCTTCTGAAAGGATGTTTCTTAAGCAATTCGATGTAAAGACAGCTTTTCTCAATGGCGAATTAGAGGAACTTGTTTATCTTGAACAACCAGAAGGCTACAAGAGAGATGATAATAGCTGCTATAGATTACATAAAAGTCTGTATGGTCTGAGACAATCTTCTAGAAATTGGAATAAGAAATTTACCAATTTTTTGTATAGTCATAATTTCAAAACATCAGACGCCGACCCGTGCATTTTCATTGGAACACACAATGATTCAAATGTTATCTTAGCTCTCTATGTTGATGATGGAATTATTCTATCTAAAGATAAAGAGGCAATAGCTATTATAATGGATGAGTTAGAACACGCATTTGATATTACATCTGGAAGTGTTAACTTTTTTGTTGGGCTACAAATTGAGCAGTCAGAAGATAGAGCAAGTATTTTCATTCACCAGTCATCATATATTGACAAAATTTTGAGTAAATTTAATATGGCTGACTGTATTCCTGCTTCGGTGCCTATGGATCCTTCTGTCATCTTAACAAAGCAGGACTGTCCTACTCTCCAGAACAAAAGGAAAAGATGCCTAAATTCCCTTTTCGAGAAGCTGTTGGATCCCTTATGTTTGCATCATGTGTTTCACGTCCAGATATCACTTATGCAGTTTCACAAGTGAGTAAATTCCTAGAATATCCAGGACCTGCACATTGTACAACAGTGAAGAATATTTTCCGTTATCTGAAAGGCATTCCACACATGGGAATTCTCTTCACTGGACAAGACCAACTTGTTGGCTACTCTGATAGTGATTTTGCTCGTGATGTTGACTCCAGAAAAAGTACGACTGGTTATGCCTTCATGATGAACGGAGGAACTGTTTCTTGGGCAAGCCAACGACAACCAATTATCGCACTTTCAACCACCGAAAGTGAATACATCGCTGCCTGCAGTGCTGCTAAGGAATTGATTTGGATCAGAAGACTTCTACATGGCATCGGCTATGATATTACTAAAGAAACTGAACTTTATATCGACAACCAAGCAGCAATAAAACTTGTTGAAAATCCAGTATTCCACAAACGAACGAAACATATTGATGTTCGCTACCACTTCATTAGATCCAAACATGAAGAAGGTGAACTTAAAGTGCATCATGTTTGCAGCTCAGAACAGCTAGCTGATATAATGACTAAACCTCTTCCACGAAACAAATTCCACTACTTAAGAGGTCTACTGAACATTTTGGATCGAGAGGGAGTGTTGGAATAGCGATCAAAAATTGGCGTGGAGCATTGGAGGATCGACCAATCAACGGCGGCGCTGCGGTCGACGTCAATATATATAGTCTTTGTCTCTCGCCTTCATATATACTTGCCTTTAAAATTTTGCTACTTTAACATCTTGTTTTAAGTTACTTTGTTTAATAAATAATCATTTTATTCCTTGATTCAATCTCAAACTTCAACAATTAATAACCCAGGTTCCTGAAATGCAGAAAACATTATGTTTAATGCTATTTATTGTTCTCTCTCTCTCACTCTCTTGAGAGGCTCTTCGGCGTCGGCCTTCATCCAGAGGCAATGACAAGTGTGGCTGCCATCTACAAGTACTATCTTGGTCTTGAGTTGGGTAACGCCAGCCATCACATCGACCTGCCCACTCTCGCCGTCCATCGGTGGCGGAATCTTTCCCGCGGTGGGCGCTACCAATATATGAAGACCTTGTATATATTTTATATATATGTATAGCTATTACTTTAATATTTTACATTTATTCATATACAGTTAAACCTGTCTATAGCGCCCTCTCTTGAGACTCACCAAAATAGGGTGCTATAGACAGGTCACTTTTAATGTAAATCGCATCGTACTACGTATTTAAAATCGGGCGCTATAGAAAAGGAGGCGCTATTTAGAGGGGGCGCTATAGACAGGTTTAACTGTATATTTATCCTTATTTATTTATATTTATTCTGTATTTAACCTTATATAATCTTATATGGACATTGTAATAAATCAGTTTCAATCTCAATCTCTCTTTCTCTTTATGCCACCCGGTTTTCAGGAGCCACGATAGTTCAGAATTTATTTACATTTTTCTAAACAAAAAAATCTATATTAATATGTTTTAATCATTGAATTATATTTTATGCCTGTTTAAAATATGATGACATGACATTAATGTTATTTTCTTTTTTAAAAAATGCATTATAATATATACAATATGTTTTTTTTTTAAATACTTTACAAAAATAAATATGAATAGAGTAAGTTTATAGATATTTATCATTCATATATTTTGTAACTCGAGTAGTGAAAATGTACAAATTTACTGCACATAGATCTTGAGGCGTATCTTTGAAATTAAAAAAAATTAAAGATCTTATTGGAACAGATAAAGAATCTCTTTCTGTATCTCCAAAATATGGATGCTACTTGTCTTTCTTGGCGATTGTATTTTGTTTTCTATGCTTATTTACATAAATGCATCCTCAAACTAGCAACGATTCCGTTACAATATAAAGTAGAACCTCCATGAGAGGTCACTCACGCTAGAGAACACTTATAAAGAACAGTTTTCATCTCCAAAAATAACATTTTTACTATTTAGCAACTCTCCGGTAAGAGGACACTTCTTCTTAAAGGACACTTTGGCTCTATAACTAGGTGTCCTTAATATGGAGGTTCTACTGTACAGGGAAGACTGTAAATAAACTTGATTTGGTGGGGACAAATACCCAGGGATAAGTTTCTTGTACAAATCTTTTATTTCTTCAAATTAAAGATACTTCGGCCAGTAAATCTTTTTTATTGTCTCGACAAAAATCTTTTGTCCTCGTCAGGAGCGAACAAAAATTAAAACATTTGGCAAAGCGTTAAAAATTATTCTAAGGCTGCAAGGGCGTTCTCACGCGATATTTTGTTCGCTCCTGACGAGGACAAAAGATTTTTGTCGAGATAATAAAAATATTTACTGGCCGAAGTATCTTTTATTTGAAGAACTATGAATTCCGGCCAGGCAGCCTCTATCTTTATTAAATATTTTATTAACTCAATCTTTCAAGCCTTTGTCTTTCTAGAGAAACTAGAGGTAACCCAGGTTCCTGGAGCGTAAATCACCAGCTACCCGGGCTGTACAGCCACAGTCTAGAACAAAGTTCTAGTCATGGAGAGAGCTGCGGTGAACCTGGTAGTTCCAGAACGAGTCAGGAAGTGTAGAGCTGTAGTATTGTACTCTAAGTAGTGTTTGTAGACTGTGTAACATAAAAGCTGAACAGAAGAGGTGATCTACAGTTTGTGACTCTTCCCGGCATTGAGTCAGGAAGTAGAGCTGTAGTCTTGTACTCCAAGTAGTATTTGTAGCCTGTGTAATATAAAATATGGACAGAAGAAGAAGAGGTGGTCTACAGTTTGTGACTCTTCCCGGCAGTGAGGACATTGTTGGATCTCTCTGCCAGAGATCTACAAGAACGTGACCAGTAAGGATGGTAATGGTGGCCATTCCATCTTGGACACGAAAAACCTAATCCAAATAGGAATGGATACGAAAATTTAGTTCATCTAGCTATTCAGCAATACTCCTATAGAAGGTCTTCATATCCCAAAACCTTGATTTGATAAAAGATGCAAACACAAGTATGAGAACGCTCATGCAACCTTAGAATAATTTTTAACACCTTGCAAAATGATTTAATTTTTATTTGCTTCTGATAAGGACAAAATATTTTTGTCGAAACACACACGTCCAGATAATAAAAAGATGTATATATACTGACCGAATTATCTTTAATTTTAAGAACAAGTAACTTATCCTTTGATACTTTTTACCGAGTGATATGATACAAGTGGAAATTTTGCCGGGAGGATATTGATCTAAAGAGACAAAGGTCGCCTCTCCCGTCAAAATAGACGTCAAATGGACGCTTTTCAGTTTGCCAAAGCTGGTGTTGTGGCTTTGTCACCGACCCGAGACCGCTAGTTTGCGGTGACGGTCAACAGATGGCGTCTAGTTTTGACGTCTATTTTGACGGGAGAGGCGACCTTTGTCTCTTTAGATGATATAAGTGATTATTATTTCTCGATATAGATTTCATGCTTTTGATAGAAGAAGGCGACTGCTTTTACTGTAAGTGCACCACATGTCTACACATGTGAAAAGCAGTTCGACTTTGCACTTACAAATCAGAAAAAAAGCTTGTAGTCTTGGTTGATGCAAGAATAGAATGTACATCTTTATCCAACCCTTGCCCAAAGATCCACCTTTAGGTTGAATGGCCAAGATAGAAGAACAGAAATTTATTTCTAAATCCGTTATCTTTTATTACTATATCAGCAGATACAATCTTCTATTAAAGAACAGCTGTCACAATCATGGTCATCATTTCTCGCTAAAATGTTCCAATCTTTAAAATGGCAAAACGATGGGATATATTAGTACTTATAATACAATATATTGCGGCTTGTGATTGTAAAACGACATTTGAAAATTATCCCGCATGTGTTTCTTTTCAACGAAAAATCAAAATTTATTTTAAGAAGAAATAACTATTATTTCTAACCCCTTAGGGATGAGGTATGAAAGGATGAATTGTGAAGAGTAATGATGAACGGAAAAATAAAAGTGTCCAGGGATGGGAATTAGTACTTATATCTAATATTAATTCAATAAACGCTTTTAGATTCTAATTTATATTTACGCTATAAATACAAATAGATACGTAATTTTTTTTACAACAACAAAAGGCTATATTAAGACCTTTTAGTCTTATACAGATTCTCCAAGCAGAAATATAGGATATATGCAGGAAAAACAGTAATAGTACCTTAATGGAAAATATGATATTTATATACAAGAAAAATTATATAAAGACAATCAAGCTAATAGATTATTCTGGGTAAATTGGAGGAAAGGAAATTTATTATACATGGATTTACCGCGGATTCACCGCAAATGAAGATAAAAAGTAATTTTTTTTATAACAAAAAAATAGTTTTATTCTTAAATATGATTAATTTGAACAATAAAATTGAATTTGAACAATAAAATCTTTATTTAAATCTTATTTGAATTAGATTTAATTATGCAAATGTATAGTGTGGTTTGAGTTTCTATTAGTTTTCAAATAAGATTTTCATTTTTTTGCAAACTCGTGGCAGTAAAATTGTCAAGTTCGATAAAATAATCCCTTGAATCAATTTTAAAATAAGAGCATTAAGCATCCAGGGAAAAGTTTCTTTTAAATTATTTTTTATTTAAAAAAATCTCTCAAGTTTTCGGGTAAGAAAGCCCTTCTACGGGAGAAAATATTTTACATTATTAAAACGCCAATAAAATAAGATTTGATAAAGCGCTTTTGTTGTTTACATTTGTTTCAAATTTTGTTTTGTTTAAATATTAAAATAAATGTAAACAACAAAAACACTTTATCAAATCTTATTGGCGTTTTAATAATGTAAAAATATTTTTTCCCGTAGAAGGGCTTTCTTACCTGAAAACTTGAGAGTTTAAAAATATATATATATATATTTTAAAAATAAACTTTTTCCTGGAGATTTAATGTTCTTATTTTAAAATTGTCAAGTCTTAAAAATCTTAAATATACGATAGGTTTTAAAAGTCTGGAAAATAATTTACATATATATTTGCATAATCGAATCAGTCATACGATGTTAATCATTGCAAAGTCATCTTTGCCCCAATATTATTTGGTTATGATTTAGCTACCATAGAATCATCTGCAGACATGACGTCTTATGTAAGTATACTGTAGAAATAGAAACATTTTCTCAGATTATAAGGTACAACTATATAATCAATTAGTTTCATCATCTTTTTTTTTTTTTTAATTTTGAAAAAGTGAATACAAAACGATTTGTTTCTTTTTTTTTTTCGATAAAAGTGAGTGAGATTTCAACCTAAAAGGTTTTTCTTCACGGCTCTAATACAATAAAACTGGGCGAGTTTTCAAGTCAAAAGGCTTTTCTTCACGGCTCTAATACAATAAAACTGGGAAGCTTCAAGCCAAAAGGCTTTTCTTCACGGCTCTAATACAATAAAACTGGGCGAGCTTTCAGGCCAAAAGGCTTTTCTTCACGGCTCTAATACAATAAAACTGGGAAGCTTCATGCCAAAAGGCTTTTCTTCACGGCTCTAATACAATAAAACTGGGAAGCTTCAAGCCAAAAGGCTTTTCTTCACGTCCCTAATACGATAAAAGTGGGTGAGCTTTCAAGCCAAAAGGCTTTTCTTTACGGCTCTAATACAATAAAACTGGGAAGCTTCAAGCCAAAAGGTTTTCTTCACGTCCCTAATACAATAACACAGGGCGAGTTTTTAAGCCAGAAGGCTTTTCTTCATGGCTCTAATACGATAAAAGTGGGTGAGCTTTCAAGCCAAAAGGCTTTATAGTATTTGAACCGTGAAAAAAAGCCTTTTGGTTTGAAAGCTCGCCCAATTTTATCGTATAAGGGCCGCGAAGAAAAGTCTTTTATCAAAATAAAGAAAATATAATTATAAATTCACGTGTTTTAAAGGTTTTGACCATCTTGGATGATTCAAGATTTACACCAGTCTGTGAGGTAGAATTGATTTACCTTTATGAAAACAAATTTATGTGATAATCGATCGATTTGAAAAAAAAAAAAGCAGATATTTTATGGTTAGTAGTTAACATACCTGTTATAATGTCTCAAAAAGAGGATAATTCCCTCTTTCCGGATGGTCCATTTTTTGGTCTTAGAAATTGTTTATTTCTGAGGAATTCCTTTCTTGATGGTGTTACGACTCTGAAACTTTGAGGCGAATTCCCGTGAGCTATAATCTTCACCGGTGTCCATTCCTGTTTTGGAGATAGTTGGCACCAGGCCTCCTCTTCCACGCTGACTTTAGGGCAGGTTTTGCTGTTTCTGTCGTAATAGTTTTCCATCGATGTTTGTCTTCTTTGCTTTGCATTCTCTATATCTCTTTGATTGGTTTTGCACGGGCCATGCATCATACAGTATCCCTGGAAAATCTTCCAATAGATAAACTTACTTGTAGCGCTAACTCGTGAATTGAACATCCATTTACACATTGTAAATAAAACAACAACAACAAAGATTGAAGAACAACTCAGGTAGTTGGCGATTTCTATACCTTCCAGGAACCTGGGTTAACCAAACAAATAATAAATATGGTCAGCGTATATTTGAAAGCGAATAGAAGTCTTCGAGACCTACCTTTACAGAAGAGCTCTTAAAATTTATTTGACAGATATGGTAACAAATAATCAAGTCTTCGATCGAAATGGGTACAGAACGCCAGCTGATAAAGTTTTCATAAAACAAGAAAACTGACGTTTACTGTACATGTGATGCGCGGATCAGCAGGAGAGACATTGCTGACAGTGTTGGAGGGAAAGCTCCGGGGAAGAGATCGAGGGGAAGGAGACGACAGGGATACACAGACGATCTAAAACAATGGACTGGACGACACGAGGAGATGAAGAGGATGGCGGAGGAAGTATGGAGAGACCATGTGGCCCACCCTCAGTAGAGGAAGGCATTGAAGGAGGGAGATATGGAGAGACCAAGTGGCCCACCCTCAGTAGAGGAAGGCACTGAAGGAGGGAGATATGGAGAGACCATGTGGCCCACCCTCAGTAGGGGAAGACGTTGAAGGAAGGAGATATGGAGAGACCATGTGGCTCACCCTCAGTAGAGGAAGGCTTTGAAGGAGGGAGATATTGGAAAGATGATACTGAACAATTCAACACGGCAGAAACAACTATTGTCGAGTTTGCTCGACTTGTTTTTAAAATAAGCATCTGTCATCCAAATATGTCTATGCAAATACATATAAACAATTATCGTTCCCATCCTGTCTCTTCTCAGAAATTCGTCCATTTCCCACAAAAGATAACAAAAAATTATCACGTGATGAATTCCCTTAATAGAAAAAGGTTATTTATTGAAAACATTCTGACTACTATTATATAAAATTCACGATGACGCCACACGCGAGAATGGTAAATTGTTAATTTTAATTTGCATATATCAGTGTTATAATAATTAATATACTATTAGAGAGTGGTTAAAAAATAAGGGCGACATTTCATAATAAAAATTTATGATTATAGCTTTTACTTTTTTTTTTCACTTGCAGAGACTCCGGGGTAAATCCAGGTATATGAAATTTCTTTTCCTCCAATTTACCCAGACTATTTATTAGCTTGATTGTCTTAAGTGATAGTGGACATTGTTGCTGCTGTGATGGAGATGCATGGAGACATCTGAGACTCTTCTTTGGACACAACAACAACAACATTGTCTTAAGTTTTCCTGTATATAAATATCACATTATACCTTTTTATATGATTATATGATTATCTTTAAAAATATGAAACAATGCTTATTACTGGTACTATTACTTCTGAAAATAATTTGTTGGTTGAAAATTGATTCAGAGAAAAACACAGCCACATCTACCAATAGTCTGACTCAAAATTAATTCGCGATCTTTATGCTTCTGATATTTGCTGCAATCTTTCATCGTTCTTTGTTTTCTACTTTCATTTTCTCGACATAATCTTTTAGGGGACAATCTTAACTCTTTTATACATTTTTTTAATCGCTTCTCTCTTTATATTCCTACATTTATATTTTTGCCGAAGCGGTCGGTGTAAGCGTAGTCTAAACCGTTGGTTTTCGACCACTACGACCCGGGATCGAATCCCGCATTGGGCTCTTTTTTTTTTTATTAAAAAAAAAAATGCTCCAATGGCCTCCGATTCTTACAAAAGTCCAACCCCACTAGCGAATCTAGAGGATAAGATTAGATAAGGATCTAAAACATTTGTAAGTGCAAAGTCGAACTGCTTTTCACGTGTGTAGACATTTGGTGTACTTACAGAGAGAGAAAATAGAGGTAACCCGGGCTCCTGGAGCATAAATCACCAACTACCCGGGTTGTACAGCTACAGTCTAGAAGTCTAGTCATGGGGGGGGGGGGACTGTGGTGGACCTGGTAGTTCCAGGCCGGCAGGGAGTCAGGAAGTAGGGACAGGTCTGAAGTCTTGTACTCCAAGCAGTGTCTGTAGCCTGTGAAGTATAAAAGCTGGACAGGAGAAGAGGAGGTGATCCACAGTCTGTGACTCTTCCCGGCAGTGAGGACATGTTGGATCTAGATCTCTATGCCAGCGATCTGCAAGAACGTGGCCGTGACCGGTAAGGATGGTAGTGGTGGCCATCCCAATACGTATTTTAGACAGGAATGACCTAAGGCGGATTGGGGAGGTCGCAAATCTTTTTAGTTTTCCGTTATGGTAACCCCCTGGGTGCAGACTAAGGTCCAAGCTTCCATAGCAGATGAGTGGGCACGGCTGCGGGCAAGGCTTTGGGGAAGGATGGAGTAGGATTGTTCCAGGTTAGAGATTGCTGCAGTCTTTGCTGCCTGGTCAGCCAGTTCATTGCCTGCAACTCCACTGTGGCCCTTTACCCAACAGAGGCTGACCTGAGGTGCTTGGTCTAGCGCTAGAATTATCTCCGCAATTAAAGCCGTTTGGGCTGGACCAGGAGTACATATAGCGGCCAGTGCAGATCTGCAGTCAGACGCGCGAAGAGGTAATGCAGACTCCGGAGCTGACGAATGCCTTCTCTTGAGGAAGCGCGACTGCCCCAAGCAGAGACCCCATAGAGGATGGCCGGTACCACCACAGCTTTGAAAATGCGGTTTCCAGCCACAAAAGACAGACCAAATTTTCCTTGGATGGCATTAGAGAGACGGGGAATTATGCAGCGGGTCCGTAGTACAATTTTCTTAAGATGGGAGACGAATTTACGAGTTTAATCGAATTCGACCCCCAATATAGTGATATTCTGGCTTATGGTAATAGGTTGTCCGAGAATCTTTAACCCAGGATCCGGGTTGGGGCGAACTCTCCTCCACTGGAAGATGCAGGCCTGTGTCTTCCTGGGGTTGAGCTGGAGACCATTGCCAACACACCAAGCAGTCATCCTATCCAGAAAGTCGTTTATAGCCATGTTGCCTACACATTACAGTAAAAGCAGTCGCCAACTTCTTACCCCCCATGATTATCATGGCAAGTACCACGTGTACTAGCGATAATAATATTATAAAAACATTTTTGTATACTTCTTCACTATTATATTTTGGGTTTCTCTCTCGATTCCTATTTATTTTAAATAATATTGTCACTTAGAAAATACAAATCTCAGTTTATTTCAAAGCAAAACTAGTAAAATATAAATTAACGGCCCATTCAAAGAACGAGTCTACAATCACAACCATCCCTTAGGTTTTATTAAAGTCTTACCTTAATAAATCTAAAGAATGATTATGTACAAGAGAGAGACTATATGTTTTACTAATACATTTAGAGAACTCTAAAACAGCAGAACCTCCCTTTAGCGGACATCTCGCTAGCGGAAACCTCTATAAAGGACAGTTTTCATTTACAAAAATACCATTTTTTACTATTTAGCAACTCTCCGGTAAGAGGACACCTCTCCCTAAAGGACACTTTGGCTCTGCAATTAGGTGTTGTCATTTACAGAGAGGTATTACTGTATATAATAATGTGAAAAATGATTATATCAAGACATCATATTTCATTTAATTATTCTTTATATATTCTCTATCATTTTATATGATAAGACCTATCCCCCTCTATTTTATTTAAGCTATATAAAATAGTTTTGAAGAAGGAAGTTAACGGCGACTAGCTTCAGATGGTTTTTGCCTTTCCATGTATTTTATAGCAGTCATCCTTTTCTTATAACTAATTTGTTTACATAAATAAAAATATTTTTGTATAATAATCATGTATTTCATTAAGAAAATTTCTAATTATGTAAATATTTACATGTATTTTTACATTTTCCTCTAGTTTTCTTGTATAGTAGCCTGTTGAAGGACATTATAGTCCGGAAACTTGCCGATTATACATCACAAATAAAAGAAACACGTCGCTGTAAACTTTGATTTCTTCTTCAAGATATTGTTTGGTGATTCCTTCTCTTGAAATTAAAATAATTATATTATCAACCTATCGATTTTAGAATTTATTCCTATTTGCTTACTCGCGATGACAATAGAATTTTTTGGAACTTTTTTTTTAGTATGGATCATATATTAAATAATAGAACCATGACCTTTCACCAATTTGTTAAAAAATATGTATTATTTCTTGATGCTTATCAGGTCTTATTTTAAACAATAAATATTTATTTTTAAAGATCTTTTTATCTAATAGATATAAGATAATATAGTAACTCCACCTTTGTCGGTCCCAAGCCCGGATGAAAAAGGAGGAGGGGGAGCAGTAACAAGCTCACTAAAAAACCTGGGCTCAGCTGGCCCGGCTGATGTACCCTGTAAGGGCTCCTGATCCAGGGATACAGGATGAGCAGCTTTTGTACTCCATGTTAGGAGCGGCTGCACATGGCGTCTGTTCCTCATGTCAGAGGCGGCCATTTCTTTTGGAGTTAAGTCGGTGTTTCCAGTCTTAATGACAAAGGCAGACGCATTCTACTTCACCCAGTCATGATGGTTGTCAAATCTCAAGCTCTACAAGCTTGATACCCTAATATGATGATTGAGTGGAGATAAGAAAGAAGAAGAGGATAATATAGCTATAGAGATATTTAAAACATTTTCTGATTGGGTTTTGCTTAAATTTCTAAGGAGGTTCATGATAGAAATCTTATTCACAGATATTTTTACATATTGGTAACAAATTTACATATGCCATTGGAAAGGTCAGGTTTACTAATGGTGAACTCTCGCAGCAATTTCGCTAGTTTAATCTATCAGACTGATATAATTGGGGGGTTCGGTGGAAGGATGGTCGAAACCGTTGGTTTTTGGCCGCTACGACCCGGGTTCGATTCCCATATTGGGCACTTTTTTCTGAAAAAAAAAAAAAATGCTCCAATTGCCCCCGATTCTTGCCAAAGTCCAACCCCACCAGCGAGTGCAAGTAACCAAACAGGGCTCTGGCAGAACCCACTTTTGTCTGAAGCCTAAAATGGTAAAAAAAAAAGTGAATAATGATGCTTATAAAAATCAATTTGATGATGCAATTTCGTTTTTTTCCCCTTTATATTCGTTTGTATAACTCAATAAAAAAAAACTGTCAAAATCTAGGTTGTTTATCTCGCAAAAGTCCAATCCCACCAGCGAGTACAAGTAACTAAAAGGGGCTTTGGCACATTTGTAAGTGCAAAGTCGAACTGCTTTTCACATGTGTAGACATGTGGTGTACTTACAGTAAAAACAGTTGCCTATTTCTATCCACCATGATTATCATGGCCTGTACCAAGTGCGTACTAGCGATAAGCAAAAAATACCGCTATAATATAGGTACAAAATGCTGGATACATATATAGACAGAATAGTCAATATATCAGAAATATAATACATCAGAAATAGACAGCATCAAACAACACTAACAAGATTTAGAACAGGCCATCTCAAGCCATTGAAGAAAGAAAATAATAACAAAATCTACCCCACTTGCCCAAAATGTAGTTTGGTACCTGCAGCTCCAGAACGCATTTTGGCTTGCATTAGATGCACTAAACAGGACCTTTGGGAGAGCCCGCTGCTCATCATAAAACAGCTCTAGGAGCATGAACTCATGGAATTCGTGTAATCTTTACACAAGGGGATAAGAAAAAACAACAACATTATAGTCAATATTATAGCGGTATTTTTTTTGCTTATCCCTATAGTACACTTGCTACAGGCCATGATAATCATGGTGGGTAGAAATAGGCGACTGCTTTTACTGTAAGTGCATCACATGTCTACACATGTGAAAAGCAGTTCGACTTTGCACTTACAAATGTGCCATTTGTGATGGCTATGACTATCTGCCTATATATGTATCCAGCATTTTGTATCTCTATATCAAAAAAACACACAACAATACTAAATACATTTCAAATATTGAACGGAAATTCTGAAAATCAGCTCGTGCCGCGCCGAATATTGAGTCTAGAATGCTCGTGCTGGATGCGTTGTTCAGATGTGCTGGAGCTCTTGCTTTGCATAATTCGGCCACCAAATTTCAATCATTTGCATGTTTGGTCGAAACCTCTTTGTATACGTATTTTCATATAAATCGGACAACTGTTTCTTGGTGCGTCGATATTTTTGTTATAGAGTATATTTATTCAATGACATATGCATCTAAATTTATTTGTTTTGTGCAGGTTATGATGATTAAAATCTTCATGGGGATTCTTGTCTCGGGAACCCTTCTCTTTGTAATCACTCATCCCATGATTCAGCAAACTCCTACCATTTCAATTCCCAATACCCTACCTTGGTGTCCCCATCTTAAAATAGGTAGGTACATCTCTCTATTGTACTATAAAAACAGTAATTTTAGTATACTACAATATACTAAGAGAGACTCTTTAAAACAAACATTGGTATTTCTAGTATTTTTTGAAAAGATAATACACCTATCCCCCGATTTACACGGTACTTGTTTTACACGTTTTCGCTTTTACTCGGTTTTCCAAATAAGTTTTTTTTTGTTTGTTTTTATCGTACTATACTAAATGCTACTGTGATTGAACACATGCGCTGTGTACACATCTTACGAGGAATCCCGAGCTTATGTGCTGACTACATATTTTAACCTGTCAATGCATTTTATTTTTATTTCTGTGTACACCTATCCTTCGATTTACACGTTTTTCTCAGGAACGTATCTACCGTGTAAATCGGGGGATATAGGTGTATATAGTTGTTGTTGCTTATTCCTCACGTCGTTTAAACCATCTCCATTAGGTTCCATTGTCTCAGCTTTTCTATTATAGTCCTGGGGTTCTCCTAGAGGTCTTTTTGGAGGATTTGATACAATTTAATAAATGTTCAGGATTGGCTGGTTGATAACCCCAAAATCTTATCCTACAGCCTTAAAGTGGAGGGTGTAAACAAGTAGCACAGGACGTCTGGAGTTTAACTCCTGGTAGGGTCTGTTCTCCATAGGAGCGGCTACACTCCATGCCAGGAGACCAAAAGAATCAGAGTCGCACTGAATGGTACTTCCAGGTCTTCAGATCAATAGCAGGTGTAACCCTCTTTCCTTCTCCATGATGTCTAATCCTCCCAAGAGAACAACAGTCTTTGATTTCCAGATTTAAGTCTGGTCATCTACGTTCAATGACTTTCCAGAATGGTTGCAAGGTTTTCCTACTATGTAATAAGTGCAATTCTCAAATTGCAACCTCAAAACACATCATTGACAGTATTGACTCATCCATTGATGAGTTCTACTCTTCCCCGGCAGACACCATCAAAAGTCTCAAGTTTTACAAGCTTGAGTGGAGATAAGAAAGAAGAAGATGTCCAATATACAATAGAACCTCTATGAGAGGACACTCACGCTTAATAGTATGGTAATATAGTATTAGTTAGCTCAGAATATATTAGCCTGAATATCACCTATACTTTATCATTGAAGTTTAATAAGGTAAAACTCTGATAGAATCTTAGGAGACTACCTGACATCCTAGCACCATTCAACGAGCTATTCATCTAGGTTTCAATGCATGTATACAAAACACCATTAAAAATATTGCTTCATAAACATTTTCAATTAATTATTATACCAATGATATTGTAGCGTAGAAATCAAGTCTTTGTATATCTGGAGGTGTGAAAGTATTTATTGATGACGTCACGGCGACTAGTTGATAAATATTAACAAATTAACCCAACTATCTACAGCTATTATTTATTTAAGTAACCCAGGTTCCTGGAGCGTACAGAAGTCGCCAACTACCCGGGATGTCCTTCTGACCTAAGTCTTCTTGGATTTATATACAATGCCAGTGGAAGTCCAATTAATGAGGTGTTGCCAGGCAGATTTCTTTCTTGGGAGATTTTCTAGGGATGCTGGACATATGTTGGTGATACCTAGGAGAGTGGCTGTCTGGAATCTTTGGTATTGGAAGGTTGGGCAAGTGAAGAGGAGGTGGTCTACGGTTTGGTCTTCATCTTGGCAGTGGGGGCAAGTTGGGTCTTCTTTCGATACCGTTGCAAGGTCTGCCTGAATGTAGCCATGGCCGGTCAGGATTGTTGTGGAGGTAGATCCATGCTTGATGTTTCGAAGCATTTGGAGGAGTAGTTTCGGGGTAGCAGCAAATCTTCGTAGATTTCTGGTGGAGTAATTTTGGATGTAGAGGTCTGTCCACATTTTGAGGGATATCTGTTCTTTTTTACCGCGCGCGACGCTCTTTGGGAGGGTGGTAAAGGATAGTGGCAGATTAGAATGTGCTGCAGCCTTTGCCGCCTGATCCGCCAGTTCATTTCCTGGAATACCGCTGTGGCCTTTGATCCAGCAGAGTTGGACATTTGGTGAAAAATGCAGGTTGTAGATTATTTCCGCAATTAGTTGTGTTCTTGGGGGCCAAGACCTACATATGGCTGATAGAGCTGATTGGCAGTCTGAGGCAATGATAAAGTGTTCTTTCGGGAAATTCGTGGTGATTTTTGTTGCGTAGAGAATGGCAAGCAGTTCAGCTTGGAACGCTGAGCACTCCTGGTGGAGTTTAAGTTGTATGGTTTGTAGAGGAGGTGGTAGGATGACTCCAGCCCCAACTCTTTCTGATGATTGGGATCCGTCTGTGTAAATGGTGGTGACATTTAGTTGTAGTGATTTGGTAAAATAGATTATCTTCCGTAATGGGGGATAGGGTAAAAAGGAAGGACTTGGGCGTGATTCGTAGTGGCCCGTTTTCAAGGTTTTTAAATATTCTATGTGAGCCTTTATAGAGATATCGAGTGGTTGACAATCCGTCAATGAGATAGCTGGTATTGTCGGTGTGCATGGACCACCTCTTATTATTGCTTTCGCATATTTGTAGTGGACACTACGTAGCTTGCGAGCTCCATTTGTGTCATATGCACGTTTTCCCCAGACACCAGAGCCATATAGTAGCGCTGGGAGAACGACTCTCCTGTAAATTTTGTGCCCGGAACTGAAGGTTGAACTAAATTGCCCTTTTATGGTGCTAGTGAGCCTTGGGAGTATCCATCGGTATTTGAGTAAACTGTTATTGAGATGTTTAATAAATTGTCTCTTTGAATCAAAGGTAATACCAAGGATTTTAATTGTTTTGTTGATTGCAATGGGCTGGTCAAGAAGTCGGATGCTGTCCTTGTTTGGCCATCTTGGTTTGTTTCTGTAAAACATGCATGCTTGAGTCTTGTGGGGATTTACCAACATTCCATGCCTTCTGCACCATTGTGAGAAATTTTCAAGAAAATTGTTTATTTGACATTTAGGAAGCTTTGGGGCCACCTGCACCATTAGTGTGAAATAATCTGCGAAGCCCACTAATTCGCTCTTTCTAGGTTTCTGCAAGGTAAATGCTTTTCTTGCAATCATATTGAAGAGGAAGGGACTTAAAGCCGCTCCTTGTGGGACTCCACGGAGTGACAGAATGTGAGCAGTGTGTCCCCATGCGCTATAGGCCATTTTTCTATTTATTAAATAGCTGGTAATTAGTTGTAGTAATTCCTCAGGGCAGCTAACCTCTCGTAGGGCTTCAATGATATAATACCTATGTACGGTGTCGAAGGCTCTTCTAATGTCTAGGCTAATAACTAGTGTTTTCTCCCCCTCTTCCATGTCCCTGTCTATGAATTGGTTTATTGCAGCTAGGGCGTTTTCGGCCGAACGGCAAGGAACAAATCCAAATTGGAGGGGTGAAAACCAATTGTGCCGGTCTGCTAGCCATTGTAGTCGAGTCAAAATGCAACGCTCAAATACCTTGGCTAGGGTGTTGAGGAGAGCAATTGGGCGGAATCTTTCCAGTGGGTTTTCTGCTGTGCTGTCCGGTTTGGGTATGAGGATTAAAAGGCCGATTTTCCAGGGTGATAGAAAATGGCCGAATCTTAAACACTTGGTAAAAAGTCCTGCAAGTAGTTTATGTAGGGGAGGACCTCCTAATTGAAGGCACTTTGCTCCAAGTCGATCAGGGCCTAAAGATTTCTTGAGTCCACAGCATTTGATGGCCCGAAGTACTTCAGCGTCGGTGAAGTCTGGCTCAATGAGGCCAGAAAACTGTATTAAGGGCCGAGGCTGAGATATTGGTGTGTCAGGCAGACAAAAGTGCTGCAAAATTTTTTCACAGGTTTCCTCTGGTGTATAGGGGGTTCCGTCTGATTTTTTTGAGCAGTGGAGGTCCTCTTTGGGTGCTTCGTCCTTTGGAAATATATTTGTGGACAGAGCTCCAAGCGGCTGAGGATACTTCTTGACAGAGGTTTATCCATGATAGGTGTTTGGCTCGTCTTATCTCGGCTCTCAGCCTGTTGTGACATGCTCTGTAGAGCCCTCTGAAGAAGTTTCTAATGGGCGTGGATGTGCACTGCGAAAGGCGCCTTAGAGAAACTACTAAATTGCGGAGTTTTGCTAAGTCTTTATTCCACCAGGGTTTTGATGGTCTGTTGTCTTTCTTTTTTATTTTCATGGATATGTTGCAGGCCTCTTGAAGGATTTTGGTAAGAATATGCACCACATCATCTATGTCCTGGTGTGTTGATGCGGCATGGAGACGTGAGACTGCATGTTGCAGAGAGGAGTCAAGGAATGTAGTGAAAGCGCTTTCCACACACGTCGATTCAGCCCAGGATGTATTTTGCGCTGGGGATATTGTATCTTGGATTGTAGTGAGGATCGGTAGAGGGTCTGTGAATGCCATTTCAGGGAGGCATGTTCTAGTTGCTCGGGCGGCTAGGGAACTGGAAGCCAAGGTTACATCGATGGAGGAAGACTGGTGTCCGTTGCTCCAAGTGTATTGCACAGGAGCTCCCAGAAAGTGTAAGTTTGTGAGCATAGAAGATGCTTCCAGACTAGGGCCTCGAGCATCACGGACTGCACCGAGACCCCAGGTAGGGGAGTGGGCGTTGGCGTCCATGCCTAAAACACTTGGTATGGCACATGTGGTAATGATGGATTCGAGGGTCGGAAGAAAGTCATATTCTGTTGTATCATGGTGCCAGTAGGCTGAACAAACTAAGAGGGCTTGTTTGCCTAGCCAGACCATCGCAGCAGTGATGTTTGGGTCGGAGGAATCAACCTGTACAGGATGAAGGCTGGCGCGAATAACTAATCCCGAGGTGATGTAGTTACCAGGTGGAGCAAACGTTTAAAAATGTTCTATTGGGCCATCTGAAGTTTCGGGGGAGTTCCTGGAGCAGGATTACGTCTGCTTGTGTTTTGATTGCCATTTGGGAAAGTTCCAGAACAGCATCTGGTGACTTTCTGAGGTTGGCCTGTAGAACTTTGAGGGGTTTAATCATATTTTCTAATCTCGGATATTTGTGCCTTAACCAAGGGACATGCGCGGGATGTGGCTTGGTGGGTTAGTGCTTCAGATGAGATTCCTGCCTTTTTGGAGCAGTTATGACATTTCAGTGTGTTGCTTGGGCATTCATGTCCCTCGTGTCCTGTCGTACCACATTTGTAGCATATGGGGTTGGCGGCTTGGCAGGTCGATGCGCGGTGGTTGAAACCGCAGCATCTGTAACACTGCTTCAGAGAATAGCTTTTCTCATAACGGTGTATTAAGCTTGCGATGGGGATCTTACCACGTTGTTGCAGAGTCTTGGCGGCGTCATCGTCCACTTCGACGAATATTGTGGTGTAACCTTTTGGATTGGGTTTGGGTCGATGTGCAATTCTGAAATGTTTTTTCCCTGGTAGATTCTTGAATGATGGGTTGTTTTCCAGACTTTTAAGGATTTCTTCATTTTTGGTGCTGTCTTCTACCCCAAAGATACAGTATCTGGGGTGGATCGTTGGACGTTCCTGACAAGACAGTTCGGATGGCATTGCATTGTTCAGCTTGGATGCTAGCTCAGCGGCGACATGTTTGGTTTTAGTGTGGATGACCAGCTTCCCTTTACCTTTCACTGAAGCAGCTACCTCGTTTGAGGCAAAGAGAGAAGGGTTTTTTGACTTTACTTCGCGGAGGATTTCTCGAGATTCCTTAGTAGGGTTTATGGATTTAATTACGACATGGGATTCAAAGTCTCTTGCCAGGTTGTTATAGGTTGGTTTAACCTTCGAGGAGACAGGCGCTGGGGGTTTGGTCATGTCTGCTGTTTCAGCATATGAGGGTCTGGATAGTGTCTCTGCCATTGGCTTGGGGCGAGACTGTGCGAGGTTGATACCAGTGTAGGCATCCTGGAGAGCCAGCTCAGCGCAGGTCAGAGCGGAGTGAAGAGTTTTTATGAGGCTTCTGCGTAGATCTTCATTTAATTTAGCCTTGGTAGCGAGCGTATTTATTTGATTCACGCCGGTGTTGAAGGCGCAAGAGATTTGACCGAACTTGAAATCGAGATGTTTAGGGTCAGAGTCCATCTCGGAGCGATATCGTTTCACGCCTGATGGCTTGTTACTTGACATCATGTCTTCTTTTTATTTTATAATACTCTCTCCAGCTAGAGAATATCGAGCAAGCAAGCTAGGTAAATAAATGATGATTTTACAAATAATTAATCTGTTTCCAAATATTTTCATTGAATAATTAAATTATAAATTATTTCTTCGCCACAATATAATAAATTATCGTAACCATTTTATAACCTTGTAATAGGTACATTAACCCATTATAAAATAAATTATCAATTAAAATTTGTCCGAATAAAATTTTGAATTTTCTGCATCTTCATTCTATATGTGATATTTCATCAAAATTTGATGTAACCATTTCAAAGACAACTCGAAATAGCCAATATGCAAATACCTAATTGCATATATAAATTTAGTTATGAAAAAAATAGTACAAATGTGATATTGTACTGGGATAAGGTGCATAAATTAAGAAAAAGGCATCTCCTTATCGTGCAACTGAAAGTTGCTGATGGCTTGCGCCATCTATCGGAATAAATATCAACTATTCTCGTTGATTTTTAATTATTCCAGAATTGGCCAAATACCCATTCTTGATTAATCAATAAAAGCTTTGACCAATTCTGGAATAATTAAAAATCAACAAGAATAGTTGATATTTATTCCAATAGATGGCGCAAGCCATCAGCAACTTTTAGTTGCACGATAAGGAGATGCCTTTTTCTTAAATTTAGTGATGTGTGTACTATATATATTAAGAAATGGGACTAAAAATTTTTAGTATTAGAATAATAATTTATTGGTTTTATATTTATAGAACTAACCCTAAATATTATACATATTATTATAAACATAGAAATATGCAAATCAAAATTTCAAATTAAATTGCATATGTGAGTGCTTGTTCGCACTGATAAAGTATATATAGTAATGAAGTGTGGAATGTTGATTCATTTTTCTTATTCTTCATAGGCCCAGAAACATCTACTATCAAAATTTTAAAGTGAAAACATCACAGGCTTCAAGGAAAAGTTTCTTTTTTAAACAAATATCTCTAGCTTTCGATTTTATATATGAGATATTTATAACCTTAGTTCTTGGAACTCAGAATGCCAATTACCACATATACATATATTATATAATCTAAAAACTCCAATATTTCTATATTTTAAAATATATATATTTTGTTTTTATCAATTGATTATTTTACTTTTGTTATCATCGTTTTAGAAAGACTTTCAGTTTTGTTGTAAATATGCGTAGTTAATATATCTATCTTTTTAAATCACTAATATAGGATTAACTTTATAAATTCTATATAATGTGAAAATAACTAATGTGTGATATTTCCTCAAGTAATTGAAAATAAAAGCTACTTGACGGTAAATAATTATATATTTTTTATCACGACTGCACCTCAACCCTTTATCTTATCGATCATTTGTCTTATCAACCCTTTATCTAACAACAACAAACACATTATTCATAACATATATATATATATATTAATTCAAGGGATTGTTTTATAGAATTGTGAAATCAGTTTTTATTTGGTTTTGGAACATTTTTAGCTACTTGTAATTTAATTAAAATCGGTCGTTTATTATTATCTTTAGGTTTTTGGTCTTTTTTAGTATCCATTGGTTCTTTTGCTAGAGTTAAAGGAAGCGCAAGAGAATTTCTTAAAGCTACTTTTTCTTGAGGAATCTTGCTTATTGGCTTTTCAGAATTTTTAATATTTTCATCTTTTTTAGTATCCATTGGTTCTTTTGCTCGAGTTAAAGGAAGCGCAAGAGAATTTCTTAAAGCTACTTTTTCTTGAGGAATCTTATCTATTGGCTTTTCTGAATTTTTAATATTTATAGGTGCAGGGTTAATTGTTTTCAATCTGATTTCTTTGAATATATTAGTACGGCAAACTTTTTTATTAGGTTGCGATGGCATTGAATTGTTATCCAAAACAGAATCAATATTTCGTTTACCTGTTTGCAAGTTTTCCATTTTTGTTTGCGACATATTTGGTTTAAAGTTGTTTTGTGGATTTATCTCAATTAGATTTGATTGATTTACGCCTCGTATTGGGAATTTCTTATATTGTGGATGTTTCATAGATAAATTTCTTTTAGTTGAAAGGCTATTGATTATATTGACGCTTTGGTAAGTTTGAGGAAGAGTGTTATTAGATTCGATGTTATTTACATGCGTATTTTGAAGGTCAATATTTTCATAGTTTTGACTTGGGTTGACATTCTGAGCTGGAATGGTCTGGATTTTTCTACTTCTTGAACGTTGTCGTGAGTTTACATTCTGAGCTGGATAGTTCTGGTTTTCTATACTTGTTGAAGGTTGGCTTGGGTTGACATTCTGAGCTGGATAGCTCTGGATTATTTGACTTTTTGAACGTTGTCGTGAGTTGACATTCTGAGCTGGATAGCTCTGGATTATTGTACTTGTTGAAAGTTTACTTGGGTTGACATTCTGAGCTGGATAGCTCTGGATTTCTATACTTGTTGAAGGTTGACTTGGGTTGACATTCTGAGCTGGATAGCTCTGGATTTCTATACTTGTTGAAGGTTGACTTGGATTGACATTCTGAGCTGGATAGTTCTGGATTTCTATACTTGTTGAAGGTTGACTTGGGTTGACATTCTGAGCTGGATAGCTCTGGATTATTGTACTTTTTGAACGTTGTTGTGAGTTGACATTTTGAGCTGGATAGTTCTGGATTTCTATACTTGTTGAAGGTTGACTTGGGTTGACATTCTGAGCTGGATAGCTCTGGATTATTTGACTTTTTGAACGTTGTCGTGAGTTGACATTCTGAGCTGGATAGTTCTGGATTTCTATACTTGTTGAAGGTTGACTTGGGTTGACATTCTGAGCTGGATAGTTCTGGATTATTTGACTTTTTGAACGTTGTCGTGAGTTGACATTCTTAGCTGGATAGTTCTGGATTTCTATACTTGTTGAAGGTTGACTTGGGTTGACATTCTGAGCTGGATAGCTCTGGATTATTTGACTTTTTGAACGTTGTCGTGAGTTGACATTCTGAGCTGGATAGTTCTGGATTTCTATACTTGTTGAAGGTTGACTTGGGTTGACATTCTGAGCTGGATAGCTCTGGATTTCTATACTTTTTGAAGGTTGACTTGGGTAGACATTCTGAGCTGGATAGCTCTGGTTTTTTATACTTGTTGAAGGTTGGCTTGGGTTGACATTCTGAGCTGGATAGCTCTGGATTTTTCTACTTCTTGAACGTTGTCGTGAGTTGACATTCTGAGCTGGATAGCTCTGGATTATTGTACTTGTTGAAAGTTGACTTGGGTTGACATTCTGAGCTGGATAGCTCTGGATTATTTGACTTTTTGAACATTGTCGTGAGTTGACATTCTGAGCTGGATAGTTCTGGATTATTTGACTTTTTGAACGTTGTCGTGAGTTGACATTCTGAGCTGGATAGCTCTGGATTATTGTACTTGTTGAAAATTGACTTGGGTTGACATTCTGAGCTGGATAGCTCTGGATTTCTATACTTGTTGAAGGTTGACTTGGGTTGACATTCTGAGCTGGATAGCTCTGGATTATTTGACTTTTTGAACGTTGTCGTGAGTTGACATTCTGAGCTGGATAGTTCTGGATTATTTGACTTTTTGAACGTTGTCGTGAGTTGACATTCTGAGCTGGATAGCTCTGGATTATTTGACTTTTTGATCGTTGTCGTGAGTTGACATTCTGAGCTGGATAGTTTTGGATTTCTATACTTGTTGAAGGTTGACTTGGGTTGACATTCTGAGCTGGATAGCTCTGGATTATTTGACTTTTTGAACGTTGTCGTGAGTTGACATTCTGAGCTGGATAGTTCTGGATTTCTATACTTGTTGAAGGTTGACTTGGGTTGACATTCTGAGCTGGATAGCTCTGGATTTCTATACTTTTTGAAGGTTGACTTGGGTAGACATTCTGAGCTGGATAGTTCTGGAATTTTCTACTATTTGAACGTTGTCGTAAGTTGACATTCTGAGCTGGATAGTTCTGGATTTCTATACTTGTTGAAGGTTGACTTGGGTTGACATTCTGAGCTGGATAGTTCTGAATTTTTCTACTTTTTGAATGTTGTCGTAAGTTGACATTCTGAGCTGGATAGTTCTGGATTTCTATACTTGTTGAAGGTTGACTTGGGTTGACATTCTGAGCTGGATAGCTCTGAATTTCTATACTTTTTGAAGGTTGACTTGGGTAGACATTCTGAGCTGGATAGCTCTGGTTTTCTATACTTGTTGAAGGTTGACTTGGGTAGACATTCTGAGCTATATAACTCTGGATTTTTGTATTTGTTGAAGGTTGACTTGGGTTGACATTCTGAGCTGGATAGCTCTGGATTATTGTACTTGTTAAAGGTTGACTTGGGTTGATATTCTGAGATGGATAGCTCTGGATTTCTATACTTTTTGAAGGTTGACTTGGGTAGACATTCTGAGCTATATAGCTCTGGATTTTTTTACTTGTTGAAGGTTGACTTGGGTTGACATTCTGAGCTGGATAGCTCTGGATTATTGTACTTGTTGAAGGTTGACTTTGGTTAACATTCTGAGCTGAATAGCACTGAAAGTTGTTTATTTTTGTACTTGTTGAAAGGTCAATTTGAATCTGTGGATATTGGGTTGGTAAAGTTGGGCAATCAAATGCTCTTCCTTTTGGTATTATCTTATAAATGTTGCTTTCCGGATTTACAAAAACCATTTGGAAGATGTTATTGTTAAATTTAAATGTTGGAATGAAACCGTTTTGATTATACGATGGGGAATATATATTTTGAGGATTAAATGAAGAATTGAAATTATTTGGGAAACCAGGGTCAACTCGGTTATTTGGGATTTGCTGTAAACTTAATCCATCGTTTGACAATCTAGCTGAAGAGATGTCATTGGAATCAGAAGTATAGGATTGATTTTGTTGACTAACTTCTTTTTCATCAGGTTTAGATTTGCGTATCTTTAATTCGATAGGTTGAACTTCATCATCCTCGGAATCAGTAAAAAGGGATTCCTTTTCTGATTGAATATTTTTATCTTCATAATCGAAACAAATTTGAATAGCAATTTCGGCAGCAAATTTAAGACAATCTTCGTTAGGAGCACGAAGAAAAATCTTTTTTTTACCGAAAGTTATATTAATTTTGAATTTTTTAATATTTAATTGTAATTGATTAAAGTGATTTAGTTTAAAATTAATATTATTCGCTGCTTTACTTATGTACTTACTGCTTAATATTACTCGCTGCCTATCTATTTTACAAGGTATCTTCATTTCAGCATTTATATTAGACATTGTAAACTTGTAAAGTTTATTTTTTTTCTTTTGGTTAGATGCATGGAATATTTTCTCGACAATTGAATATGCAATTTTTTTAGCTCCCAAAGTAAGTTCTCGACTTTTCATAATAACTCTTCCAGTTCTAAATAAAGAAATGTAAAATTTTGAATCTTCATTCTTCCAATAAAACTCAAAAATGTTTTTACGGCTTCGTATTTCAGAATTTTTAATATTTAGAACCAGCTCTTCAAAATCTAAATCTCCTTTAATACGGAAGGTTGCTATGGTTTGTTTAGTTTTCAAATAGAATATTGTATTATTTTCTATGATTTCATTGGATTGATTTAATTCTAAAGGCACTAATGCATTTGATTGGGATTCATTTGTGTCAACTGAATTTAAAATTTCATTTGAGAGATTGGTAAAATTATTGTTTTCATTTTCAACTCTATAGTCATCTTTATTGTTCCTTATATTCGTCTGTTCTATTAGTTTCTTCTCTGCCTTTTGATATAATTCGTCTAAAAGTTTCTCAAATTTATCTAATTCATTATTTCTTTGTGCAGAGTTATTTGATACTCCATTTATATAATTCATTTGTAGGTTTTCTGTAGCATTTGACAGGATTAAATCATTTGTATTCATAATTTCAAAATTGTTTGATTGTATATTTTGATCATAATCGCTTTTAAATAATTAATTTTCAAAGAAATTTTCATTATCGAAATAATTTTGCATATTTATTTCGCGATT